>OY294015.1:18283047-18696484 GCA_958510785.1 Exephanes ischioxanthus
TGCAGCTAAGTCGGCTACGGACGCACTGGAAGTTAGGTAGCTTAGCTGAGTGCGGGTAGGGAGTGCTAGGGGGGAATCGGGCTGGGGTTCCGTAAAAACCCAGAAGGGTATACGGTGGAAAAATGGAACAAATATTTTAAAAAATATATATTTTGTATTATTATTTATTAATATTTTATTTAATTGTGATTTTTAAATGGTTAAAGGTTTTCAGCCATATATATATATATAAGGTCGAGGACGCCGTACATTTGGAATAAATCTATCTGAATATGTAATAAGACTACGCAAAACGGATACACGGCACGTGTAATAATAATAATAATAATAAAGATAATAATAATAATCGACCGGTAGGACAGGACATCAAGCTGTGTTCTCTCGATCGTCCGCGGACGCTACGAATCAATTATAGTCCCGGCATGAAAATTACGAGGTAACTTTACGAAAAAAACAAAGAACAACAAAAAAGTATGTTTTCTGTCTACGACGGATAAAAAAAAGACTCGACCACATCAATATGATTATCGATGTGTATAATCATCGATTTCCGAGGAGGAGAAAAGAACGAACAAAATGGTATTCCAAACTCCAAACCCTAAACTCCAAACCCTAAACTCCAAACCCTAAACTCCAAACCCTAAACTCCAAACCCTAAACTCCAAACCCTACACTCCAAACCCTAAACTCCAAACCCTAAACTCCAAACCCTAAACTCCAAACCCTAAACTCCAAACCCTAAACTCCAAACCCTACACTCCAAACCCTAAACTCCAAACCCTAAACTCCAAACCCTAAACTCCAAACCCTAAACTCCAAACCCTAAACTCCAAACCCTAAACTCCAAACCCTAAACTCCAAACCCTAAACTCCAAACCCTAAACTCCAAACCCTAAACTCCAAACCCTAAACTCCAAACCCTAAACTCCAAACCCTAAACTCCAAACCCTAAACTCCAAACCCTAAACTCCAAACCCTAAACTCCAAACCCTAAACTCCAAACCCTAAACTCCAAACCCTAAACTCCAAACCCTAAACTCCAAACCCTAAACTCCAAACCCTAAACTCCAAACCCTAAACTCCAAACCCTAAACTCCAAACCCTAAACTCCAAACCCTAAACTCCAAACCCTAAACTCCAAACCCTAAACTCCAAACCCTAAACTCCAAACCCTAAACTCCAAACCCTAAACTCCAAACCCTAAACTCCAAACCCTAAACTCCAAACCCTAAATTCTTTTACGCGTCAGTCTGACCCGATGAATATAATTTCTCGCTGATCGCAACACCGTCAGCGCCCTTCATACGCTTGCGCACGACAACCGTCCAGCCGATGCACTCACCAAATGCGAGCAGCAGTCGTATCGCTAATATTCCCGCGCAGCAATGGGCAAAAGCCCCACTTTCGTCTCGCGTTTTCGTCACTTCATCATGAAATTCCGAAATCTTAGTTCGCTAAGTTCGCTCTCCGTCGCTCTACGTTCGTAAAACAAAAAATCAGTATATTTCAGCATTCGATTAAATATCGAAATCTGTTCGAGTTATACTAATCATGAGCAGGAAAAAATACGATTAATGGTTCAGCCGATGAGCATCGACGATGTCAGCACGCGACCCCGAAGTGTCAAGCGTTTTTCCGCGTGTCTTCACAAATCGTTTACGCCGCGAAAATTTCCTTTTTTTTTTTTTTGTTGAAAATTAACAGCGGTCCGGCTGTTCCGTCTGTTTACACCTTGGTTCTCCTTGAGAAAGGTTGACGATTTCGATTTAAACTTTGAATATATCGCTCTTTATTTTTATCAAACCCCACATTGAGTATAACTAGTTTCAAGTTATTCGAGATAATTAATTATTCTTCGGTAAAATAAACAAAATAAAATATACAAAGAGGATCAATGAAAATAAAATAAGGTGAGGTGCAATTAAATTATTTGATGACTGACGATGATTGGAAATTGAATTAATAAATCAGATGAGTCATCTCGTCTGATTCGTTAATTCAATTTCCACCACCATTTCACCATTTCAGCCTCACCGGTTTATACCGGTTGAAGCTGTAGAGTTGATTTTTCATTGAAGCGACTGTATATATATATATATTGTAACCGTTTTTCCCGCAACCCCGAATTTACCCCAATCGAGACGGCTACAAAACTCGCCTCACTCGACCTTAAGGGCGCCAGCCGCGAGAGCGAGTGCTCTCGCGACAAAATTTTAATTTTAAAGCCGAACGGGAGACGAGAGCGACCCGGTGTCGCTCAGCCTTGGGAAATTGGTAGAGGGGGTGGTTCGGTCACCTCCGCGAGGAGGAAACAGAGATTGAGTCGAATTAAGGGGGCATCCAAAAGAGATATTTTATTGTAGTGAATATCGAGAGCGTGGCCGTGAGGCGGCTATCGTGCACGCTCGCCCCTACGTAGTTCCAATAATAACAAACAATTTACAATGGTCGGGAACACTAATCGGTAACAATGATCGGCCAGATAATCGGGATAGATAATCGTCTAGATCTCCGCTCTCGCTTCTAATTCGCAACCGTGGATCGCAGCCACGCTACCATTCGCCCAAACGTCCAAACTCGCCCGATCGCAGCGGGGAAACAATTAATAGCTTCTAACGGAACAAACAGAAATACGGAACGCCGGTAGAATAATGAAATTATGGTAAGAAAAGTAAATGGACTTGCTCGAGGCGCGGAAAAGATAAAGTGTTCAACAAAGTCGGTTCGACGAGAACCTTCCAGGCATGTAAATTACGGAAACTAAGAAATTAAGAAAGTGAAGTTACTAGAGTTCCCCGAGAACGAATTTCGCGGCCGCGCGCGAAGGCGTGCCGTCCCCACGATAACGCGTTGAGCTTGCTCTATTTAATCTCTAGCCTCAAACCGAACACGTACGACGATCTCACCGGTTTAGTTGCAGTCGTGGAATCTCTCGAGTTGCCCTCGGTCAGATATTCCCCCTTCGCGTATGGCCAGATGTCGGTATTCTCGCGAGACGTTAAGCACGGATCGGCAGCGGTCACGACGTCCTTCCTTCTCGGGAGCCTACGATTGAGTCCCCGAGAGAAGTAACGCTCTCGCCATCGCGGGTCCTTTTTCCCCCCACCCTATGCCGGCCTTTATTTCGCCCTCTACTCTATTTGTCCGAATTCCCCGAATTACGGAGATCTCGCGCGGTTCTTTGAATTTCCTCGCGTTCGGTATCGTGAATGCGAGGTGTCGAGTACGCTCGTGGTGGGAGGTGAATCCACGGGCGTCGTTGCGCGTAGACCCGGGAACGTCGGTAAGACGAGCGAGGTGATGGCTCAGCGACGAGCCGGACGCTGTAGATCTCGGTAGCTGGTGGCTCGTCGCGTCCAGGCGGTTTCGGAGGGTGGAGAGCCCGTTGCCGGTAACATCGCGCGCTATCTCGGTAGCGGCGCGGCTGAACGGCTGGCGACGTGTCGAGGTGCTGGCCGTGTGTGACTGTGGCGAGGTCGGTTGCTAGGCTCCAGCCTGCTGACTGTGGCTGGCGGCGGCGAGATCGGTAGCAAGACTCCAGCCTGCTGTATGTTGCTGGGAGGCGTCGAGATGTCCTTGCGGCGGTTTTGACCGCCGTACGCTCGAGAGAGTTAACCGGAAAATGGAAATAATACTCGAAATTAATCATGGGAACGGTTCGCTCGCGATTGACCCTGTCTGGTTGCCTGGAAGGGACTCTTCCCGGTAGGGAGAATGCCGTGGGCCGTGCCGATACGTGGGAGAGCCTGAAGTTTGGCTCTCTTTGTGACGGGAGCAGAAAAGCCCCGTCACAATATATATATATATATATATATATATATATATATATATATATATATATATATATATATATATATAATGTATAGAGAGAGATCGGTAGACGAGAATGATAGAAATTCGCACGAGTCGAGAAATTATCGGAGAAGCGGTGACGACTGGAGCTTATGAAAATGATAGAAATTGGTGCGAGTCGAGAAATTATCGGCGAAGGGGTGACGACTGGAGCTTATCCTCTTGTCTAACGGGACTCTCCGCTCGAGTAATTGAACACCCGAAAATTCGCAAGATAAGCGTAAACAGATTATTCGTTCTCGGACAGCGGCACAAGTAAAATTAAAACTAAAAGGGATTCCTTTCTTTTCAAATTATTATCATCGCAAGTTATAAAGATTTTGTGTGGCTGTCTCACTTCGCCGTCACGTTTCCTTCCGGGATTTTTATCGAAGATGGACGAAAATTATACCACGCTGTCCGTATTATTCTTCGAGGAAGGAAACCGACCACCGAGGAAATTATTTTCATCTTTCTTCATCACCGTTGCGAATACGCTAAATACAAAGACTTGCGTGTAGTCGTACAGTTTTATACGCCAGTAATATGGCCTGCCGGGGACGATTTTTTTTTTTTTTCAGCGACGAAAGTTTATACAATGAAATATCACTCACTCTCTTATTCGTGTTTAGACTTTAAGGTATTCATTTTATGTATTTTTTTATCTAAACCGATTTGTTATCATCTGGTTCGTATCTCCATGTATTAGTTCAAATTTATAATAATTTGTGAAATGACTGAAAGATTTCATTCATGTGTATGTTTTTCACAGTGATATTTGAACTTTATTATATATGATTTACCTAAGAATTTTTCAACCAAAATTTATGTTCCTGCTAATTAATTAATTTATAACAATTATTATCGGTTTTAACAAATCTCGAATCTCGACAAAATGAAACAAATATTCTGAGATTTGTAAAATTAAATGAGTATTGCACCATTATTTTCCCTTTTGACAATATTAATCATCATTTATTTGTTGAAAGGTCTTATAAACATTAATTTAACTATAGGATTCAAAATTTATCTTCATTGAATTTTTAAACGGCTAATACTTCGCAAAATAAAATAAAAGGGTTATTTTTTCAATGAACAAATAATAAATTTAAGATTTTAAATAAAAATGTCATCACACAGCTGAAGTGAGAATGTCACAGATTCGAAATTCCTCGTCCTTCTTACCTTCATTCTCTCAATGGAAATTCGATTGGATCGATCGTAAAAGTCGATTATCAACGATGATAATAATGTATAACTCTGAATTATTTATATTGTTCAAGTAAATATGCAAAATATTGATTTACAACTGATTTGAAGTTAATTCCCAAGTTTCAACCCTTTAATTAAAAACTTTAAATAGTTGTCAACTGTATGAGTTGAATTCAGAGGTGCTTTGAGATATCCACGGAGTAGTGACTTTCCGCCCATGCAGGACCTTCTTTTATTGCTTCGATCGGGGGGGGGGGCACCTCGTCACCAAGCCATCCATTGCATCATCTGATGCTCAGAAGGGTATCAGCTGATTAGCTGTTCCCCTTCCGTGGTGATTATCGATCGGTTTTAGCGTCTACCGTCGCTTATTTGAATAATTTTATAATATTGATTTATACAACAATCTTCTGATTAAACAATTTGTTTTTATTCGTTTTTAGTTATAATAATTTATAAATTTGGCCATTTTTTCATGAATATTTAACTTTGATGATGTTATTATTAACAATGATTGATTACATATTTAATAACGCTTTGAATCATTATCGCCTGAGAGGTGCTGCACTCGTTAGCGCCCGAAGGTGATTTTCCCAATCGATCACCTCGAGACAGTTACACCGATTCTTTGACCACAACGCCCTTTGCGATAAAGTGCCGTCTCCTTTCCCAAATGGAAAAAGATTCATATTGCTTTTGCATTTTTATTTAAACAATGAGTACGGACTTAAGGTATTCTCCAGCGATTCGAATATCCTCATTGTTTAATATTGTTAGTTATATGATTGTTGCTACGCCATTCAGTAAGTAGAATCATTTAGTGATTAATTACACATGATCCATTATTTACCGCGCCTCAGTGGTTATTTTGCTAATGTGATTTTTACTATGACTCGAAAATTGTTTTATATACCCTGTGACTCTATTATTTTATTATGAAACATTTATGGATTTTTAGCCAGTTACGGCAATGACTTTTGTCGAACATTCACAGGACGTAACACGTACATGGATGCACTCACGTATAGATTTTTAGAATTTGTTTTGATAAAAAACCAAACAGCTCACAGATAAGGTAAGTGTTTCTTCAATAAAACATTATCGCTTAGATGACTTTTACAATTCCGGATGCGATGATTCATTATGCGAGCACCCAATTAGATTGTTGATAATTGGATGTGATATATCAACTTCACCGAGCGATTTACAATTCTTTATTTCACCAATCAAGTCCTATACAATTATTTATTTCCCCAATCAAGTGTTTGGCACAAACAATTTATGTTTCATCGGGTCTGTCGGTTTTACTATCGACGCCTTCTGATTCAGAGAAAGGCGTGCTAACGGGCTCGGTTTCATTTTTAGGCGATTTTACCTCTTCAGACATGTCGTTGGATTCATCCTCCGATTTTTCGCTAATCGAGTTCTCTTCGATTCTTATCTCCGACTCCATCCTTTTCTTTCCAGTACCCGAACGTCTAGAGCAAGGCTTGCGAAAACGAAAAAATAAAATAACAATCGCAATATCTTCAATATGAATTCTAAAATAAAATGGATGCTCACCTTCCTCCTTTTCATTTTGGTCCTCCTGCCATCGCTACTAAATGTATCGGACGATGATAATTGATCGTGATTTTCGGATTTTTCAACCTCGAACTTGGGCACAACCGGAAGTTGCAAAGACTGATTCAAGTTACGGATTTGACGAGGATAAATTGTATACGCCCTGTTACGTCCTACGCAACATGTCACCTATACTTTTTTTGGTCAGAAACACCTAATCGTAGATAAAAATTATCAACCGCTGTATTAGGTTGACCAGCCGCACGTGCCGCTGCCGCACGCGCCAGAGTTCATTTTCCTACCCATTCGCTCTCTCACTCTAATCCCTCACAGTCGTAAAACTCTCGCTCTGACCCTCGCGTTTCTTTCACTCTTTTCTAATCTACGCATACGCACCAAATCTTTACACACACATTGCATCAAAATTACACTCGCATAGAAGCTTTAATGCATTCTCAGTACTCAAATCCCTCGCGTTCGTGGAATCTTCTCTCTCTTTTCTAAATTATACTCGCATAAAAACCCTACTCATTTAATGCATTCTCAGCATTCAAAAACCTCGCGCTCGTGGAACTTTCACTCGCGCTCGTAAAATCTTCTCTCTCTATTCTAAATTACGCACGCATAAAAGCCCTGTGCATTATTCTCGTTCAATACATCCTCATTATCTAAATCTTTAAAGCACACGTAAAGTCTGTCTCACTCTAGCCACGAGTCTACAAAATCCCTACCTAAACGCATCTTTTACTCACACACACTCGTTTAACCTATATTCCTATTCACTCATGCCGATTCTCGCCCCTTTTCAAAATTAAGGGACAATGAACCAACGGCACGCAATTTAGCCATAAAATCGCCTAGAACTAGTATATAAAGACCGAATTTTCCGAATAAGTTCAGTTACTTCACCGACATCGAATCTGCGACTACGTTCACCGCTACACAGAGCGAGCAAGGCTCTGCTACGACGAAGCTCTAGCCCTACGAGGCAGAGTCCAGCATTAAAAAGTAAAACCGAGCAATTCGGCTTCAAGTTTGTAAACCAGTGTAACATCGAACTTTCCATCGTACAATATATATATTTTGTGAGTATCACTTTGAAATCCCCGACTTCAACATTTATTTCTGCATGCAACCTGTGTTCGCCTGTAGTTCTCCCAGAGGGTCACTACCTCTGTACGTCTTCCCTTAATAAATCCACGGGGGTACGGCGAGGTCTCCGTCCCTGGGTAAAGGGCTAACGCCTTGACCCGAAAGAGAGACCACTCATTTATGGTTCTTTCCGAGCGAACTCAACATTCGCCGGTCAGGACGTAACACCCGTCCCGTTGGATCAAACGAATATGGCTCTCGATGAGGCGCCGCCCGTTGATACGGTTCCAATGGTAACTCACGGAGGAGTTGTCTAGGTGAGAAGTGCGATCGTTCGTTCTGTTGCAGATGACTAATAGATTGTCCGAAATTTTGTATTTTCGAAGCGCTTCGCAATGGCGACTCTTGAATTCTCGGTCGCTGCAGATGGTCGTTCATTTGGCGCGAAGACTTCATGAACGATTTCATTTCGGAGCCTTGCAATTTTCAATAACCGATCAGTATAACTTTTAAAAAAAGAGGTAAGTACGACTGCGTATAATCACTAAAATTTTATGTGAAAACATCTTTACTGTTTTTAGCATGAGGTGGGATTTTTTTATGACTATTCACACCGATACCTTACAAAACACTGATAAAAAGATACGGTTGAAACAAATAAGGTTCGGGCAGGGACGTTCAACGAAATATTTTGTTGATACAGCTAAAAAATTGGTTAGTTCAACAATTTGTTCGGTGATTTCACCAAAATATTTTTGAGTCATTAAAATATTTTGTTCGACCAAGTAAATATCTATTTGAACGTCCCTGCCCGAATCTTAGTTGAGTCAACTGTACTTTTTTATCAGTGTAGATTTCCCAAGACTACACTCGGGTCCTAATTATCCCAAGTTTCCCAAAGAAGGAAACTTAGAACCTAGAGCGAATCGGCGGGGGACTTAGAACAATATGTTTCTGAACATCTTGCCCGGACAGACTGAACATATCGCTTTTTAACGATATGTTTAATGAAACGTGTCGTTAAACAGCAATATGTCGATATGTCGAAATCTCGCTGAAGATATTTTCACATAAAAAATTATTTAGCGTCTAATTATTATTTGTTCACAAAGATTCACCGTGAGAACGTTGACAATGCTGCGTGCTCCCAATTTCGAGGTCATTCAAGAGAGCTCTCATAGTTCTGATCGAGTCGGTTAAGACGTGGCAAGGTAGACCGGAAGTACATTGCTCGATGATGGAGGATGCTGATGATGGAACATCATCGTAGGCTCTTCGCGTTCTCAAGATGAAATTGTTGTAAGCCTCATCCGTTGGTCCTCGAACATGCAAGAAGAGAAAAGGCATTGTAGTTTTATCGACTTCAGAAATAGTTGTAGCGTTGGCAAAAACAAATTGATCAATTATAACTTACGAATTGCGACTGCGAATTGTGTTTCTATTAAAACAATAGCACAAAATAATGACAATGATTGAAGTGAGTTTGGGCTTGAAGAAACGCTTCGATACATCGTGTGGGTGTCGCAGCTCGAATACAAATGAGCTGGTGAGATTTCGATCGAAGTCGCTCACGTATCGAAACTTACCTTAGCCGCTGCAGTGAGGTAAACTTATTCGTCGCGATAAGTTCGTTTGTATTTAATTAGCATGAAATTGGCCATTGATTCACGCCTCTCTTTCGTTCTGGTAATTTATAGTAGCTTAATCCGATTTCTCCAGTTCTTCGTTACGAAAAAAACACCATTTATTCATATAACTGTACTATACACGACCAAGTAAAAAATATCGGCACAGCTGAAGCCTCTTGTTTTTTCCCTCGAACTATTTCTACATCAATTATTGTCAAATAAAGGTAAAACCTATCGATGCGATAGTTGTAGAAAAATATTACGTTAGCCTCGTTTGGTTATTGCTTCACCCATCAGTTTGAGGACGAAGACGTTATCGAACACTCCGGTATTGTAGACAGCGTTTGCTTCATTTCTATCTGTTGGATCTAAAGAAGCGAAGACATTCTCGTTAACGAACGTTTTGCACTGTCATGTACCAGACGAGATTAAGATTGTCGTTCATTTTTATTGAAAAATAATTGTCGCAAAACAGGCGTTTTGTGCAAGGTTCGTCAATGAGGTAAGCGGCTCAGTTTCCGCCACCTTTAGGCCCAGTTTCCACCATCTTCAATTGTCAAAGGGAACATTTTATAAAAAAATATACGTATCGCGGCATTAATCAAGAGTAAACCGCTCTTCAACATGCTGTGAATTATGTTTGCATTTAACGTATACTGTATTCATTATTAGTACAAATAGCGATTAATAGCGGTAACTGGGACAGTGGCGGAAACTGGGCCGTTTACCTTACTACATCACAGATCGGTACATTTTTCATTATAAAAAAATTCGATAACAAAAGTTATATAAATGATGTCTGGTCGAGCATTGACTTCTTAATATTTTCTGACATGTACATTAACGATTGATCATAACGATTGATCCATAAGCAGCATCAACGAGGCGGTAGTAAATAGTTCTGCACATGCACCTGTTGTGCGACAGTGAGTTTTTAGTGAAGAGGCACAATAATTTCGAAGTCAACTCAATTTTCATTATATTTTTTACTCACTCGTTGACGAAGAGCTTTCTCATTTATCGCCGCACGAGTCAGCAGTTGCTTCACCTTGTCGAGAAGCTCAGATTTGTGAGCAAGCTGCTGCCTGAGAACGCCAACATCGCCCGTGTTATCGTCTTCCTTTCTAACATTTTCTAACATTACTATTCTCTGTTCCGCCAATTGCAGATCGGCCTCCAAAGCTACTACGCGCTTCTGCGCGTGTTCGTATTGTCTCTTTAGAACGGAAGAGTTCTCAACGTTTACCGTTCTACCCTGTAAAATTTGTAACGTAAAAGAGATAGTTTATTTTTTACCAAGAAATTAATGCATTTATTTCGCGCGAATTAAACCTACGATGATACACGAGTTTTTTCATTGTTAAATTTTTTTATTTTTCGATCACGGATCGCGGAAATGAGATGAATCCGCCGTTTAGGTTTGAAAGCAAGTGGAACTCAAAAGTTTGGCAGGAAAAAAAATCTGCACCGTCGGTCATTACAGCATGAAAAAATGAGGTGTGTCTCGTACGGTTTAAGAAAATGAATATGGTCTATAATTATAATATAATTATAGACGATATAATATAATATAATATAATATAATATAATATAATATAATATAATATAATATAATATAATATAATATAATATAATATAATATAATATAATATAATATAATATAATATAATATAATATAATATAATATAATATAATATAATATAATATAATATAATATAATATAATATAATATAATATAATATAATATAATATAATATAATATAATATAATTTAATGTAATGTAATGTAATATGATATAATTTAATATAATTGCCACTATTTCATACCGTATTAACTGCACGGTGAGCCGTTCTCGAGCTTCCTTTCAGTCTCTTATTTTCTGCTTGCAACTTCTCTATTACACGTTTAAGAATAAATACTGTTTTCTCCAATTCCACAACGGATTTCTTCGGCTCCGCCAAATCTTTGTTCGATGAACGAGGTGACGATTCCGACGATTTCTCGATCTTCAAAAGTTCTACGTACCTGCGTACAATTGGCAATTGAAATAAGTAGGGTAAATGCAATAGTTCGATACAGCTGAGAATTATTCACAGTTACAAACTTTTCCAAGTGTTCCACTTTTTCCCTGAGTCGAGGCGTGTCAAGATTCCTTTTTTCGATCTCCATCCGAAGTTCAAAATTCTCACTTTCCAATTGGATGTTCGACTTTTCGAGAGTGGATTTAGCTGCTTCTAATTTTTCTAACTGATCGATCACGTAAGTGTTACCCTAAATGATAGATTAAATTTCAAATTAATGCATTAGAAATACAATATAATAAATGTAGGAACGTTAAATATAAGTGTCGGTAGAAACCTAGCGACCAGAATTTTAATAAATTCGTCGGTACACTGACAACAAATTTTGTTTGAAAATTAGTGAACGGTACTGGAAGCTGTTTTACATAAACTGTTTCTGAAATTTTAAACACGTGTGCCTTGCAATTTTACAGTAAAATGTTTATTTTCCATGCAAATTTTTGTAAATTTCAGACGAAAGATTTGTCATTTTAATATCTGGTATTATAATTATACAAAAAAAGTACATTAACATTGAATTAATGGACATAAATAATGAAAGAAAATTTCAATTTCCAGTACTACATTAAATTTATAATTTATTTTTACAGTGTATGTTCTAGAAAGTTGATTATTTGTTTATCCCATATTTGAAGAATTCGGGGGATCCCCGTAGGGGCCGCGACACTGCTCAATGATCAGCACGGTTGACCTTATTACAGAAACCCATAAAGAAGATATAGTGAACAAACCTCGGTCACAACTTCCATAGCAGTGATTCGTCTTCTCTGGTGTTCCAGCTGTTGAAGCAGTTCGCGACTATCCTCAGACTCCAACCGATCCGTTAATTCTTTTACCCGATCTCGCAGAGTTTGACAGTCAGTTTGTAAGTTCTCGACAATCTTGTACTTCAATTCATTGGCAGATTCGATAAGACCGCTCTCACTTTCCGATCTCAGCTTGCTCCTCAAGTACCATTTTTCGCGTTCCATGCACGAGACAACAGCTCGTAATTTTTCATAACTCGTGCTCAACTTTTTGTATTCTTCGCCTTTGTCTTTGAGCTCTTTTCTAAGTTTCTCGGCAATTTGTTGCCACTTTTTCTGTTTTTCCCATAATGACAATTCCTCAGCCGTCTGTTATGATGCATACGATTTTTGTTTGAATTAATATGACTTATTAACTAGGCGAGAACAGAGTTACTTGGCGCATTTCGTAACTTCGCTATATAATTTCCATTCCTGTTAATATAAGGCGAACTAATGCGCCCTTTGGCAGACATCAACAGATGGTCGTTGTCTGGTCTATGAAAAAAAAATGTCGTCACCTATGAAGAATTCCATACTTTTGCGCAAGCCTATGACGTCGCAAGGTCGAGTGCGTCAAATACCCCTGATCTTATGGCCTGTTGCCAACGTTGATACTCTACCTTAGCCTTTTTAATTTCCTGAACCCGATATTCCCTGTCCAATTGAATCCGAGCTTTGTGCAATTCTTCTTCCAACGTTTTCAATTTTCGTTCAAGCTGCATCTCGCGATTGGATATTCTTCTTTCTTCAGTCTTCGCAGCCATGTATCTGCGGCTAAGTTGCTGCTTAAGATCAGCGATCTGATCCTTGTACATTTTTTCTTTATCCGTTTGAGATCTAATTTGACGCCGCAGAAGATCGAGTTCGGACTGCAAATGATTTGCTTGATCTCTGCCCAACGCTTGAGCCATTTCTTGCATTTTCGTCGAACTTTCGTGCACGACCACCGACTGGGACAGAGTCATCGTCTCCATTATCTCAAACTCGCTCTACAAAAAAAAAAAAAAAAAAAATGCATGATACATATATTTTGTATTTTCAAATACACTTTCGAATGTTTGTAATGCACTTGGAAAGCCAGTTTAGAAAAAATATTCCAGTAGCGACGAATTGGATATTTTATGAATTAGCGACATAGAAAGTAACAATGATAGAAATTCATAATTTATTTCACGGAAAAATATATTGCACTTTCACATCGACAGTGTAACATCTTTTATTGGATTGCCAAGCTGCTACACTGTTGTCTCAGAATTTTATTAAAAAAATAAAATTGTAGTACATATGAATGCAATTAATTCCGAATGACTTTGCACATTATCGTCGATCAGTGAAAGGATCGTTTGTTAAGGATGTGTGAATGTTTGCCCAATGTTATGCTTTTCAGAATGTATTGCCAAATTTGATGTCACATTCTCGTTTTACTCGTATTGTAATAGCGGAAAGATAACATACCTGCAGCTGTCGGTATGCGACGGTCAATTCTTGTATCTTATTATCGCGTTCTTGCAATTCCTTCACCAGTGACATATTTCCTTTTGCCAATTGCATACGATTCTCGGACAACTGTTGTCTAAGCGTATCCGTCTCGGTTTGCCATTTATTGAGCTCCAATCGATAGCTTTCCAGCTCATTTTTGTGCTGCTCTTCGAGTCTGCGGTTAAAAATTCATTAAAAAAAAATGCAATCAGCAAGGTCCCGAAATACTATAATGCGAACGGTAAAACTGACCTTTCCCGCATGTGGTCCATATGCTGCAATCTCTCTTCGGCGAGACGGTGCCAGCGTTCGCCCAGCTCCTTGGCAATATTAAGGTCGGCTTCTAAAGTGGAAGCTCGTTCGCACAACCTAGCAATCTTTTCTTCAGCTTCGATATCCGGTCTGGGCTCTTTTATCGGTTCTTCCACAGTTCTCGAGGTGACTGGAACGCTTAGAGGGGGTATTTCGTATCTTCTTTCCGCTTCTGCCCGCAATGTCTGAATATCCTCGCGCAGTCCTTTGATTTCCTCTTGAAAACGAGCAGCCGCTTTGCTGTGCTCGTCTCTGTCGTCCTTCAACAAATTTTGGTAACGCGCTATCGTCTCTTCCTTTTGATTAAGCATTTTCTGCAAACTATTTATCGTCGACTTCAATGCAGCTTTGTCGGTGCCTTCGAAGATCGGATCCGACTCGATACTCTTCTTTCGATCTACGCTCAGCTCGATGGCGCGAGCTAACTGCGAATCTTTATCAACGATGGTTTTGTCGAGAGTACGAATTTTCGCTTGAAATTCAGCAATCTGTGATTCATATTTAATAAGCATGGCCGAACGTTCTGACGCCAAATCGAGTGCTTCGTTCAGTTGTTCTTTGAGAACGGCGATGGTATCGTCATTCGGTGGTGCTACTTCAATTTCCTTGCTTGGCAGTACTTCCGGCACCTTCGGCGGAACGATTTTTACATCAAATTCGTAAGGTTCGCTCTGAACCTCCACCGATTTATTTTCCACGCCGGCTTGAACACATGCACTTTTTTGTTCGACAGTCGCAACTTTCGTCTCGATTCTGATCTCAGAAGCTGACGTAGTTGCCTCGGGCTTTTTGTACCATATTCTTTGGATGTCTATCATTTCGCACTCCATAGCAATGACTGTAGACTCGTAATCGACTATCTTGTTGTTAATGCCTCTTAGCTCGCTCTCCAATTGAGTTATTCGACGTTTGAGACGGATATCCTAAACGCATCAATACATTTTTTTATAATAATAATATTCGAGATCAGGCAGAATTAATTGAACAAATTACTTTCGGCGACATTAATAATTGCAACGAAAATACAATAATGTTTACTCACATTGAGAGTGTATTGTGAATATTCGGAAAAGCTATGCATCATGCTCTCGACGTGGGAACTGCCGATTTGTTCTTCAAGAATATCTTTCAATCGTTCAACAATTTCCAAACGATTCGTCAACAATTCTTGGTGCAACTTTGCACTTTCCTTCAGTTCATTCGCTTCCTTCACTTTACTCTCAATTTCGGCCCGACTATCGACAAGATTCTTCAGCATGGAATCAAACCTCTGTAAAGTGGCGACAGAGGTACAGCCAGCGTATTGACAGCGCATGAAATCTATTATGTCTTCGTAAGATCTGCAACAGAACAACAACGAAAACACTAAAATTGAATCGTCTCCTTTTGCTTCCTCATAGAGGAAGCTTTGTTTTCATGAAAAAATTAGTTTTCGAGATTTTGATGTGAACGTGTTTAGAATGTTCCCAAACATCCAAAAAACACATTTAGAAAAAATGTCTGGATGTATGTGTGTGTGTGTGTATGTATGTATGTATGTATGTATGTATGTATGTATGTATGTGTGTGTGTGCAAATCATTTAACGTTCATAATTTGAAAACGGCTTGAGATATCGAGGTGAAATTTATCACACATATTGAGGGGTCGATCCTCATTATTTGTACCAATTTTTGGCCAAATCTATGCAGTCGTTCAGATTTTACGCGGTTTTGAATTTTTTCGAAAATGTCTGTGCGCGCTCTAGCGGCTTCAATTTTTGATACATCGGGCTAAAAACTTGCACATAAATGGACTGTTATCGACCAACGATCGGTATTGAATTTGGGAATAATCGGTTGAACCGTTTAAATTCTATGTCATTTTGAATTTTTTGAATTTCATGCAATTTGTTTTCTCGCCTCATCTTTTCGTATTAAATATTCATCTATGAATTTAAAAAAGTGTCAGATTCGTGATAAGCGTGATAAAATACATGGAATTACAGTCCCGGAGCGACAACTAACGAAAAAGTTTCCCAGGCATTTTTATAACCAAAATTGCAAAAATGAGTGATTTTAGGTATTTGTAAACAACGATTTCTTTGCTTTCCGATGGCATCGCGGAAAAACCCAGGTGCTTATCGTGATCTACAGCAAGACATACACAAGACGATGGATATGACGGGATTAAAAAGCTAGATAAAGAGGTATCACTAGGAATTCCGGAATAAAAATCGAAAGGGCAAAAAAAAAAATTCGGGAGCGCATAATTCCATGTATTTTTTCGCGCCAAACGCAGATTCGACAAAGTAAAACGTGACGATGGAATATTTTTTTACGCGCTGAACCTGAATTGGTCAACCGTTTTGCATAAAACTCTAAGACGTTGACGTTGAAAAAAGTTGAAAATTGAAATTTTCATATCGCTTCCTCATAAAGTTGAAATTGAAATTTTCATACCGCTTTCTCATAAGGTTCCTTTATTCGCGAAGCTTCCTCCATGAGGAAGCCAAAAATACAGACAATGCTTCCTCATAGAAGAAGCTTCGCGAATAAAGGAACCTTATGAGAAAGCGGTATGAAAATTTCAATTTTCAACTTTTTTTTTCTATAGTCGAACGATATTTCGATATAAATACCTGCAACGAGACGAACAAATTTTTCGGCAATCCTGAAGCTGCGATCTCGCCTCGTCCAACTTTTTGTTCGCAGTCTCCAAATCCTCCCGCAAATGTGAAACGTCATTTTCGAGTTGTACTTTTCTTTTATTCAATTCGATTTCACTGGCCTTACAATTTGTTAGCTCGAAACCGAGTCTCGCGATAGTGTCCTTGTCTTCGCTAACGGCGTGAAGGTCCAGAATCTGATGCCTCAAACTGTCCAGCTCAAAGGTCTTCAACGAATTCGTCGTGTAATGCATCTGCGCCTCTTCTCTAGTGATCTCCAGTGTTCTCGATAAATTTTCATTCTCAATAGCGAGTACTCGAATCCGTTCTTCGAGGTCCTCGCTGCTCGTACACTTTTCCTCGTCCATCAATTTTTGGGGCCTTATCTGTTTCGATAGTTCTTTCTCCAAATCTATCAATTGCTGTCGCAATTCCGAATTCATTTCAGTGATTTGCTGCAGTTTGGTCTCGCATTTGGCGAGTTTGCTCTGCGATATGTCGTGCAGCGTTTCCAGATTCGTCACGCTCTGATGTTCGCGTGATTCGGGAACTTCGACGACCGACGGAATCTCTTCGGTGACTCTCGCAGCCAACTGCAGCTCGTATCCAGCCCGAAGACGCATACTCGACTCCTCGTATTTCTCTTTCAGTTCGTTGTATTCAACGAGGCTTATGGAATTCGACAAGTTACTCCGAAGCGTCAGAATTTCGTTTTCCATTATTTTGTTTCTTTTATCCGCTTCCACGAGAGCTTTTCTAAACGCATTTTCACAATCTATAGCTTCCTTTTGATTTCGATAAGTTTTTTCTGCCTCAACGTTTAATAGATTTTCGAGGGTCGTACACTTTCTGTTCGCGACGATCACTTTGAGTGCGGATTCGGCACATTCTCTGCTCTTATTAGCAAACGCTTGCTTCACTTCGTCTTCGCCTGATTCAATTATCTTCAGATCTTTATCGAATACTTCTAACTGTGCAGTCAATTTTTCAACGGTGTCTCTGAGCTCTTGATTCTCTTGGGTAATAGAATCTTTCTCCATTTGCCATTTATCCAATTCATCCCTATAGGCTGATTGAATTCTTTGTATTTCGGAAGAGTACGATTTCTTGATTTCTTCGTTCCCGGACTCCTCCGAGCTCTGCTTTTCGCTCAAGACCCCGCGTTTCAGAGCGAGGTTGCGTAGTAAGCCGTCTTTTTTATGCAACTCTTTTCTGTAAAATCATCACCTGTGTTATCTTTGAACGGATATTTGAATTTTGAACGGATATATTATTGAAATTTCAGTTCAAGTAAAGAAGATCGTACCGCATTTGCTTCAGTTGCAAACGCAATTCTGAATTGCTTCCTTGTACGACATTGAGACGTTCCTGAAGTCTCATTGCTGGATGGTACCAGCCAGCTATGTGCCTGACGTCCAATGCCTCGAGTAATCTTTCCAATGTGTCGGATTGTATATCTACCCTACTTTTACCTAAACATATCAATCGAATTTCAACAGAATTTCTAATTTCCAAAAAATAATATTTTATAATTTTATACAAAAGTAATCGTGAAACTAATATTTTTTGGCTACATATTCCGGATTCTCAATACACTGTAAAAAAAAGTTGTTTGAAAATTAATGGACGGCATTGGAAATGTTTTTACATAAACTGTTTCTGAAATTTCAGACACATGTGTCGGTGCAATTTTACAGTGAAATTTTGTAAATTTTAGGCAAAAGATTTGTAATTTTAATATCTCGTATTTTTAGTTTACAAAAAAAAAGTACATCAATGTTCAATTAATGTAAGCAATGCAAGCAAATTTCAACTCCAGTACATTAAGGTTACAATTTATTTTACATTGTAAATAATGATTTAAAAACTGCCGTGATTTTAACATCAACTGAGAGCAACGTGTAATTTTCTTGGACAGGCTGAGCAAAAACATAAGTACATAGATAGTTTTAAAAAAATCATGATGGCTTCTTCTTAACCCTTTGAAGAATACATTTTTTTACAAGTATGAAGTTTCAAATACGTCGGTTGGTTATTAATGCATTTTTCTTCTGAATTCAAAGAGGTCCTTTGATACACCGTGATCCAAAGGGTTAAAAAGCAGAAATCGTGCGGGGAAGAAAATATTAACGAAAATTTACCGTCTTGATCGTGTATACTGTCCAATATTTCGTGCATCCCTTTCCGAAGAGCCTCGTTCTCTTCTATCACGATACGAACGTTATATTTTATTTCTTCTATCTCGGCTCTGTGCTGCAAAGACGTCGTTTCTTCATCCACGACGTCGCGGTACCTCTCGTCCACGACTTTTTTCGTATGTACTTCGGTATCCTTCGTATCAGTTGTATCACGACTCATGCTTACTCTTTCCCCTAGTTTGTTCAATTTGTAACTTAATGTCCTCAACTGCAAAAGATTAAAAATTGTCAGTAGGATACAGTTCGCGGAGAAGAAATACATTTTTGTTAACCCGTTTTAATATACAATCACTTTTTTTAAAATATATATTGTAATTTTATTCGGGTTCCTCTTTGGAGTAATTTCGATCGGTCACGTTTCTAAATCGTGCCGTTATCTTTAATATGTTAGTTTGTATAGTTTGCACTGCTCTGGACAGTCGGGGAGTGTAAAGTTGCGTCAGTTTGTCTTATTGAGGAAAAGAAGAAAACTTCAGCTATTTTCTCCTACAACGTCCCGAGACGGAGATGTCCGGCGACGGAGATGTCACGGACTTCATCATCATAAGTTTCCAGGCGAGGTGCAGGTGAGGAATGTCGGTTTATGGTTTCGGATTTTCTGAGCGGGAGGCAATTTTCTCGAAGGTTGGTGATTACCCTGTACGAACAGCAATCTCTGGGAAAAGAGCCGTCTGTGTGTAGTCAGGTTTTCCGCAGTTTCCCTGTGTCGTTGTACGAGTGCGACACAGGAAGGGGATAAGCGGCTGCGGACGCAATCCGGGGGGGGGGGGGGGGGAGACGGTGTGGTGTGTGAAAGAGGAAAGACCCCGTACAGGTGGAACAGATATACAAATTAGATACTATTGTAATTTTATTCGGGTTCCTCTTTGGAGTAATTCCGATCGGTCACGTTTCTAAATCGTGCCGTTATCTTTAATATGTTAGTTTGTATAGTTTGCACTGCTCTGGACCGTCGGGGAGTGTAAAGTTGCGTCAGTTTGTCTTTTTCAAGTCTTTTGCAATCCGGGGGGGGGGGGGGGGGGGGGAGACGGTGTGGTGTGTGAAAGAGGAAAGACCCCGTACAGGTGGAACAGATATACAAATTAGATACTATTGACTATTGCGACGTTGTTCGGTAATCTGCTCTCGTCGCTCAGTAGCAACTAGCTTACTCGAAGACATGAGCGTATCATTAATAATAAGTTTCGTTGAGATAAAACTCGCTAATAATTGTGTCGATTCGCTTCGACCAAGCAGAATTTCTCCGGACCTAATTTATTAAATGATTATATTTTATTTTAATTTTAACAACAGTATTGATTCGCTTTCCATTATGTACAACGAATGGAGTTGCCCTTGCTCAAGAATGCTACGTTTAGTCAACTGACAAATTCCTTCTCCAGCGGCAGATGTGCTCGGGGAACAAAGAACGTCTGCGGAGAATATGAAACCGTGATGTCGGTTGTTCCGTTTGCTCGACTCGTTACATTGACAATTTTCATTGACGAGCTTAGTTCTGATTCGCTCAATTCCGGCTTGAATAACTAAATAAATAGTTTCTATACTTTCGAGATAAACGTGCAGGTTTCTAACGTGAATTTATATGAACTGCCGATGTTAGAGTTCGTAAATCGATTTTAATTATGCGGTATGAACAACGTGATGGTTGATATCGCGCTCGAGACGATTCTATCTGTTTCCTGATAAATTATAATTCCAGATTTCTATGTTTTGAGTACACGGAGAAAAATAAATACTAATAATTCATCCAATTTCCAATACAATGTACTGGAATTCCCATTAATGGTGCGCCCCGTGAAGAAAACACAGGGATTTTTACTGTTTAAATTTACAAATAAAATACTGAAATGACACCGGAATTTTTAAGAGCGAATACATGCAATATACATGGGCGATTAAAGTTTTTTTACAGGATCATTCATCTTTCGGTATCATTATATATAATAATAATAATAATAATAATAAATAAAGGCATAGAAGTTAGCAACGTTACTCTAACGAAATTATTGACAGTTGTCATGTTTCGCAGAAAATTCCTTTCCTTGCGAACCGACTATATAATGTAATGTCATATATTAATATAACAATGTAAAAATATTTATAATAATTATAATTATATATATAATAATAATAATATAATATAACAGAATAATTTTTTAAACATTTTTTCGACGTAAAATAAACTATTTGAGAAAAGTGACATCTGTCAATGATATCATTGGAGCAACGTTGCTAACTTCCATGTCATTAAATAATAAAGGTTTCGCTTCAATGCTCGGTTTATCTGCTCTACGTGAGTACCACGTGGTTCTCTAAGACGCGACGAATAGAAAACGGCAGGGGGAAGATGCAACTTGGACCACGGACGGGCAGTGTGAGGCGAAATAAGTATATACATGCCCACTACTTTGTCATCATGTAAACACTAAATTTTACAGGTATACCAGTAATTTTTACTGAAATACACAGTAAGTTTTACCCATTGGCAATTATTACTAGTCACGGCAATAAATATTCCGGCTTACACCGGAATATTTCACTGCATATCGCACTGATTCTACGAATGATCCTCACGTTACTGGAATAAACAAAATCATTACCAAAATATCAATAACTTTTCCTGTTTGGTCCCGAATTATTACTAATCTTTTTTCTCCGTGTATCTCACTGTGTTAAATTTCGATATTTTAATTCGCTTAGAGAGTGGTTTCTTTCTCATGGAGTGTCAACGAAGGCCAGATATGTCTGGGGCTCGCTTCCTCAGGAGAGGTAGACACCCGCCTCACTCTCCTTAGATTAGATAGAAGATATATTAGATAGAAGTTATGCCGAAGGAATGAGATTTGGTATAAGGCCTCGAGCGATCGGTTGCTCGCGCTTATATATGTACACGGGTGGAGTGTCGTTATTCGCGGAATCGCGTGACGTAGATGCAGCGAATAATTTCTCTCAACTTTTAAATTCGAGTTGTAGTCGCAACGACGGAATTCTTTTATTTCGCACGCGCTCGGTTTCGCGAGTAGGCCGGCCTTATGCTCTCGCGTCGGTGCTTGAGCCATGCACTTGCGCGCGCTGAAATTGATGAGTGCAGGTCGATATGTCGGTCCG
This sequence comes from Exephanes ischioxanthus, assembly GCA_958510785.1. Lineage (NCBI taxonomy): Eukaryota > Metazoa > Arthropoda > Insecta > Hymenoptera > Ichneumonidae > Exephanes > Exephanes ischioxanthus. The sequence continues at coordinate 18,304,986 of OY294015.1, forward strand.
CGCTGTTATCGACAGCTTGTTGAAAATTCTTGGTAGGGTAGGTCCCTGTCCCCTTACAAAATATATATATTTTTATTATCAAATCGATTCGAGTACTCACGTCCGATTTCATTTCAACGTTTTCTCGCTCAAGGTCTTCGTTCTTTTGCAGCAATTCATTTCGCATCCGGGCTTCTTCTTGGCTCTTCAAAACTATGCCCTCTATGGGAATCTCTTCATCCTCCGGCATGCCAAATTTTTCTCTACACAGAAGCGGCATTGCATGTATAATAAATTTTACTGCACCGATACATTTTAATGCAATTTGTACAAACCGAAGTGCCAATATTTGCATTTCTCTGCACGAATTCAACGCCTCCAAGTGGTTGATGACATTGATCAACTCCTGGACGTGACTGATCTTGGAGTGTAATTGTTCCTTCAATTCTTTTACTTCTTTGATAGTATCCGCCAGCCCACGTTCCTTGTCTTCGTATTTTCTCAGTGTAACCAGCGTTTCGCACAACTGCTCACTCTTCAGCGTCAACTCTTCCTCGGCTTGTCCCAGCGACTCCTCAAGGATGGATATTCTCTCGTTCGCTGTTTGAAATTTTTTCAGCAAATCCTTCTGCCCATTTCGTCGTCCAGTCTTGTCCATTCTACAGAAATCGTCAAGACAAACTTATGAAAACACCATTTTTGTTATACAGAAATCTTTACATAATCGTTAATGCAATTTAATTAAGTTACTTTTTTGCATCGGTTTTCAGTTTCTCTATCACAGCAGCACTTTCGTTTATGTCCACACTCGCCTCCAGCAGCTTGGATTGAAGATCGGCTATGATCGCTTCTCTCCGATCGATTTCTTCATTGAGATACACTATTTGCGACTTGGATTGCTCTCTCACAGGCGTCATCGATTGTGTCACCGTGTGAGACAATTCCTCTTGCAAACGACTTATCTCCGCATTTTTATCGTCTAATATTTTCTATAAATAAAAATGTATGCGATTTCGAAATAAGATCGCATATTTTTATTTAAAAAATGTACATTTGCGAGCTTCGTCAATACCTGCCATTCTGCTGCTCTTTCTTCTATAGCCACGCTAAATTCACCAATGGCTTTTTCTCTCTCCGTTAGTTGAGCTGTCAACTCGTCGATTTGAGTGACCATTTCGGTATTTTCGCTTTGAATCTGCTCAATCTCATCTGCTCATAAATCGTTGAAATCAGAGTACAAGACATCGATGAAATTTAATAAATAGTCATGATATTTGCTTCATACCTTTGTACATAATATTTGTTTTTCTGAGCTCCTCCAGTTCCTCCGTCATTTCATTCATATTTTCGGTCGCGTCCTCCATCTCATCTTTTAAAGCGTCTAATTTTTTCTTCAAAGTGTCATTCTCGTGATCCAGGGCCTGAAAAACAAAATGTAAAAAAGAAATCAGCAACTCAGCATCGAACTATCAATTACATCACACACCGACCTCGAGTTCGTTCGTGAGCGTCTTAATTTTATCATTCTTCTTTGAATCGTGATAGTTGTCGCTGACCGAAAAATCGGCACGCTTAAAGAGAAAAAAAAAACAATTACTATAAATCGATATGAATGATAATTTATTGTTAACTAATTTACAGAATCCTACTTTATCGTCGCTGTCGTCCCTTTCAATATCGTCTGGACCTATGACTTGGCTAGCTGTGAGAGGAATATAAATAATACTTCGTTTATTAGAAGGGACCTTCATTTGACCAACAAAACTTACTCTTTCTTTGACTTTTTGTAGATGGAGACAGAGCAGACGACACTTTCTCCTTCAATTCGTCGCACTCTAATAGCAGCGATTCGACCTTAAAAATTAGGAACGATATAAAGTGGTTAACAGAAAAATAATCAATTTATTCTACAACTTAAAAACATCAGGTAATGGGATCAGTTTATTACAGATACACTAATTACTAACTTGACACTAATCACTAACTTGCACTCTCTCAGGTTTACACTAATTACTAACTTGATTATCTTTGTGTTGAAGCATTTCTTGCGACAGCTTCATAAGAGCTCGAAGATTTTTAATATCCTCAACGTCATCTATGTCGCATCTTATCACCATCGGAAATAAATCTTCGATCTCGTCGTCCGTCAACGACTCTGCTTTTATCATGAGTATACGATCCCAATCCATTCGAACCATTGTGCACCTTCGAAGACACCGAAAACAAACATCTAACCCCGCTTACTGCAAGCCACGTTTGACGTTTCGCAGCCTTTAGTTTGTACCGACGCTAAATCGGGTATCCATGGCAACGCTACACGATCGAAGTAGGGGAGCCCAACCCCCCACCAACGGACCGTCCGATAAAGGCAGCTGTTTATCGAATTATGTAACCTGTATATATTACAACGGGTCATTAGCATTTGAATAAGCCATCAGAATTTCAATAAATTCTGCATCCAATAATTATTTTATATGAGAATTATTATTAATTATTATTTGCTATAATAATAACAATTATTAATTATTATTAATTATTATTTAATATAATTATGATTTCATTTTAGAATTACGTATTACTGTAGTTATAGTTATAACTGGTATTTTTTTTCAATCTCTTTCGCGACACGTACCCATCATCCTCTTATAACCGTGTAAAAAGTTTATTGTAGTTTTTATTATCTACCGCGGTATTTGACAGTCACAATGCTACTATACTGATAACAGCGTGTATCCATTACTTACCCATAGAGCAATAGATGATACCATCGAGTCGCCGTTCACGTATATCGGGTTACATATAGGGTGTTATCAGCGGGTACACGTGAAGCCCAATGCGAGCGAAAGAGCCGATTACGACAGAGGTCGAGTGGGACCCCGCGCATGATGGAACAACACATTGTATGTAAATAACTCGTTTCGATATTTCCAAACCCGTATTGCGTGTCAGTTCTTCACACGCACAGTATTTGACGATCATGATTCTGAGTAAGTTGTGCTCGCGCTACGCTCGAATTCGGCCGGTTTCATTCGCCCCCGTCGTGACAAATTTTACACGTGACGATGCACTTGGAACCAGAGGATTACACTTTTCTTTTGTGCCCGACAAACCGTCAGGAAAAACCGGTAATTAAATCTCAGGATAACAGACATCAGTAACGTAGATTGTCGATCAATGCATTTTTCAGCGAAGAATATGCTTCGTCGAATTCCACATTAAATTTAATTTTAAATTAAAAAGTAATTTTTATTTAAATTATTTTAAATTAAAAAGTAATTTTTATTTAAATTATTTTAAATTTAATATCTAAATTTAAATTTATATTTAATTTTTTTAAATTAATTTTAATTTAAATTATTTTTAATTTAATTTTGTATTAATGTGGAATTCTAATTAAGTTCAAGTTTCATTTATAAAACTTGAACTTAATTAGCTGTAAGTAAAGTATGTAGGGCCGATAATAAAATATTTATTTTCTCCTTCATAATTGAACCGTAATTATTTTCATTTATTCATAGGTGAGACTGAACGGCTGAATATGTTTCAAGCGATCAACAACGGTCTTCGAATAGCAATGGAAAAGGATTCGAGCGCTGGTGAGATTACTGGTCTTTGAGATCTTTGTTCCATAGATTATTGGATTATACTTATGAAAATAAAGGCACAGGCAATAATTGTAAATGAAACGCGAATTGTCCCAAGTCTGTTTAAGAGCTCCTCGTGTTCGCTCAAAGTCATCAACGGCCGCTTATCTTATCAGCCGAAATGAACTGATAACGAAGAATTATTCATATTATCGTCGTCGTCGCCGTGCTTTTTAACATAACGATGTACTTATTTTGCATATTCTGAGAACGAAATGGAGACAAGCGGAGCGATACCGGTTTTTTAACACAAGAAGCATGCAAATAGTTTCGTATAATTATTGTCTTTAGTGAGATTAAAAACAGGTTAAAAGTGAGGAACAATATATTTTTAAACACATATGCGGGAATCATGTATTGAAGAAGTGCGAAGTAAATGTGAAGTGTTCAATGACGTTGAAAAAAAATTGATCATCTATAAGGAGTTCTTTCTCGATTCAATTCGGATGGAGCGTTTTGGATACACTTTTTCTAAGACATGGTTATGCAGATTCGAGTTTACTGTGCGATCGTTATGCGAAATTGACGGACTAAAGTGTGATTTGGATGAACAAATACGATGTTGTTCATGCGGAGCTGCAGGGGGCCGGGATATCAAAATTTTGTAATAAAAAAAAAACGATTCTTCAAAATCTTTTTTATGGACGTGTACAAAAATCATAATTTGTGTTCATAGTGAATATAAAAGTGCCAGTAATTATGTGTTTGTTTCGTAAAAATAGTGTCACTATTTATTGTTATCACCGAGTGCAGATACTACCGATCTGCTCATACTACTGATTATACTATTGATTCTATTGAGACATTTTCACAGTGATTTTCGGTGAGGATGTCGCGTTCGGTGGCGTCTTTCGTTGTACAATGGGCCTGCAAGGGAGTTTCGGTGCTGCCCGGGTTTTCAATACGCCTCTTTGCGAACAGGGTATCGTAGGATTTGGCATTGGTTTGGCCAACGCAGGTGCCACAGCGATCGCAGAAATTCAATTTGCCGATTACATATTTCCAGCTTTCGATCAGGTACGGAAAATTAACTCTCCGCAATGATTGAACCACGTTGGATAATAAAAAGCAGAAAACTAAGTCAGGTTTGTCTCTTATCTTCAGCTGGTAAACGAGGCAGCCAAAGTCAGGTACCGTAGCGGAGGTGCATTCGACTGCGGGAAACTTACCGTTCGAGCGCCGTGCGGAGCGGTCGGACATGGTGCTCTCTATCACTCACAGAGTCCGGAAGCGTACTTTGCACACACTCCCGGTCTTAAGGTAAGATTCACCAAAATCGAAAAATACAGACAAATCCCTCGGTAAAACAGTGGCATTATCGGTAACTTAAAGATATTTATATTCAAATTTTAGTCACATTTCACATTTAGTTAGTTGAATTCTGCTGTCAGCTGTTATTTTTACATTTATCATAGAAGCCGTAAAAAAATAAAATACATCGAACCATCTTACATTCGGCAAGTTTTCTTACATTGAATTACCTTCCAGTGGTACATGAATGATTATCAGTAAAATTCTTCAAGCGTTCGAAGAGTTTCACGTTCCGTCTGATAGATAGTGAAGTGAGCTACATAAGAAGCAAAAAGACCCTCGAACGCAGGGGTGGGATCCCCGTCGTATCTTTCGCTAATGCTACGCTCACGCTACGATAACGTTACGCTAACGGCAACCTTACGGCAACGCAAATGTCAATTCGATGTCAGTGACAGACTAAAGAAAATACATTTTGCTGGCACGCGCTTCGCAAGCAGCTCCGAAATGTATTTTCTTGAGTAAAGAAATGAAGAAAATACATTTCGGAGTAGCTTGCGAAGTGCAAGCATCTCCCAAATGTATTTTCTTTAGTCTGTCACTGACATCGTAAGGTTGCGGTTAGCGTAACGTGAACGTACCATTAGCGAAAGATATGACGGGGATCCCACCCCAGGTCAGTAACGAACATCATACTCGACACATATCAGTTTCGATTTGCATAATTGATTTGCGATTTCTTGGATCGCCTCCCCTTTCAGTCGAGGATTAAACAAAAAATTGCACACGTAAAAAAACTGCAAAATTTGCATCCAACGCGAAAATCCGACTGGTAATTATCGGGAGTTATATGTGATATGCGATATGTGTGTCTATACATATATATATACATACCCTATCAGGTTTCAGCTGTATATTACTTTCATTCGCGATCGTCGGTCCCGTGATTAATACAAGAAACGAAAAAAGAGATAGTCTCTCACAGCTTATGCTACCACTGATTTACGCTGAGTAATTAAAGGTCGCGCGAGTGATGCGGACCTTGAGAGAGGACTAGAATCCGCCTATTCCCTGGCACTACCACAAATCCCATTTATAATGCTACATTGTAACATTAAGTTAAAATCAAGCGTCCTCACCGCCGTGTAGCCGCGGCGCATTGAGTCGTGACAGAACTTCTCGGGAGATTGCTATGCTTAATATTTTTTTCTTCGCTGTCATTTCCATCGTGAAGCGAGCTAAAGGACCGAAGCAACGTGATTCGATGTAGGATTATTCAATCAGCACGTTGCATTCCATCTCACGTTTTCACTTTCCTCGCACAGTTGCGAACACTGTTTTATTATCGCCAGCTGCTTCATAGCGCATGCACCCGCGTGGTACATCCGAGAACTCATCACGAACATGACGGTCCGTTGATACATTCCACATAACTGGAAAGAATCGTATCTCTACACACGAAAAACCCGGATGTAGTCTTAAACACGAGCCCGCGCCATAAGGGAAAATTTATGAATATGAACCGTCCATTTTTCATAGCTTTTCCACCGTAAATCACAGTGCCATAATCGTCACTTTGTCCCTTGTCAAGTTTTAACGATTCGTGGGTTAAAGAGGACTATTGAAAGCTCAAATGAGCTGAGCGGTGATGAACCATTGCGGCGTCGGGGTTATTGCCAATTGGATTATCGAGGGAGTCTTCTGCATCATTTACCGGAAAATCATAGAATTTTGAGAATAAAATGTTTTTGTAAATTTCAGGTTGTGGTACCGCGGGGGCCAATTCAAGCCAAAGGCCTGCTGCTCGGTTGCATCGAAGAACCAGACCCGTGCATAATATTCGAACCGAAAGCTCTCTACCGTTCGGCGGTCGATGACGTACCAGTCGGACACTACAAGACACCGATAGGCCAGGCCGAAATATTGCGCGATGGTAAGCTCACTTGTGTCGTCTTTTAATTGACGTGTGGAAAGGATAGAGGAAAAATGGTCTGGCACCGTTAAGAAAATGTGTCACCCACTTCCGCTCACCTAATCCATGCACGGTCGGTAACAAAAACTTTAATGTATGGACAATTAGAAACCGAAACACTTTCGAAAAACGAATAAGGTCATCAATCAACTTACCGTTACTCTTAAATGTCTGACCCATGTAGGATGATCGGACGTGGCCAATGGTTGGGCGAAGCTTGGTACCAATGTTGCCAACATTGCCATGCGGGCTTTGCCCAATCATCGAGGGAGCCTTGGATGATAAGCACTTACCAATATTGGCACCCAACATTGGCCCCAATGTCGATCAAGAGGATCGGCCGATAATTGGTTGTCAATGTTGGCCCCCTATAGGTTACATATATAGGGCGAGAGTGGTTTTAAAGGAATACTTTTTTATATTGTAAAAGTTGGAATATCACTTTTTTTATGCTTCGCATGTCTGCAAGAGATTATATTTTATATATATAATCCTGCGAGAATTCTCAAAGCGATCATACTCAGTCAATGTATTGGCAATACATATTGTATATTGGTATGTCAATGCATTTATTGAGTACCGAGTAAGGAATCCAAAAATAATAGGCATACTTTGCGAAAGTTAAAAAATGAGTCATTTCGCATGCTCTTATATCGACGCTCGGGTACACTTTCGGTTGCGAGAAACAACTTGGGTTAACGCCATCTAGCGGCGAAATTCGATGATTGATGGTCCAATGTAGGCGTCACATCGGTAAACCAATGATTGTCGACTCGATATTCGGTCGAACATTGGCCTGAAATTGGCAGACCGATGGCTCGTGAGATCATGCATCAACATACCATCTGTTGGCGAATTAATATTCCGTCGAACATCGGCCTGAAATCGGCACACCAATGACTCTTGAGATCATGCATCAACCGACCAACGATTGGTGAATTGGTATTCGGCTGAACATTGGCCTAAAATCGGAAAATCAATGTTTGGTAAGTTCATACTCGGCCGAACACTGGCCTCAAATCGACAAACCAACAATTGGCGAGTCAATACTTGACTAAGCATTGGCCGCCAATTGTTAAACTAACGAATGGTGAGCAAATACTCGGCCGAACATTGGCCTCGAATCGACTAACCAACAATTGGCGAGTCGAACGCGGCCGAGCATTGGCCGCCAATGATTAGACCAACCATTGGCGAGCCAATACTTGGCCGAACATTGGCCGGACGTTCGGGATTCGACTATGGCCAACACTCGCCCGACCATCGCCCGCGTCCGTTCCATCGGCAAAACCTACATGGGACGGTCCCTCCATGGCACGCATTACAGTTTCCTTACCGACTAAGCAAGCTTGATATCATCTTGAGGCTGAGCGGCATCCGTAGCAAGTCAAACGACCACCATACGACCAAAAAAACGACCGGTCGTTTTGTGCCGTTTTGACGACCACAAGACGACCATTTTGTCGGTTTAGATTTGGTCGTCTTTTGCTTTATCGACTCAAAAACGACCGAGGTAACATCTGCTCAAACACGCTGGTCGTTTTTTGGGTCGTTAAAGGAAATACGACCAAGCCTAAACCTAGAAACTGATCGTTGTTTTGGTCGCACGGTGGTCGCCAAAACGTCACAAAGCGACCGGTCATTTTTTAAGACGTTTCGCGGTCGGTTTCAAGGGTCGTTTGACCTGCCAGGGATGACTGCGAGGGCGAAAGTACCTTATTATACTGAGAATAAATAAATATAACCCGCTGTAAGATATCCTGTCAACGGTACCGCAAGATTCTGATAGTTGCTATAGCGATAACTTATTTAATGGTCGATAATATAGCCCGATAATAGAACGACCTCGCCTTTCCCCGATCCACTGAGATATTATAACTAAAGGGGCGTAGCTGCTGGCCCGGCAGATCTTGAAATAGGATACGCGTACAGGCAAACTTGCAGGCAAAGCAGGACATGCAAGCGCTGAGGCACGCGTTACGCAACTGGCAAGAGAGTTGATCGAGCTAGAGAGCATAACGATTAGTTATATGTCAATGTGGTATATGGCACGGACATTAATGCATGCATAATTATATCTCGGATCCCCAGCTTAACACTCGTATCTTGTTTCTGAGCAGGTGACGCGGTGACGCTGATAGGCTGGGGTAGTCAGGTGCACGTGCTCCTCGAAGTGGCCGATCTCGTCCAGGAGAAGCTTCGCGCATCCTGCGAGGTCATCGACCTCGTATCCATACTCCCCTGGGATGTTGATGCTGTCTGCAAGGTAATAAATATCTTTCTCTCTACCAGGCACTGCTCACTCTTTTCCATCTTTCGTCCTACACCGTAAGCGCGTGTCTATGGATGTAACAACGAAGTCATGATTTAATTGATGATCGAAAGATCGCGCCCCGGGGTATATGCAGCCAACTGCGGTGGATATTGGTACTGCTGAACATACTTCGGGATAACAGCGCAGTGATAACGGAGTCATTTGTTCACACTGGCAGAAATTTTGTGGTGTTAGGTACATCCTTTATGAGGTTCGGAATGGGCTTGATAATACCTTTGCAAGGCCATTTGCAGGGCCATTTCAGGACATTGATCAGGGGGGACTGTACACTGGAAAAAAATGGCTTGGATTAAACAAAAGCCATGGTGACATGCGTTCAAAGCTCCTATTTGGTTCGCAAAACTTAAACATTATTTTGCTGAACGATTATTCGCTTCAGTCGATTCAAAATATGTCAACGTAAACAAATATTTTTTTGTTGTATCAATAAAATCACGCCATAGAGAGTATTTCACCGCGCATTGGTTACTCCAACTATTTATTTTCCTCAGTGTAACTGTATTTTATAGAGAAATCGAGGTTTAATGAAAATTCACACGGAATTGTTGAAAATTGAAAGGCTCGTGTTGTTAACAGCAATGTCGTTTCATGATTTTCAGTATCAATATCGCTGATTTATTCAAATCACAATTTACTATCGCCACTGCTGGTCTATCGCTAATGATATGCATCACACTCCCGGTACGCGGCATACAAACTATACTGCCACTTTAGCAACCTGTTGATTAACTCTCGCCACCCCGAACTCGACCGCGATGATTCTGATATCACAACGCAGCGGCCGGGTATAAAGTGTACATAATTGGAAACTCGTTTCTCGTAACTATTCGCGATACGGACGATCTCTCGCGAATACCACGACTATATTTATGCGGCTATAAAAAAAAATAATAATATCGCTCGCGGTTGTATGGGGAATCTATCTTATATCTGGCGTTACGGTATACTGGGCTCATGCTTGCATGCCTGCATTTTATGTGTACGTTACTCTGTTGGTGCTGCAATGATTGTGCATCTCACCGTACGCGCGACCGAACATTTCTCTGCGCGTCGTCACTTTCTCCATAATATGAAACGCACGTCTATCTCGGTGTCCGAGCCTAAGCTCGACATTGCTCAACGGATGATATTACACTTAATTGAGGCCGATGTTACATAGACGGTGGGATACTTTCCAGTAATCCGGTTTCTTGATCGCGGACGTTGATATCTTATTATCAAATCGGTGCAAAAGAACAGGGAATTCGTAGAACTACGCATATAACAAATTTATCGCGGACATCTGATGATCTACCGATTCACGATTCGGCGTAAATTAAATGATTGAAAAAGCAGTAGTAAATATTTTCTATTGATGCTCGCTTATGCAATCAGTATTTTTTAGTTGCAGCGACCGATAATCTTGACGAGGAATTCAATAACAAAAAATACCGCCCTTTTTCAACCGGCCTATTACTCAGCCTGTGTACATCACAAAAACGAAAATATATCCATAACATAATATTTAGCAGAGCTCGACAAAATACTCGAAAATACTGAAAGTAGAAAATACTATATGTATTAAAAATACAAAATAGTCTTTGTACTTACAATGTATTGTAATAATAAAAAAATACAAAATACCTTTTGTGCTTAAAATGTATTCGGGTACATGAGCTGCCTATATATACAGAGGTAGGCAAAATTGATGAAATTACTGAAAGTTTGTTATTATAAAAAGCTGCAAGACGATTCGTTTTGGATTAAAAAGGATAAACAAAGCGCACGCGCAGACATGTTTGAATCCTTCAAAACCGTGTAAAATCTGTAGCAGGGTATTCTTTTCAATTTTTTACTAATTGAACAAGCTTTGTTTGCGAAAAAAAAATTGTTTTCCAGATTAACATGTAAACGTTATAAAAATGTCCGAAAACATCCGAAAATCCCATGCAGGAAAGTGTCCTGAGGACGTGCGTGCGTGCGTGCGATAACCATTGACACTCCACAACTTCTCTGCAAATGGTCTGCAAACCATTTACCGTCCATAACCCATTGATAATTGACCCACTCAGGGGTCAATTATCGTTGCTTAAACCAATTTTTAGCCAAATCTATGCAGTTATAAATTTCTCATGCGTTTTTGAATTTTTACGAAAATGCTGTGTGCGCTGTAACTCTTACAATTTTTGAGACATCGGGCTAAAAATTAATACACAATTGATTTATCATCAACCGATTATCACTAATGAATTTGGGGGAGATTGGTGGAACCGTTTAGATTTCGTAAGATTTTCTGTATTTTTGAATTTTAATAAATCATATTATTCAGCCGCCATAATTTGAGAACAGCTTGAGATAACAAATTGGAATTTATCACGCATGTTGTAGGATCAATCCTTCCTTGATCCAACTTGAAAAAAAATCTTTGCAGTCGTTCAAACTTTAAGTAGGTTTTGAACCTTCTTGAAGAAGCCAAAAGTAATCGACGTACTTTTCTTCAAACAGAGCTGGATAAACTCGGCGGACTTACTGATTAAAAACAAAGAGGAAACAATGTGCACATATAATTGGCAGTATTTTTATATAATGATTTGACTTTTCATTCCAAACTTTGCATATAGATTCGATATTCTTTAAGATGACACATAAGAATTAGACACTTCTTTCATATCAGAAATTTGGTATTCTGCAATGGAATTCTTGAAAAGTTTTACCTAGAAATATTATTACTTTCTGTTAACGTCTTTCAAGAATTGCTGAAGATTGTTCAATCGGCTAGCCGTTCCGCATAATAGTCATACACGACTTTGACTTTGAATAAAATTAAAAATTGAAATTTTCATATTGCTTTTGCATAATGTTCCTTTATTCGCAAATCTTATTCTACGAGAATGCACTTTCGGTATTTCTGGCTTCCTCGTAGAGCTTCGCGAATAAAGGAACGTTATGAGGAGCCAATATAGAAATTTCAATTTTCAACGTTTTTCAACGTCAACGTCGAGTTTGACTATTTTAAAACGGCTCCCCGATTCAGCAACGTGAAAAAATACCCCAACGTCGCGCTTCACTTTGGCAGATCTGTGCACGGAGCGAAAAAATACATGGAATTATGCGCTCCTGAATTTTCAGTTCGCACTTTAGATTTTTACTCAATAAATTCAAATGATACCTCTGTCACTCTAAAAACAAGAGTGTTGTTCCAACACGCTTTAGGCGTGTGAATCGTCTAGTCACTTTTTACACGCTTCAAGGTGTGTTGATTCTCAACACATGTCAAAGTGTGTAAATTTTACACGCTTTACGTGCATTGTTTTAACACGCTGTAAACGCATTCACGCATGTCATTACTGTTTACACGGTTGTGGGTGGGTTCACCCCCCCCCCCCCCCCCCCCTCCCCCAATACATGTTGACAGTTGATACCGTAGTGCGTAGGTGTCGAAAATAAAAAAGGCAGTACCAACTATGAATCATCTTACAAATTAATTACAACGATTTACCTTGTATCTCAACCTCGTCATCTCTGTCCACATCCGGGATATTTGCAGCTTCTTCGTTAATTAATGTCGACGTGAGGATGCTTTCGAAACACATGCTGCTTGAAAGACTTCTAATTTGTAAACGTCACGCCACATCCATATTCGTTACACTGCACTTTAAACGACGCTTCAAATTGATGGTGTTAGACAACTTTTTTCAATAGCTGATTATCAGACGCAGCTTCAAAATATCGGGCGGCCTGTCCATGATCGTGCTGTGCGACATACGAATCCGCCATATTGCGATTAAATCAAACGCATATGCAAGTCTGTTGATTTCCTAGTGTTTTCTTTTATAAAGTGTGTAGTATACCTAGCGTGTACCTGTACACCAAGTGAGTTGTTCGGTCGTAAACGCTTTGAAACAATACACATACGTGCATTCCAATAAGCGCGTTCTGTAGCAAAACACTAAGAAGTGTGTTGTACAGGGAATTCGGGAAAGATGCAAGCGTGTTGTTTCAACACGCAAGCCGACCAACACGTATTTTATTAATGCATTTGGTTGTCGCAACACATGTAAATATGTGTTGTCAGTTGTTTCAACACACTTGACAACACGCTTGTTTTTAGAGTGTTATCTAGCTTTTTCAATCCCGTCATATCCACCATCTTGTGTACGTCTTGTCGTAGAATATGATAGGCATCTGGGTTTTTTGCGATGCCATCGAGAAGCAAAGAAATCGCTGTTTGAAAATATGTACAATCACTCATTTTTGTAATAGTAACTATAAAAGTTCGCGATAAACTTTTTTCGTTAGTTCCCGCTCAGGGACTATTTTCATTGTATTTTTCCACGTTGATCATGAATCCACCACTTATTTTATTCATCGATAAATATTTAATACAGAAAGATGCGTTCAAAATAAAGTTTACATTTTCGTGACATTCAAAAAATTCGAAATGACGTAAAATTTAAACTGTTCTATCGATTCTCCCCAAATGTTATAGGGATCATCGGACAATCATACTCCAACTGTGTACAATTTTTTGCCCCGATAGCAAAAAAATTGTAACAGCTAGATAGCGCACAGACATATTTGAAAAAATGAAAAATCGCGCACAAAAGATACAATGGACATTTTTTAATGAAATTTTCAGGAAACAGTAGCTATTAACCAAACCTGTTGTGTGAAATTTGGTCTTGATTGATAGAGGCATTCTCGAGTGATAGCGGTTTGAATTTTTGGCGTTGAGTCACACATGCAAACATACGAACATACGAACATACGAACATACGAACATACGAACATACGAACATACGAACATACGAACATACGAACATACGAACATACGAACATACGAACATACGAACATACGAACATACGAACATACGAACATACGAACATACGAACATACGAACATACGAACATACGAACATACGAACATACGAACATACGAACATACGAACATACGAACATACGAACATACGAACATACGAACATACGAACATACGAACATACGAACATACGAACATACGAACATACGAACATACGAACATACGAACATACGAACATACGAACATACGAACATACGAACATACGAACATACGAACATACGAACATACGAACATACGAACATACGAACATACGAACATACGAACATACGAACATACGAACATACGAACATACGAACATACGAACATACGAACATACGAACATACGAACATACGAACATACGAACATACGAACATACGAACATACGAACATACGAACATACGAACATACGAACATACGAACATACGAACATACGAACATACGAACATACGAACATACGAACATACGAACATACGAACATACGAACATACGAACATACGAACTAAATGTGATTTTTCGATGTTTTCGAACATTCTGAAAATGTTTTCATTAAAATCTCGAATTTTTTTCTTCACCATAACTAAGCTTCCTCTATTAGAAAGCAAAAACCTTCCGAATTTGGAGGTTGATGCGAAAGTATTTTGTATTTTGTACTTAATGGGCCTAAAAAGTACTGAAAATATCAAAGAAGTATTTAAGTATTTAATATACGTATTTAAAATACCTATTTAATACGTATTTGAAAATTAAGATTCAGTTTTGAACCGGTTTAACACGGGAGACTTCGTAGGGAGGGGAAGAAAAACATGTGTGGTTCAGTCCCGAATATACTGCTAGATGGAAAACTGTCACGCCACTTCTTGGAACCGAAACGGCATCATTGTCTGCATATGTAGCCGTCAGAAACAAGTTGTCGACGTTTCATGGCCTAAGGCTTTAATCAAAAGTGCAGTAACCTAAATTCGCTTAGATTTTTGTATACCTAACCGTAAAGAAAGACGGAGAGCTATCGGAGCAGGAGATCGATGAAAACATTATGTATTATTGCGAGGCTCAGGGCCTAATGCTGTATAAGCTGAGAGATAACTGTACCGGTCTCACCGGAAATGGCCTTTACCTGAATAAAGCACTTTTTATCTGTTCTTATCAACTCACTATCTGATATACTCCCCATTGGGGAGCCAGAATAGTAGTAGTAGTAGGAAAAGTGTATTTATTGACAATAACAGTTGGTCCATACAATCTCCGATACATCTCTCTATGTTGTTGTTGAGTCGCTTTCATTGACATTGCCAATGGGCCATCGACCGGAGTCCTTCAGCCCAAAGTTTTCACTATATTCGGGTGGATTAATTAAATTTTTTTTTTCCTTCGTTTATTAAACTTATTGCTGTATTTTGCTTTTTGCTATTGATATGTCTGGAAACTGTAGATGTACAAGTATGTGGTTTATACTTGCATGTATGTGTTTTCTCGGCCCTCTATATTGGCTATTTGTTGAAGTGTTGGAAGATCGTGTGCATAGGTGAGGTGTGTTTGCGTGTTATCTGTTGTTGCATGTGCGCGCATAGTGGCTCAATGTTATTTAGTCGGTTAACAGCGAATCGTTTGGTGAGATATTTACATCTATCTACTATGGGTGTGATGCCTGTTGTCTTGTATAGAAGGGTGTTATGTGGATTGTAAATAGGGTTAGCGGGGTGACGAATGCGTGTTGGCCGCCGGTTTGCATACGTTTCCGCAGTTTTCATTTTTTTTGTGCATTTTCTTCACAGTTGACACGTATAGGGTGGCCATATTCAATTATAGGGGAGCCAGAATATTGATCTGATTTTTGAAATTCGTTCTGACCCACGCACTTGCTCGGGGCGGACACGACTTGTATCGGCACCGCAGTGTCGCTGATTTCATCTCGAAAATACATTGAATCTTAATATCTTATAGTTATTCGTTATTCATGATTCAAATATTTATTCGATAATCATTGGAAAAAATTTCGTGTTGCAGTCGGTGAAGAAGACCGGTCGAGTTGTGATTGCTCACGAAGCACCGCTCACCAGTGGATTCGGAAGCGAAGTTGCAGCAACGATTCAGGTGAGATTCACAAATGCATTATTCAACGGATAATCTAGTCAATGAATATAAAAAAAACAGCTTGCCAAAATGATCAAAATGTTATTGTATAATATGGTGGATTACGGTAATGAAAATTCTTAGTAAAAATGTTTAAGCGGCCCTTGGGGTGACCGGTTTTAATCGAAGACAACACACCGCGTGTCGTTAGCCTTTTCGCCATGTATAATTAAATAATTAAACGAATGTGCAGGAGGAATGCTTTTTGCATCTGGAAGCACCGATTCAGAGAGTGACGGGATGGGACACACCGTTTCCCCACGTCTTCGAGCCCTTCTACCTGCCGGACAAATGGCGTTGTTTCGCCGCAATCAAGAGCGCGCTCACCTATTAAGAAAACCGTCGGCGACAAGTGAAAAAACAAAATAAAAAATAGTGAGCGGGGTATGTTCGCTCGCTATTGACAACAACTGTCGCGCCCTCTGTTCGTTTCTTCAATATACCCACGAGAACGCCAGGCCAATGTCCTCATAGATTAGTCGCTACAGGTATGTATCGGTAAATTATGATAGCAAGACCGCGGGGACTTGATGAAAATGAGAACCAGTTCGATCGCGGGAGCGGCCGAACAGGGAAAGGTGAAATATAAATTCCCTGACATGGATTTTTTGTCAACCTAGCTCAATGCGAGTGGTCGCGACTGTCCGCGTACCACCTTCGCGTCACGTGCTCGCTGCCAACCGGCCTAACGAGAACTCTATTCTGGTAGGCGAAATATATATACATACATACATGATTTGCGGTTTGCAATAACACTCGGCGGTCTTATATGTATCAATTGTTATGTTCATACTGTAGTGAGAATAAAGAGACTCCGTTACGTTCATGCGTCCATACACTGACACCCGAAAAAACGCGAAAGAAAAAATCCCAAAAAAAAACATGCCTGGTCATTAATTGACTCGCTCGCATCCGGCGGTGTGATCGCATCGTGATGTGTGAAAAAATGAACGGGTAAGATCGGTTTTCCGTCGATCTAATGTTTTCTTCGCCAACCCGATCATCATCTTTTCACACACTGAGAAAAAAAAATGGTTGGATTAACCAAAAGTCGCGGTGACATACGTTCAAAGCTGTTATTTGTTTGGTACAAATATAGCGTTGTTTTGTTAAACGATTATTTGCTTCAATCTATTCAAAAATTTTCGATCGAAACAGACATTTTTGTTGAACCAACCAAATACACCTTTGAACGTATGTCACCGCGCATTTGTTTAATCCAACCATTTCTTTTTCTCAGTGCAGGTTTTCTTTTCACCCATCCAGTACGCTGGTGTGAATCCCTTGCCGAAAATTGCTACACATTCGCAGCAGTGTCGGTAGCTCATCGTCACCGACCGGTGAGCTTTTCACTGAGGTAAAAAGACACACGACGTGAGAAAGCATTGGCGATATTTATTACTGTGGCCTGGAGTTACGGATTCGACGATATTTCGTAACTGTTCAAAAATGATCGGGCGTCTCGAGTCGAGCATTTACGCCAGCAGTGTGAACAGTGTAGGTCCATTCGAATATCACTTCGGCACTATACTTGACCAGCGTTCCTCGGTAGCTGTGACGGACGGACGTTACTTGTTCGATTTTACCTTCGTTAATTAGCCCGAGGGTAGAACGAGATTCGCAGACGTCGGCGGTGATTTCATACTCTTCTCCGATAGTGGTATGCGCATTGGCTATACAAACACATGCGTACCTCGCAGGTACATAGGCACAGGTGGACAGGTATATGCAGCGTCCGGCAGCAGCACCTGACCGGTGATGACGACGACCCTGGCCCGATTACCGGAGGACAACCTATATCAATTACACTATTACACGCTCTCTCAAAATTAATAATACGATTCGCTACTCGTCCACGCATCGTTAAAGATTATCCTCGCAGCCTCCAAGCGGAACTACGCGTCGATTAGATCATCGACGCCGGATCTCTCCAATGAGATGAAAACAAGCCATCGGTTGCAAAAAAAAAAAAAAAAAAAAAAAAATGTCCATAAAGTATAAGAAAAAGGAAAAGAAGGATTAGCACAAAATTAGAAATCTTAAGCCAGTTTCGACTGGGAATAACTTTATGAAAAAAGTCAGGTATAAAAATAAATAAATAAGACGTTTAATGCCAACCGGGAATTTGGTCGCGGCCGGTGGTGTTGCCGGGTCGGACGAGAGGTTGAGAGTAAGACCGAGCGCTCGACGGTATTTTGTAATTTGAAAGGGAAACCACATTCTTTCTCTGTGTGTATTATGATACGTGAAAGTGCGCCAGTACCGTGCTAACGTAGTGCGATAGTTGGAACTGCTGCGCACACCTTCCAACGCACTTTGTCGAACGCTCAACGTGCCGATATGGACGATCTGATAACGGCTAATCGATTAAGTAACAGAATCCGAGCATTCTCCGTACATTTTTCTTTTAAAGCAGACGATATTAAATCAACAAAGATTGTATTCTTCGCGGCTGCAGATTAGTAATGGCAAAGTCAAGAAAAGGCTTCCATAGTAATCTTATTGGAATTCAAAAGACTCCGCGACCTCTGCAAGGAAAGCTGACGACCACCGTGTGTGTCCCTGCGCTTGCAATCGGCGCAACCGGAACGACAACTGTGTGAAACAGACATGGTGAAAGATCGACTGATGTAAAGAAATGATCCGGAGAAGGTATGTTGCAACATTGGCGCACAGTGCAGTGAATGACTCTTCAAAGAACGTCCAATAATTAGTTATTGGCATACTCCCATCACGCTCCCGTACAATGTGCCTCGAAGGCTGATCGCGAGTGGGTGGTCAATCAGTGTACCATTTTGCGACGAACGTTGAACGGCTGCAGCAGGATAGCATAAGCCAGTCGCTGTGATTGCATACACATAGGTGTATCTATGCCATGCAAGCATAGAGACTATATCGAAGGTCGACCGGTTGCATTTTTATTCGTCGATTTTTGCGTAAACGGCAGCAGCAGTGCCTGACGCGCTACCATATGTTACCGATGTGTAAGCGTTCCGAGACCGTCAAAGGATTTTCAATGGCGTATAACGGCCTTGATGCGCGCATCGGCGCATCCCCGAAAATATCGGGCGTCTCTCAGCGCGGAGAGTGACACGCGAAAAAAATGTTGATGCTTCGATTGTTTACTTTTTCGAAATAATGTAAATGCCATTATGACGTTTCTTCATTGTCTTTGACATCTGTCAAATTTAAATCGAAGCTCTCTTGTGCTGATCCACAAGTGACAAATTCGCCCGCCGCAATAGATCAAAAATTCTATGGAACCATAAAAAAGTGTCTTGATCAGCAGATACGATAGAACTTTTCGTTTCTCCATTTTCGTTTGGGGACTTGCTCGTTTACGGCCGGTACCGAAGACATTTATGTAAGAGGTCGACGGCAAATCGTTGCTCAGTGGATTTTTGTTGACGCGGATATTTTAGCGCGCGTGAGCTCATTTCAAATGCGTTGAGAATTTAAAAAAATCATCGCGTAATTGTGCTACCGTGTGCAAGAACGCACGCGAGCCTGAGCGAGTCCTTGGCGCAGGGTTGTTGATCTCAAATGTAATGTAATGAATTAACATAACGAGAGATAAAGGAAATCGCAACCTTTGTGCACGTACGCGGTGTACGGACACGTGAGGTGGTATATTCGTGTGTAATTTCATGTCAATTTCCATTCGATTTCTTCATGAATATTCACTCCATGAAAAAAAAAAAGAAAGGAAAAAAAGAACGCACAGAAAACTAGCGGAGATCAAACGATTACGGGTTGCTGCCCACAAGTTCGAGAACGAATGATATACTGCAAACGGGACGACGGACATTCTAATATGAAAATGCCCTTTCAAACGCTAAACCGGTTATTTCATTTTCGACATCGACAAATGACGAGAGTGTGACTATCGATTTTAAATCAAATATTCATTGTCATCGTACAAATCGTCCCTGGATAGGTCATTATGATGGTCATCGACAATGCGAATTCAAACGAGATGTAACGCCTGTGATCACGATTCCGCGAAGATGGTAAAGTTCAATTTTTCAAAGTGACAAGATCGTTAGCGACGCGGACGGGTCTGTTGTTGATTTTGCCTTGCAGTACAGCCGTGTCACGCTGAAACACAAATAAAAGCTATTGATTCGAGCGGAACGCGAAAACATGCTTGCCCATTTTGTTGTAGCTCCGTTGTGGTACAACAAAAAATGGGCGAGGATTGTCCATCTAAGTTTTGCTAATTGAATTGAAACGACCCGTCATCGGGCCATTCACGGAAAATAAAAATTTGTTATAATTACTGAAATTCTCATTAATTCGCCGCTCCGTAACGCAATAGCATGTGGGGATCAATTATACGAAAAATAATTATTCACGCATAATTAAATTATATCAGGAAAAGTTTATTGGTCTCTAGCCATTTACAAAATACGACTCAAGCCTGGACTGCACCCTTTTGCTTCCTCATAAAGGAAGCTTTTTTGAGTCCGTATCAACGATTCTTCATTGTCTCGTGATCCAGCTCCACTGCCATCCCTCCGCCGCTCACACACGCACACTCATGTATCCGACACATGCATTTTGCTTCCTCATAGAGGAAGCTTTGTTTTCGTGAAAAAATTGTTTTTCGAGATTTTAGTGTCAGAGTACTTAAAGTAGTCCGAAACGTCGAGAAATGTGATTTTTAGCTGGCGTCCGGACGCGCGCGCGCGCGTGTGTGTGTGTGTGTGCGTGTGTGTGTGTGTGTGTGTGTGTGTGTGTGTGTGTGTGTGTGTGTGTGTGTGTGTGTGTGTGTGTGTGTGTGTGTGTGTGTGTGTGTGTGTGTGTGTGTGTGTGTGTGTGTGTGTGTGTGTGTGTGTGTGTGTGTGTGTGTGTGTGTGACAGACTTGCGTCGTTTAAAACGACAATAACTCGGAAACGGTTCGAGATAGCCAGTTGAAATTTGGTACACTAGTAGAGTGGTCATGTCTCTTCCCTCGGTGCAATTTTCATGAAGATTGAGGCCCGTTTCGAGATTTTACGCGATTTTGAAATTTTTGAAAAAAGGTCGTGGTAGCTCTAACTTGCGTAAAATTAGAGCAATCGTCCTAAAACTGCCCACAAATATACTATTTTGATCAAAGACCTTTGGTATTGAATTTGGTCAAAATTCATCGAAGGTTTTATGGGATTTTGAGTTTATCTGAGTTTTCTCAAAAATGACTAAAAACTGTCTAATTCGAGTAAATATGGAGGTATCGATCGGAAATTTGACATGGGAATGGACTAACACTGTACAAGGTTTCGTATTAAATTTGGCGAAAATGGAACGAAACGTTAAAATTTTATGGGATTTTGAAATTTTTGAATTTTTTTGAAAAGTTGTATTTTTTGTCCGACACAAGTTTATGTGTCGCCCTAGGAGTAAATATGGCTTCCTCATAAAAGCATATGGCTTCCTCATAAAAGTTGAAAATTGAAATTTTCATATGGCTCCCTCATATAAGTTGCAAGTTGAAATTTTCATGTGGCTTTCTCATAAAAGCTGCACATTTTTATTTTCATATGGCCTTCTCATAATGTTCCTTCATTTACGAAGCTTCCTCTATGAGGAAGCCAACAATACAGATAATGCTTCCTCATAGAAGAAGCTTCGCAAATAAAGGAACATTATGAGAAGGCCATATGAAAATTTCAATTTGCAGCTTTTATGAGAAAGCCACATGAAAATTTCAATTTGCAACTTTTTAATTTGTGATACAAAAATTATTGGAAAAACACACCCAGAAAAAACTTTATTCAAATCAGAAAATTTTTATTCAGGACGAAGAAAAATATTCATTTGCTTCATAACCTAATATACCATTTATTAATTTCTAATATATTCACTTGCTTGATAGTATTATTCTTATTATTTAATAATGTTTTTTGGATCTAATAAACAGATATTTGTGCCAAATAATTTGGTTTATTCATTTCGTGACAGGCCTGCTACTTTGAATCATATGGGAATAATGTGATACATGAATGATTTTTTGTTGATTAAGTAATTTTTACTAGCAACGAAGCATCAACAATTGATGTTTTATTATTAAATAATCATACAGATCCGTTACCGACGCAAGATTTCACTAATCACGTCGCACATTAGTTACACTCAGAACATAACCAATCTCGAAGTTTGTCCTTTGAGGACTCATTCCCGTAAGGAATAAGTATAGTCTTGAACTATCAGCGAGAGATGATTTGACCCTGGAATGCACGCTATACCCTGGGATGCGAACGCCTGAAGTGCGGATAATAGCCGCGTTTGCCTCGACGTCAAATATATAATTTCTTGGGCGCGAATAAACATTTATCTTATAATACACATCTTTGAATACATTTTTTTTACTTACACTAAAGAATAGCTATTATTTTAATCTAATAAGGATTTTGTTAAGGTAAGTAAGCATTTCTTTTATCTTAATAAACGTCATTTGAAGATTGAAATTTATTTGATTTTAATAAATCTTTTTTCTGCGTGCAACGGGGTTTGTAAGAGAACAAAAATTAGAAATTTTCATAGAGTCATCCCAGTAATATTCACGCATTGACACCGAAGAGACGTGCGTGCTGGTTTGGCGTTCATGAGTTATGGTGGTTATTAATGATCGTTCTCTCATCACGCACGTTAATTTTATCCATTGATCCGTTCGAAAACCTCTGTTGACAACATTTCAAACACTTCCAATCGCAATGACATTACAATCTAAAAACAACAAAAAATTCTTATGAAACCCAAGCTGTGGTGAGTCTCGTAATCAAGATTTATAATAATTCAACAAATATTAGTTCACCTGCTTGACTGGCAAGTGCGAACGGGGCCGTAAATATCTTAACAGTCACATTCAACATATTTTTTTTGGCATTTATAAAATTCCTGTGTTTTTCCACGTAAGGTGTCTTATTTTCTAGAATGTTTGAAATTATTGGTACTTGAAGCCAGAGAAAACCTGCGCCACGTGTCATAGCCGGCAAGGCCGAGTTCTTGAGCTCCAATGTTTACATGTTCTTACGACAATACATAATGTATAACCGGGCCGCTGTTATTCACGAAAAACATCCTCACTGAGAGAAAAATAAGTAAATAATAATCCACCGATAGCGTCAGTGGATTATTATTTATTTATTTTTCACACAGTTTGATACGAAGGTTGCGTAGTTTTTTTCGTCTATTTCAGAGCTCGGCAACACTTGAAGTACACTAATACTTTTTTTGCGATTTCAAGGACCAAGTACAAGTACTTTGTGAGTACACCCTCGCATTACGGATACTCGATGAGTAGCATGACATCCTGTTCCTACTAATATCTGATTATCTGTCTAAACTCTTCAATAACTATCATTTTTACAAGAATTTATTTTTAAGAATTTATAAAAAAAGAATTCCATGAAAAAAAACGAGAACATTCCCCTTTTCGTCCTTTGTATAAAATTTTGTATGACGTTTTTTTATAAATTTTTTTATACAAAAAAAAAGTGAGGATGGATTAAAAATAGCCTCAAAACGACGATCACGAACATTTCAGTAAGCGTTTTTTTAGAATACATTTTGCGATAGATTTTTGCCATTTAAATTTTATTAAATGTAAACATTTTGTAATGTTATGAGAAAAGGTGCAAAGTAATTTGTTTGCATATGGCTTCCTCATTTACTACAATTTTGCGTATAGCTTCCTCTACGAGGAAGGCGAAATCGATCAACGAGGTTTCTCATAGAGAAAGCTATGCGCAAAATTGGAATAAATAGGGAAGCCGTGTGCAAATTACTTTGGACCTTTTTTTTAAAGCCTAGTCAACGATTATCGCCACGAACCTAATTGCGAAAAGTACTTGAGAAATACTTCACGTACTTGGAAAAAGTACTTTAGAAATACTTCAAGTACTTGGAAAAAGTACTTGACTAATACTTGAGTACTTGTGATACTTTGTACTTGGAAAAAGTACTTGACTAATACTTGAGTACTTGTGATACTTTGTACTTGAAGTATTTTTGGTACTCTGCCCAGCTGTGTTATATTTAGAGTTAACAGTGCCCCCCCCCCCCCCCCCCCCCCCCCCCGGTGATAAAGTCAGATAGCAAGAAAGGAGACATATTATGTCAGCTCACGGGAGCGTCTCCACTATCAGCGCTGATATAAAAATTGACGCTGCGTGGTCGAAAACTCCCACCTACGAGGTAAAGTTATAACTGTATCCCTTGACAGGAAAGATTAAAAATATTCAAAATTCATCAATAACATACATGCGAGTATATATGTTCATCCATTCATTTTTCTTCTTTTCATTTGAACTTCGGACGGTTTAATGACGCTCGTTTTTACGCAAACACACGTTTTTAACAATGCTCTATATTTAACACGAATTTGGGTACGCGTGACCTTGTCGTGCGCAAACACAGGAGGCACACGAAGGAAAACAAAAAACTCGTCGTTTTTGACGTCCCCGTTCGTGGCGTGGTTATTTTTCCTGTTTGTCCACACAGCAAGAGTTCGAAAAATTTCCTACAAGCCATTTAGTCAAATGCTGCGTCAAGGTGCGTCTGCATTTGTCGCAAAATTGGGACAGCAAATTATGACCTCATCTCGTACTTTGACGCGAGCCCTTTTTACGGTAACTCACGAGAGCTGTTCTCTTCTTTGGATGGTCCACCAAGCTTCACGTCAGTGGTTCGAACATGTTAAGATTCGGATTTACTTATTTTCTGTGGCAAATATTTAATTCCTTGGGATTTTAAATGTTTTTTTTTTAATAGTGATGCACGCTTTGCCCTCCGCTCGGATTAATTTCGTTGTACGAAAAATACGAATAATTATTGCTGCGAAGTCGTTTTATACGTAAATATTACTGAAAGTGAGTGTTACGGCTAAATATACACTGTCGTATATATCGTGCATAATAACACCGACCTCTGCCGCCATATGATCGCAACCTTTGACTTTCTCCGCGTACGTTATAATAATTGCGCTCATATATAATAATACATACATACATGTAACACATGACATATAAAGCTACCAGCAAGAGCACGTGTGTAAATGAACCACGTAAAATAATAGTGTGTAATTTCATCTCTTCTCTTTCCTTTCCTCCTTGCCACGAAGACCCCGTAATTAGAAGTTTATTATCAAGTTCTTCCAGCGCTCCCTCATGATCATAGTCATTTTCATAATACGGTTATACTTAGTTACGCGCGCACGAGTGAGCGTGCGTTGTTACAAACGTGTATTGCACAATTCGCGTATCCAACGACGACTGAACATATTTGGAGAGATAAAGATTTTTTAATGCACGAAAAGTAAAAAAAAAAAAAATTCAATCCCAATGACTAAATCACCAAACGATTTATCGGGTAGCACTTTCTCATCGATTCGGCTGATTGACGCTGGTTTCGATGAGATCACCCGATTGCCAATGTCGATAGCAATATGTTGTGCTTACAAACAATCTTTCGAGTGTGCGAACCTACGGTATAAACAAATACTTGTATCCGTATGACTGGTGTGTAAACGCTTCCTATCTATATGCGCTATATAGATCGCGTGAGCGGGAATACCCCGAATTGATATGGATAGCTACTGGATCGTGTTAGAGTTGGGGAAGTGTCGCAGAATTTTTTTTATTTATTTTTTTCCGTTATCGTAAAAACATTTTTACTGTCCCTCCGTCGCACGTCACCTTACGACACAGCGCAAGTACACAACTATTACTGGCTCCAATCTCTTTTTCACGCATTCCGGCTTCGCAAGGCCACATTCTCCCAGTCGACATAATATTATAATACCTTCCTATTCATCGATCACTTCGGCCAGTTGAACTATTCATTATTAATTTATTTCTGTTCGAGTCAACAACATGCAAATTTAATTACTGAGATAGTGACATAGTAACGCGTCAGGTAGAAAGAATATCCTAAGGTCGCGGAATGAGTGTCCTCAAAGAATTTCGTTAAAACTCGGCAAAAGCGTTATTCAATATTTTATCTGAACATCTGTGAAATTTAAATCCGACTTTTTTTTGCATTCTCCTTGTTCGCCATTTAAAATGCCGACTCCGTGCCGAGAGATTTACACTTGAAACTGAAAGCTCACGTCGAAACGACGTTTAGGTATCGAACAAAAAAAAATAACCGAATGCAAAAGAAGAATTACACAAATACTCTGAATAAAAATTTGATGGTTAACTTTCTTGTGCAATAAATTTTGACCATAAAAAATTGAAAAGTATTGAATTTGGCTCAAAATGACTGTCTCCGGCGTTCAGATGTTATGAAAATCTGAATGCGCGAAAAAAAAATCGCGTTCCGTGAAGATCGTGTAAGCAGACAATAATATTTTTAATTGTCGCGCGCCGTCGTTTGGCGATGTGAGAGCCGCGACATTTGTAAACTCGAAATTAGAGTAAAAGGAAAGAGGGGAGAACGAGGAGAGAAGCTCCGAAATTGCGACACCTCGGCCTCTTTCTCTCTGGGGACGTCGTGACGTCCGTTTGTGTCCGGGAACTAGCGAGATTCTCGTGTCTGAAGTCCCGAATTGGTGTGGCCAACCGATTCTTCTTCTATTGGACCTACAATATTTTAATCGTGGTGATCAGCGAGCCCCGGAGATACCCGAAAGAGCCACCGATGAAGCCCGATCAAAACTCAGCTGAATAATTTCTTATACTTGTTTATATACTTGTTCTGTATCATTGGTTTGAGCGACGAGATCAGAATTTTGTAAGAATGATTGTGCGGAGTGAACGTATGATGAAATTGTATTATGAAATGATATGACGCGGTAAATATCCGGAACCTTGTATAGTCATAGTTGTTTCTTCTCGGCTAGTTTGGGTAACAAAATTCGTTGTTCTTTGTTTCTTCACACTTTATTAAACTTCTTGTCATAGTCGAATTTCTGCGTTATTTTATTTTATGGTTGCATCTTCGTCGTGTCTAATTTGTTCTTTGTGTTATTATCTTCATTTTTTATCACTGGAATTCACATCGCCGACGTAATTTATCGGAACTTACAATCGACAAAGTGAAAAAACTTGTTAAAAAATAGCTAAAAAAACTTTATTCCTATAAGCTGTGTGCTGAAACAAAATAAATATTTTATTACCTAAATTTCTTGCGCAATAAATTTTGAACTTCATCAAAAATTTCAAAAGTATTGAATTTGACTCAAATTTATTGACGCCGGCGTTCAGATTTTATAAAAATCTGAATGTACGAAAAAAAATGACGTTCCGTGAAAATCGAC
Organism: Exephanes ischioxanthus; assembly: GCA_958510785.1. NCBI lineage: Eukaryota > Metazoa > Arthropoda > Insecta > Hymenoptera > Ichneumonidae > Exephanes > Exephanes ischioxanthus. The sequence continues at coordinate 18,332,376 of OY294015.1, forward strand.
AAAGTGAAAAAACTTGTTAAAAAATGGCCGAAAAAACTTTATTCCTATAAGCTGTGTGCTGAAACAAAATAAATATTTTATTACCTAACTTTCTTGCGCAATAAATTTTGAACTTCATAAAAAATTTCAAAAGTATTGAATTTGGCTCAAATTTATTGACGCCGGCGTTCACATTTTATGAAAATCTGAAATGTCCGAAAAAAAAATCACGTTCTGTGAAGATCGCCAGAGTGAAAAACACTTGTTAAAAAAAATAAAAAATAAAATACTTTTGGTGGTCGATTGCGGAAAAGTAACGAATGTTTGAGGTGTAATATTGTTTGTAACAGTTTATTAGTCGCAGCGGAAAAGTAATAGTTGAGGTTCGAGAGTGACGGAGAGTGTACCGGTTGGCAGCTCGAGCTGGACTGTCGTGAAGCGGGCGTGAAGCCGAGGGCCTGACGCGCGCTTCACAAAGGGACAAAGTCGCGACAGAGTGTCGCGACGCTCGCGATAAGGCCCGGGAGGGCTTCTGCGTATTAGAACGCAGCGGAAAAATAATACCGCTGCGAAGAAAGAAATGATATCGGTATGAAAGAGGCTGGAGCCGTTACAATGCTGTAACAAAATAAATATTTTGTTACAACTATTTGAAGATCAATTAGCGCTACCGATCTTTGGTCCTGCAGCTTTGCGATCTCGCGAATCGTCAGTAGTAACACCCTGTATTAGTCAGCCGGAGCGCGTGGCGATAAAGAATTCCGGCCGGAGGAGCAGCATCCACGTTGTGCAGATCGATGAGCCGGCTTTCGCTGCTGCTACTGTGTGACTTGCTTGCTGCTACCGCCAGTTGCAGTACAGCCTAGTGGTGGTAGACTTGAACAGAGTCGGAGCTTCTGGCTCTTTGGCTCTCGCGCGGAGCGCATGCACCATGTCCAGGCGGCATAGCTTGTCTCGGGCAAGATTTCCTCGGTGTTCGTGCCAAAACTCTCAAGCTCAGTGGCTCGCGAGCCATTCGTGCCGATTCACCGTCTGCATCGGTCTATCTGTCTTTCTCTTTCGTTAACTTCCCCTTGATAATAATCACCAAGGTTCTATCTTTATCCCCCGACTGAGACGAGAACAACCGTGCGTTCGATTCTCTACCGTCTACACAATCTCATCTTCTCGTCTGACGGTATCGAGCGAAGCTGGACCACGAGATCCAAAGGATTCACCCACAAAAATAATTTATTTGATCGGTGCCCCGCAAATAATCATTCATTGTATTCAAATAATTATTTATTTTAAACAAATAAATATTTATTTAAGACAAACAAATATTTATTTAAAACAAATAAATATTTATCTAAAACGAATAAATATTTATATTTTCAAATAATTATTTATTTAATAGAAATAAATAATTATATGAACTAATTACATATTTTTTGCGGGGCGCCAGCGAAATAAATGATGTCCCTGGGTGTTCCTATGTGCTCGTGGTTTCGCTCTCGCTGTTCGATTGTCCGTTCCTGACGCGTGTTCCCATGCTTTATTACTTGGAATATCATGGATATAAAATTTGTAAAGATCTTCGCAGATAATATTCAAATCTTTCCGGTATATTTAAAGACGAAATTGCGTATCACCGTTTTCAGAGATTGACCTTTAAAGTTTGACCATTTAACATTTGCTTTACGGAAGGGAAGATGATTCCCGGCATAGAAAGTACGTGTGTGATAATGGTATGTCTTAAAAGAACGTGGCCACGGTGAGAGTGTGCTGGGCAGAAACTCGCGTTCGAAATTTCAAGTCGATTCCTTGTTTTCGTTTTTGCGACCATTCTTTCGGAGACGAAAATTTCTATGAAAGCCTCGCTTTTGTTCAAAGGATCCTTCGATCCTTTGATCCTTGCATACCTGCATCGATATGTGCTCACTCCTGCGATACGCTTACCACTTCGCTTGTACGCCCCACCGTCCCCAGAACCACCTTAATCGAAAATACCTCTAGCGATTGTTCGTCGTTTATTCGTTCAAATGAAATAATTTTTTTTTCATAAGTGATTTTGTTTTATCCTGAATGATCGGATACAGGCCTTCGAGAACATCTCTACCACACCCCGAAAAATAATTTATTTGACGAGCGCTCCGCAAATAAATGTTTATTTGGTTTAAATAAATATTGATTTAAATCAAACGAATATTTATTTAAATCAAACAAATATTGATTTAAATCAAACGAATATTTATTTAAATCAAACAAATATTTATTTAAATCAAACAAATATTTATTTAAATCAAACAAATATTTATTTAAATCAAACAAATATTTATTTAAATCAAGACCGACAGCGGTGGATGCGCGGTTGGCGCACGGCTCCGGTGGTTTCCCAAGTCAAGCACAATCGTTCGCGGTCAGTGCTTGGATGGGTGACCGCTCAGCCGTGCGCTAGCTGGCGCATCGACCGGTGAGCGGGAGGCGCTTTCTTCTGAAACTTTGGTGTTTCTGCACTTTACTCAAGTGCAGAAATACCTGAGGATCGGTAGAAGATCGCCAGCTGTACCGACATGGGTTTTCCGCTGTTTCCCTGTGTCCTCGGCGAATGCGGTACAGTTAGGGGGAAGTAAGTCGGTTGCGGACGCACGGAATTAGAGTAGGTTAGCGAAGTGCGGGTAGGAAAGTGTTAGAATAGGTACACGGTTAGGCTAGGGGGGGAGCTAAGGTAAAAACCCCCAAGGTGTATACCTGAAACGGAACATTAATGAAAAAAAAATTATTTAAATCAAACAAATATTTATTTTAATCAAACAAATATTTATTTTAATCAAACAAATATTTATTTTAATCAAACAAATATTTATTTTAATCAAACAAATATTTATTTTAATCAAACAAATATTTATTTTAATCAAACAAATATTTATTTTAATCAAACAAATATTTATTTTAATCAAACAAATATTTATTTTAATCAAACAAATATTTATTTTAATCAAACAAATATTTATTTTAATCAAACAAATATTTATTTTAATCAAACAAATATTTATTTTAATCAAACAAATATTTATTTGCGGGGCGCCCGTCAAATAAATTATTTATCTGGGTGCATATTATAACTCCACCGTATTACAAGTCGATCAAATCACAACAGTCCGGCAATAGACATGCATCAGTAGAGGGTCGTCATCTGGTGGACTTAATATTGGTTAGAGCAGCATCTGTCAGTATAACTCAACAAAACTTTTCGTTCCGCGAATTCATCGTAGACCAAACAATCATTTCCAGTTGCTAAGTAAACATTGCTATTCGTGTAAGCAGTGTTCTATTGCATAACAACCATGAAACAAGTCCTAAACGAGAGCAGAACTTACAATGACGATTCTCGAATAGTCGACCGCAAAGTGACGAACATTCCGAAACATTTCCACGAATTTTAACTTTTATCATGTGAATTGTTATGTAAGACATGTAAAACATATATATATACATGACCCAATGATAAAATTTGCCAACTGTTAAACGACATAAAAAAGTGCTCCCGCTCAGTGGCGCAATAGTCGTTCCCATTGACAACAAAATTTATCTCTTTTTTTTTTGCCTCCCACGCCGATAAAAATCCGGATGTACGAATACCGTAGCACGCGCTAGCGTATCGCTTACCCGTGGTGCCACCTCGGAATCGGACAACCGTCCGGCTACGACCCGTTTCGCCCCCCCGTTCCTCGATCCGCCGCCTTCTTCCTCGCGGTCATCGTCGGCGAATAGCGCCGCTACAATCCGCGAAAGCCGACGTCTTCCTCCTCTCCCCGTCGGCGACGTTCCTCGGTCAGCGCGCACCACGTGACGTTCCGAGCCGTAAACGTGATCCACCGTCTTAACGTTCGCCTGCTGGCGGAGCTGCGAGTCTCTTCGAAGAGCACAAGCTCCTCTCCTCTGTGTGCGTTGGGCAGTCTGTGAATAACACACAAGCCCGCTAAACGCCAGCACACTGTTCTCCGTGCTTGCCGAGTCTCCCGTGAGAGTACCGTTGCCAGTTTTCACGAGGCTGTCCCCCGAAACCACGAACCGTAACCGTCTTCTCGCTGTCCCCGCCGTCCGCAGTGGTCTGCGTCCTCGTCATTGTCTTTTGTCAGGTTATCTTCCGCGTCTCGTGGAGGAATCCAATAACGCGTCTATCGCAATAAAAATTTAAAAAAAAAACACCGCGTTACAGCTTGTCTCTCGAAACTATTTTTCAATTAATTCCTCGATCGTCTCCTCCGTCATCGGTCGACCGGTGCATCCGCATCGTCGAAAAGTGCGAGTGGTGCGAAGGAAAAAAAAAGTCGCGAGTGTCCGCCCTAAGGATCTTCGCCGATAGCCATCTGCATACTGCATTGATTCCCATTAAACCACCGTCATAGTCGGTGCTTTGCCGTAAACGAGGAATTGTCATTGATTATCCAAGGTTTTAGTACTCTTTTTTTTTTTTTTTTTTACTTAGGCGATAAATCGCTGTTTGGTTGGACAATCGAGGACTCGATGATGAAGAATCCATCGTCGACGAGCGACGGGCAAAAGTGTCGAGAGGTCGATGATCGGTCGGGGAAAAAGACGGAAGTGCGAAAGGTTGAAAAGGTTGCGATGCCGGAAGAGAATGGGACGGAGGAGCAGACGGCTGATGAATCGATCGGGAGGGAGGAGGTGAAAGCCGTCGAGAGCCACCGAGACGGCGTCGCCGAGGAAGATTCATCGTCGGAACAGCTTGACGCCGCTGAACCGAGTCGCACGGACGAAGATCAGGGCGATATTGTGAGGCTCATGCAGGTAAGGTTACCGACGTTTAATGCCATTGGACGTGTCCACTGCTCCACTTGCGTTACGTAACGCGTCGCCAGCGGCGCGATGACTCGCGAGACTCTCTTTTTCCCGTCTCCGCCGCATCCCGTTCTGCCGGCTACGCTTCCTCACACTCTCCACGTACACACACGCGTTTTGTGTAGGCGTATCCGTAATACGTGACTCCGCTCTGCCGTGACGAACGTAAAAAAAGCGCGTGCCGCGAAAGGCAAGCAGCAGCGAGGGGAACGCGAGCCCGGTCGAAATGTGTGACTTTCCTACGTCGAAAGTCGGGATGAAGCCCGTCAAGGACTGTGCTGCACAACGCGCTGTTACGAAAACAAGCTTTTCTTAAATATTCGATTCTGCTGTGTGTACGACGACTTTTTTTTTCTGTCCTTATTCGACGAAGAAACGTCGACGTGAAATTCGACGTAACTCTCTGGAGATAACGGGTCAAAATATACTCGGAATGTATGCGTTGAGAATTTCTCGCGTGCACATCAACAGACAAAAGGGAGATCCGGCGAGAATTTTTGTACTTGGGAATAGAATGACATTTTTTTTTAATCGGTAAACTTAAACGTGTTCGGAACAATGATTTGGCTTAATAATCATTCCAAGAAGTTTTCAACAAATTTGTAAAAAAAAATGGTGTGGCAAATAATAATCATGATTATCTTTTTTTTTTCATGTGAAATAAATTAGATTATTTTTCTGAATACATGTCAATCTTTGTTTTTATAATTTTATTGTCGTTATGAAATTTCGGTTGTCGAATTTTTATTTTCCGCGACTGCACTTGTGAATCTGATCATTCGATCATCCGGAAACGTGTCACGTGTAATGTACAGACCCTTACCGACGATAACACATCGGAAATTCGGTAGGTTACGTCGATTTCTCAAAATACATTTTAACAAATTCCTCTACCATAAGAAGATTCTGAAAAAAATAGATATTTTTTCAGAAAAATCAGCGAATTCATCATAGACGAAAAAAATAGATTCTCTGATTATCTGTTAACCAATTAATTTTCCACCACATTGTCGATAACTTTCCGAAATTATTATTGCTATGCAAAATCGATATTATCGACATACAATTAGTTTATAAAGATTTTTGTCAATTGAGAAAGTACGAAATCCCGACCGAATAAAATTGAAAGTTTTTCGGGCTCTGTCGCGAGATTTCGCACAAGTCTGAATGACTTGGTTTTATCGGTGAGAGGTAAAAAAAAAAAACATTCCGGTATTTCTTATTTGTACCTCTTATTTCGAGCATTGACCGACAGGCTTAACGCCGAATCTATTGCTGTCGAGAATGCCCGATGTGCTGAATTTGGCCCGATCAATCACGCTTGATCTAAAGCGGCTGACGCATGCGCAAAGAAATCGAGCAAAAGCTGCTGCGAGAAAGAGAGAGAGAATGAATGCGTGCATGCGGAGCCGAATCTACTGTCGCTTGCCCAGAGGGCTCAGCGCCTACTAGCATAGTCTGCTTGGTAACGGCTGATCTATTGGCTGACCGCATACGGCACGCGGCTGGCGTCTAGTCTAGGCGGCGCGAAATCGCGCGCGCACCTCCCGGACCCGCAATAGCCAGCGCTACGACAAGTAGATAGCGCGCGATCATGGCAGACAGCGTAAGATTGCGGTGCCTTTGTACGGTGCGGGCTCCGAAAGTCTTGTAGACCTGTTTCCGTTGAAATGAAACTTTGAAATGTTCGCAAATTTTTCGCAATGTTTCCCCAATTTTTTTTTTTAGATAATCCAAAAATTGCTTTACGAATATACATTTTTTTATGCGATATTAAGTATAACTAAACATAATTTACCATTGCTTATCGCAAATGGCGGATCATTTCAGGCAATCAATTTTAAGCAGTTTCTCATTGGATCAAACACACTGAAAAAAAAAGTTGAAAATTGAAATTTTCATATGGCTTCCTCATATAAGTTGCAAATTTAAATTTTCATATGGCCTTCTCATAACGTTCCTTTATTTGCGAAGCTTCTTCTACGAGGAAGCATTTTCTGTATTGTTGGCTTCCTCATAGAGGAAGCTTCGCAAATTAAGGAACATTATGAGAAGGCCAGATGAAAATTTAAATTTGCAACTTATATGAGGAAGCCATATGAAAATTTCAATTTTCAACTTTTATGAAGAAGCCATATGAAGATTTCAATTTTCAACTTTTTTGAGGAAGCGATATGAAAAAATTTTCAACTTGTTTTAACGTCAACGTCGTGTTTGCCTTTTATGCATACGACTGGCCGATTCAGGTTCAGCGCGAAAAAATACCCCGATGTCTTTGCTTTGTTAGATCCGTGCACCTACTTCAATTAACGAAAATACAGGGGTTTGGAAAAAAAAAAATTTCAAATTATTAAGTCACTTATCCAATATTCACCGTTCTGTGGCCACGTCTAATGTATTTTTCACCCACCGATGACGAGTCTCCGAATTATTTTACTCCTAGGGCGACACTTGATACATAAACTCGTGTCGGACAAAAAATACAACTTATCAACAAAATTCAAAAATTTCAAAATCCCATAAAATTTTAACGTTTCGATCCATTTTCGCCAAATTTAATACGAAACATTGTACAGTGTTAGTCCATTCCCATGTCAAATTTTCGATCGATACCTCCATATTTACTCGAATTAGACCGTTTTTAGTCATTTTTCAGAAAACTCAGATAAACTCAAAATCCCATAAAATCTTACCCCTTTAATGAATTTTTACCAACTTCAATACCAAAGGTCTTTGACCAAAATAGTATATTTGTGGGCAGTTTTAGGCCGATTGCCCTAGTTTTACGCAAGTTAGAGCTACCACGACCTTTTTTCAAAAATTTCAAAATCGCGTAAAATCTCGAAACGGGCCTCAATCTCCATGAAAATTGCACCGAGGGAAGAGACATGACCACTCTACTAGTTCACCAAATTTCAACTGGCTATCTCGAACCGTTTCCGAGTTATAGTCGTTTTAAACGACGCAAGTCTGTCACACACATACATACACACACACACACACATACGTCCGGACGCCAGCTAAAAATCACATTTCTCGACGTTTCGGACTATTTTAAGTACTCTGACACTAAAATCTCGAAAAAATTTTTTTTCACGAAAACAAAGCTTCCTCTATGAGGAAGCAAAATATCAATGATTCAAGTAAAAAAACGTTGTTTCAATTCTACTTTGAATTCGTACAATTTCATACCGGATAAAAACGATAACATGTCACCTTGACAGTCTTGCCGCCGTTGTTTCAATGTCATATGGAATTCTAAGAATTGAAAGTAGAATTTAAACAAACTTTTTCTTCTTCCTCTGCCCGCAAGCGATTTTTTTTCAGTACACTAAAAGATCTCCAGTTGATATCCAGAGGCAAGAGTGGACGGTGAAATTTAAACAAATATTCTCTACAGGAATTTATTTTCTGCGGATTTACAGCTCTCACGCAGTTATATCGAATCCGAACCGAAATGACTTTGGGAGCGATACGGAGCGATACAGAAAGTACGCGATAGTACGAAAAAAAAAAATTTCGAAGGTGCTTTTCCGAAGAAGACCAAATTACTGACGACAGCACAACTGTTTGACGGAGACGATTTAAAAAAACGATAACAGTTTTCGTTACCGACCGAGTGTGTTTCACAGCGCCTCGACATCCTCAATGACAATGACGAAGGGGCGAAGAATTTTTAAAGCGTTCTAAAAATAAAGCATCGCGTGCTGTTTTCGAATGAGACGCGAGAAGACACGTCGGCGTAGATGCTGCGGATCGTGCGTGCGTGTGTGCGTAAGCTAACGCGTTCCCAGTAGCGGCGTTGGTGCCGATCGACAGCCACCCACGCGTGACGAACCTGACCGCGGTGACGTCACGCCACCCTCGAGGCAGGGACCCGAGATAACTTCCGGTAGTACGGTTAGCGAGTATCGATTGGTCGTCAGGAAACGAGTGTGGCAGCGAGGAACCAGAAGGAGGATGGATGTAGCGCAGGATGGCACGGGGAAGCTTAACACACACCACATCGCTGTTTCACTGATACCCCCTTCGTACCTCCCGGAACCGTCCGGTTCATCCTCTTCCATCAATTTCATTTCATTCCCGTGATTCCAGATCCCCCTTTACCGTTTAATCTGAATTCCATCGAGTTGCTCCATTGCTCGCAAAGTTCCGACGAACGATATGCGTATTATGTGAGCGGACACTCCGCCAATTATCGGGCAAATTACCGTTCTCGGGAAAACGGGTAATCATTGAACAATTCATATCGAGATTGGCTAAGTTTGGAAATATGGTAATTAATGTTGTCGTTTTTAATTTTCGGAAAAAAGATCGTACTTTAGGACAGATTTTTTTAAATTGTTGATTAATTACGCTTGGAACTTCTATGATTTTTCTAAAAGGAATTTTCTAAGGTAAGATTATATTCGCTCTGCCAATTATCGGGCAAATTACTGTTCTCGGGAAATCGGGTAATCATTTAACAATTCATATTGAGATTGGCAAAGTTTGGAAATATAGAAATTAATGTTGTCGTATTTAATTTTCAGAAAAAAATGTGTACTTTAGGAAAGATTTTAAAAAAATGGTTGATTCATTACGCTTGGAACTTCTATGATTTTTCTAAAAGGAATTTTCTAAGGTAAGATTATATTCGCTCTGCCAATTATCGGGCAAATTACTGTTCTCAGGAAAACGGGTAATCATTTAACAATTCATATCGAGATTGGCAAAGTTTGGAAATATAGAAATTAATGTTGTCGTATTTAATTTTCAGAAAAAAATGTGTACTTTAGGAAAGATTTTAAAAAAATTGTTGATTCATTACGCTTGGAACTTCTATGATTTTTCTAAAAGGAATTTTCTAAGGTAAGATTATATTCGCTCTGCCAATTATCGGGCAAATTACTGTTTTCGGGAAAACGAGTAATCATTGAACAATTCATATCGAGATTGGCAAAGTTTGGAAATATAGTAATTAATGTTGTCGTATTTAATTTTCAGAAAAAAATTCGTGCTTTAGGAAAGATTTGAAAAAAAAATGTTGATTCATTACGCTTGGAACTTCTATGATTTTTTTTAAAGGAATTTTCTAAGGTAAGATTATATTCGCTCTGCCAATTATCGGGCAAATTACTGTTCTCGGGAAAACGGGTAATCATTGAACAATTCATATCGAGATTGGCTAAGTTTGGAAATATGGTAATTAATATTGTCATATTTAATTTTCAAAAAAAACGAATGTACTTTGGTAAAGATTTAAAATTAAAAAAAAATTAATTACGCTTGGAACTTTTGGGATTTTTTTAAAAGGAATTTTGTGATGTAAGATTATATTCAAACATTGAATATAATCCACTAATTCACATCGTCGATTATGCACTACGGATTTTATTTTATTTTATTGAACTTTTGAGCAGAGTCGTGTGCTGCATGGAAATGCATCGTAAATCGACGTTATTTTCTCCCACTTTTTTTTGTTTTACCGTCTGAAAGTAACAGAATAAAAGCGTGAACCGAGCCGTAGCGTGGAAAATCCCGACAATCTCCGCAGCGATAACGTTTATCAACTGCAAATAAACATTTTTACAGCGAATATTTTGACAGCCTTTTTGCGTCGCTTTTTATTGGAATAGCATGACGATGATAAACGAAGACTGTAAAAAATATTTTTTATATGCCGCAGCACCACGAATTCTTTTTTTTTTTTACCTCGACGCCCACGAGCCATTCGGGCGTGACCTGTTCGTAACTGTCGTCGATGATCAACGGTATTGTAAAAGAATATAATAGAATGCGAAACACGTTCGGAAGGTAATGCGTACAAAAATGTTGAGTCTATTTTTTTTTTTTTTTATTGGCTGCTCGTTTCGACATCGCGTCCTCGCCCTTATACTTTCAATGTGTTTCGGTGCCGTCTTCACGTGTCTCCCTCCGGCCTGTCGACTGTTTTACTTTTCTCGTGGGCTTCTCAGAGGTACCACTCGGCAAACGCGACTCGCCAGCGATCAACAGGATCGACGGGAAACACAAAAAATAAAAAATAACGACGAGAGCCAAGACTACGGGCCTCGCGACGCAAAGTATTTTTTTTGTTTTGTTTTTTTTTTTTTTTTCGTTTTCACCGTTAGCCAAGGTTCGCAGAGCCGTAAATCGTCTATTGGCTATTATTATACGCACTAGGCCGAAGCGATGGCTTTACTACAATGTGGCAATGAAACAAGCCGATGATGATTATGATAAACTAACCACATTAACCACTCCCTCAACGACACGTTCTCGTCCTCATCGTTCCTGTGGTACATCCCGCATATTTAAGGCGATGTGACGTCAAATGTGACCTGCCTCCCCACTCAACCCGACCCGGTCGGTAATGAACACTGTAGCGATTTTTTTTTTTTTTTTTTTCATTTTGACCGGAAGAAAGTTTGAGAGCAAATTCTTACACTGAGAAAAAAAATTGTTGAATTAAGGTGCTTTCACCCGCGTTCAATGGCGTTATTGAGTTGGTACAATAAAAAATGTTGTTTGCATCGAGATATTTTGAATCGACCGAAGCGAATAATCCTTGAACAAAATAATGATTTAGTTGTTTGATAATGTTTAGTTACCAACCAAATAACAGCTTTGAACGTATGCGACCGCGAATTTGGTTAATACAACCTTTCTTTTCTCTCAGTGTACCGCCTCGACTGTTTGAATTCGATTGTGTGGAGAGGTTTTCGAGGCGAAATGTGCCGAAATTTCTCAGTTCTGTCTGTCACGCGGAGGAAAAATCGTAACAGATTTGGACACAATTGAAAGTAGGCAATCTCGATACTGCGATTTTTTTCAAATCGTACCAACAGTTCTCGAATAACTGGACGCTTGCTTTTTCTTCGAGAGCGTAACGCAGCCAGAACGAGTAGTAAAAAGTCTTAAAAAATCGTAAAAGATCGTAAAAGATCGTAAAATGTAGGCGACATACCAGTTACCAATGTATCAGAGTATAGCCGGTCAACTCGGCGCCTCGCGTAATTCTGTACCCCACCGTCCGCACCGATTATGTATAGGGTGAAAGTGGTGAATATGGCCCACCTCGATCAACACGTAAATCAATTATATATGGACCGGGGAACCGATAGCGGTGGATGGGCGGTTGGCGCACGGCTCCGGTGGTCTCCCAAGTCAAGCAAGATCGTTCGCGGTCAGTACTTGGATGGGTGACCGCTTAGCCGTGCGCTAGCTGGCGCATCGACCGTTGAGCGGGAGGCGCTTTCTTCTGAAACTTTGGTGTTTCTGCACTTTGGTGTTTCTTTACTCACAGTGCAAAAATATCGGAGGATCAGTAGAATATGGCCGTCTGTACCGGCACGGGTTTTCCGTAGTTTCCCCGTGTCCCCGGCAAATGCGGTACAGTGTAGCTAAATCGGCTACGGACGCACTGGAAGTTAGGTAGCTTAGCTGAGTGCGGCTAGGGAGTGCTAGGGAGGAATCGGGATGGGGTTCCGTAAAAACCCAGAAGGGTATACGGTGGAAAAATGGAACAAATATAAAAATATATATATATATATATATATATATATGGACCGGGCCATATTCCCCACTTTTACCCTACTACCGGCTATCTAACGCTAATACTGTCCGTGCGTGATTAACACCGGTAACTGCCGTGCTGAATGTTAAATATTCAAGACACTGGATATACATTTTGTACTGGATATTTACAGAATGTTAATGTACATGTAGGGGACGCGGATACACTAATTCGCGGTTCATGCATACAACTCGAACGGGAAAAGTGAATGCTTCGGCCGGTCGCCGTGAACGACTTTCGGAGTAATTTTCTTTGGTAATTGAGAATTTTGCGAAGGCCGCGACGAGAATAAATGTTCTTTTAGTACGCGAGCTTAAACTGTCTCGCTCCTTGCATACCTTTCCCTCCTCCGACTCCACCTTTTCCGACTCTCTCTCTGTCTATACGTCGGGTCTCCGTGTTCGCCACGAAAACTTGTTGCGTATCGTTGTATTTCGGCCTTGACCGGATCCCCGCCTAACCGGCGATGCCGCGGGCCTCCGCGAAAACAAGAATAAACGCCAGTTAGCTTCGACGCGTGTCGAGAATCGAGAGGAACGCGAGAACGAGAGTGAGAGTGCTCGAACCAATGCTAGCTTCGTCCCCTTCTTGTTCAAGGTCTGGAAGACAGAAACTACTCTCCCCATTGGCATTAACTGCGATGAACAAAACACTCGAAAACAATCAAGGTCGGCACGGCGATCTATCAACGATCTACGCACATTTAATACTTAATGGTATGTTTATTATGCCATAAACACGTTAACGGTACAGTTGATTCAACACTTAATCACATTATTTTTATTTTTTTTATTTTTACGGACCGGTATAGTGATAGATGGATGTTTTTGCTGTATAGCTCATTTTGCTTCATCGTAGAGAAAGCTTTATTTTATTGAAAATGAAAAAAAAAATTGAAATATTATTATTACCATATTATTACATATTATTATTATTATTACCTCACGGACAACCAATTTAACGACGGATAATGAAAATTTGACACGGCGAATTTTTAAGCAAAATGTTGTGATAAATTTTATATAAAAAAAAAACATAGACACATTTGGCTTCCTCCAAGAGAAAGCCAAAATCGATCGGCGAATTAGTTAGTGGAAAATCTACGCGCAAAATGGCAACAAATTAGGTACCAATGTGTAAATTATTTTGCTCGTTTTCATGAGAAGATAACAGATAACGTAAGCATTGACGAGCTCCCTGTTGTCAATAGCGAACCCAGGAGAAATAAAAATTCAAATGCGGCGGCCTTCTTCCGCATTGCGTCGTCACCTGTACAATGCTTTATCATCGAGAGCACAGGTAGAGTCGGCTCATTTCCGAGAAATTTCATGGATATTATCGCAGTCCGAAAGGTCATACTTTGAATGTGGTGTGTATACATTGATATACGAACACATATCTCACTATCTCTTTAGCTCGCCAAAGGCACACAGGGGTAACTGACATTTAACACCTACGCACGTCAAACTCATCGTCGTTAACACAGGTGGCTTTTACTCCTCTTTCACCCTTCCGTCTCTCACCCGCTCACGCTCCGTATCACAAGTCAAAGCATTTACTGGATCTGCGCGATAAATCTGGCCGGTTTACCCGACCGGCGGAATATCCACTTTGGACTTCGCGATAGAAGTTCTATTAAGCCGGTCCGTTTTACTGTGCAGATCCGGAGTGATGCATTAACCACTGATGTAAACTTTACCGGACCCGTCGGACAGTGCTCCGGGCGAAAAGATTTTTTGCCACTGCCGGCGGTATAAGGCAACTCCTCGTTTCGTAATAAGACATCAATCTCTCGCGAGTTAAGTCATCGGATACATGCTAACAACGAATTACGCTGGAATTTGGTTTATAAATATTCACGCGGCCCCTTCCACTGGGATCCTTGCAGCTGAAAATAAATGGCGCAACCACCGCTATCGTTTCTACCGTACCGGAAGCTCGAGAGTGTAATCGACCGGGGTCACTGTGATAGTGGATATTTTTTTTCGAGGGCAAGGATTTCGTTCGTCAATTTTGTTTTATGATTCATTCTTTAAAAGTTTCATTGAATTGTCAGCCAATTTTTATTTTTTACTGCGTGACATGTCATTATGTAAGTGCGATGATTTCAACGATATTCAATGAAATAAGTTACTTTCGGTTTGAAAATCTCATTTTTTTTTTACCGGAAGTGACGTCCTACCGGAAATTTTATTTATTTATTTATTTATTTTTATAACGGGTCGGGTCCAATTACACGGGCTAGATGAAAACCCATCGCCCAAATAACCGTTTGAGAGACACAGATTGCACAATATAATCAAATCAAATAATCAATTGATACATGTGAGAGAATTAAAAGTAAAATATATTAAGTCCATAAACATAAGTAAAATTCGTACCTCGAAGATATAATAAATTAATTAATTCACGGGGTTAGTAGCGGTATGAGTTTATTTTTGAAGAATGCAAAGGAACCATCAAAAAGAGGAACACGCCCCGCGTAAAAATTACCCAATCGACTACAACGCGGAAGCCAATTGTGGAACGAATAATTAGTTCTATAAAACGGAACGTCGAATGTTTCGTTGCTCCGTGACACTCTCTCGCCATCTAGTGTGCAAATTAAAGAACGGAGCACCTGCGAGTCGAACGACACGTTAATAATTGTATATAAAAAAAAGATAAGATTCTCAATTGTTCTACGAGACCCCAATGTATGCAAAGCAAGTTGTCGCATTATGGGCGCGTAATCATGTTGCATAAAGTGCATAAGCGTACCCAACCTGAAGGCCGCAAAGCGACGGAACATGGGTTGCACAAGTTCGATCAAATCTGAGTAGGATTGTTGGTGATTACACCATATTAAAGAAGCGTGTTCCAATTGCGACCTAACTAGTGCTGTCTAAAGTACCTTAAGGGCCGTGTGTGTTATCGAACATGGCGCTACTCTCTGATGTAACTTAGCATCTTACTCATGCAGGTTTGCCCGATGGAACGGACGCGGCCGATGGTCGGGCTAGTGTTGGCGTGGCGATTGTCGAATCCCGAACGCTCGGCCAATGTCCGGCCAAGTATTGGCTCGCCAAGGGTTGGTTTAATCATCGGTGGCCAATGCTCGGCCGCGTTCGACTCGCCAATTGTTGGTTAGTCGATTTGAGGCCAATGTTCGGCCGAGTATTTGCTCACCATTGGTTGATTTAGCAATTGGCGACCAATGCTTAGTCAAGTATTGACTCGCCAATTGTTGGTTTGTCGATTCGAGGCCAGTGTTCGGCCGAGTATGAACTCACCAAACATTGATTTTCCGATTTTAGGCTAATGTTCAGCCGAATACCGATTAACCAATCGTTGGTCGGTTGATGCATGATCTCAAGAGTCATTGTTGTGCCGATTTCAGGCCGATGTTCGACCGAATATTGATTCGCCAACGGATGGTATGTTGATGCATGATCTCACGAGCCATCGGTCTGCCAATTTCAGGCCAATGTTCGACCGAATATCGAGTCGACAATCATTGGTTTACCGATATGACGCCTACATTGGACCATCAATCATCGACTTTCGCCGCTAGATGGCGTTAACCCAAGTTGTTTCTCGCAAGCGAAAGTGTACTCGAGCGTCAATATAAGAGCATGCGAAATGACACATTTTTTAACTTTCGCAAAGTATGCGTATTATTTTTGGATTCCTTACTTAGTACTCAATAAATGCATTGACATACCAATATACAATATGTATTGCCAATACATTGACTGAGTATGATCGCTTTGAGAATTCTCGCAGGATTAAATATATAAAATATAATCTCTTGCAGACATGCGAAGCATAAAAAAAGGGATATTCCAACTTTTACAATATAAAAAAGTATTCCTTTAAAACCACTCTCGCCCTATATATGTAACCTATAGAGGGCCGACATTGACAACCAATTATCGGCCGATCCTCTTGATCGACCTTGGGGCCAATGTTGGGTGCCAATATTGGCAAGTACTTATCATCCAAGGCTCCCTCGATGATTGGGCCAATCCCGCATGCCAATGTTGGCAACATTGGTACCAAGCTTCGCCCAACCATTGGCCACGTCCGATCACCCTACATGGGTAAGGGCGGCAGAAATACGATGACTAATGCGCGTAGAAAAAGATATTTCATGATCGAAGATTACGCCAAGGTCGCGGAGGGAGGAAGTAGAAACTGGAGGAGTGCCATCGATGTAGTAATGGACATTTAGTTGTTGGCTTGTCCTCGTAAATCTCACGACATGACATTTCGCGATGTTCCGAAGTAATTCATTTTCATTACATCACATCGCGAGGCTATCAAGATTGGAGTGGAATACGGCGGCATCCTCGAGAAAATTTATAACGCGAAACATTTTCTTGTCGTCCGCGTATAAGAGCGTTTTCGAGTTCTTTAGTACGTCAACTACATCATTAATAAAAATATTGAACAACAGGGGCCTCAGGTGGGACCCCTGTGGAGCGCCGGAGATGACAAAAATATCACTCGAGAAGGATGACCTAATTTGACTTTTTGCACTCAACCCTTCAGGTAATTATTTATCCATCGAAGAAGCTCGCCCGTTACATCAACCGCCTCCGACTTAGCAAGTAGTATCATATGATTGACATGGTCAAACGCTTTAGAAAAGTCCGTATACGCCTTGTCCACCAGTGAACGTTTTCCGAGGGCCGAAATTATAAAGTTGGTGAATATTGTCAAATTGGTAACAGTTGACATCCCCTCCACGAATCAATGCTGTTCCCGAACAATCGCTCCTCTAAGTGCTGCAGCTAATTACGGGGTAACAATAGGAAATACATCACTTCCGACTTGAAAATCTAATTTTTGACCAGAAGTAAAGTCATACCAGACGTCATACTGGAAGTGACGTCACACCGGACGTCACTTCCGGTTTGAAAATCTCATTTTCGACCAGATGTGACATCATACCAGACGTCGTACTGGAAGTGATGTCATACCGGACGTCACTTCCGGTTTGAAAATCTCATTTTCTAACTGGATGTGATGTGATCGGAGAGTACGAGAGCCTAGGCAACTGGTGCGGTCCCGTAGCTGTGCCGATGTTTAAATCTCATCTGGCATTCAGCAGAAGACAATCCATTCGGAATGTCAGGCGATTCCCAAAGCTCTCGTCTGCAACTATTTCGAAGCATCATTGTCCGTAATGTCAACTCATTATCACTGCCAATCTCGTGTGCCGTACATAAAAAATAATCTCGTGATATACCTGCAGCCGAGGCAAGCCGCGCGTTGACCCGTAAAATTAAAATAAAGTATTACCGACCGATCGAGCAGCCCCGATACACACGGCGAAGGAGAAAGAGACATATCGCTTGATAGGAAACAATTCATTATCAAGATAAATCGACTGTCATTGGAAAATCTCATTATCGTACCAGATCGTTTAATCTCGTGAGGCATAAATCTATTTTGTCTGCAATCCATCGCGAGGAGAGAGAGATTAGACACTGTCAATTTTATCCGTCACGTTGTACAAGACGAAGTTTGCGTTTATACCGGTGCGGAGAGAGAGATTGAGGCATGCGCGACAGCAGGGTACAGAGGACTTTGTCCCAGGGTTTCGCAAAGAAAGGAATTCGTTTTGTCGGAGATTACGAAACCTGGATCATTTCTCGATCGATTTTTTTTTTTAACCTCATTCTCATAATACGTATACGTGCAGCACTACAAACGTTTGGACGTAACGCTGCGAAACTGCTTGAAAAATACCTGCTGTGCACACTGAACGAGGGATCTACGCAAACCGACACCTAAACTAGGTGTACATGTGTAACAGATGGTTTATTAGCACGCATTGAAAGAGAACTCGATCTACTCGTGCGTGACAAGCGGCCTCACTTTTACCGAACGACGAAGAAACTTCGGCATTATCAATAGATTACGACGAGAACTCTGCGCTCACATAGTGTCTTCTGTTATTTTCTTTTTTTTTTTTTTTCTTGCTAAAAACAATATCGGATGTTATATTTTTGTTCGCACACCAGAAGTTCAATTTTACATGCCGACAAAAGATTCATGAATTATTTATTCAGTCGCTGAATTTACGACGGTTTTACTGCGTTCTTGTTATTCATAAATTTTCAACAAGTGTCGCATAGTCGCGCATGGAAATTTTAGACAACGCTCGCAATCAATCGATTTGTTAATATCGCGCTTTTTGACGTACACCATTTTTGTAGAACCTGCGGGTACGTAATCGTCTCCGCGAAAAAAAACACATGAATAAATAAATAAAAAATTAAGGAAACATTGACTAGAAATAACTAGAATTGACTGAACGGAGCCCTCTGCCCACGAACAGCCACATATATTCATAACTGAGTCGTGTCGAATCTTATTTATGAAAAACGTATGCGGCTATCTCGTGAATTAACGCGGACACGTCGAAATTGGGGATGAAAGGAGACTCCGAGCTCTAACTCGATTATTCATCGAATCAGTCGAGTGGGTAGAGTTGAAGAATTTTTTAAACAAGTTTTCGTAAATTACTCAAGAGTCATCGACACTGCACTTGGAATGAACGAATATTGCACGCGAGAAAAAAAAAATTATTGGTAGTCAGCAAGAATTTTGTTACCGTAACTAATTTATTTTCTAACCATATGAACAACAAATTCCTTTTCGCACCTACAGCAAAAAAAAAAAATTTACCACAGCGAAGAAATTGTTTGGAAAAGCAAGAACTTTCGTTAACCGTTTCTTTTCGCTTCAGCAATGAAATCTTCTCTCGCTGCAGCAGCAATTTTCTTTCGCTGCCGCAACAAAAAAGATTACCAACAATCCATATTTTATTACGGAAACAATAACAGTGTTTCTTCGTGCATGGTGTGTCCGATGGACGCGTAATTATTTGGCGTTGACGCACGGCAATCTACATTGCAGTACACGCTTACTTACTTGGTTACTTACTTATGCGAATTCCCCATCCGCATTACTGTCATTACGTGTGCGCGGATGCATATGCACACGGACGGGTTTCATATCCATACACACGGAGAGTGAGAGAGAGTCTCGATACAACGTTCGTTTGCGGTCACGAGTTCGCAACTGTTCTAATTTGCCTCAACGTAATTGAGTTATGTGCTTGCGCTCTCTCGACACCGGAGGAGGAGAGGGACTAATGCAGTTCATCCGTGTGTAGAGAGGCGGAGAGGAGTTAGCGTAGCAGCGAAAGAGGATTACCCGATGACGTCTGTCCTGCCGACGTACCGAGACCCCCCTACTGCCCCCCCGGGGGGTCTGCGGGATCATGGTTGCAATTATCGTTATACGACGCTCCGATTGGCCAAGAGGGCAACCGGGTGCATGGGTACACGCGATATATTAACTTGTTCGAAACGACTCTCGATGTTATGGTTCTCACTGGTCGTGAGACTGTCGCGTCCGCGAGATGCCTTATAGAACTCGGTAAGCAACCATTTACGACGAGCTTTGAATTTTTTCGATATCGCTCCGCTTTCACTCTGTCCCGATCGCGATATTATACCCCCCCGGAAGTCCAATCACCGTCGCTGCGGATCAAAGAACGACGTTTAAACTATTGGGATATAACGTTGGAATTATTAATAATGGATTTTAATTAATCGTTCAACCCAGCTCCCCGAGTTTAATCCACGAGAGAGTGAAATCGTTGGAAACGTTCGATGGACATTCGTTCGGCACATTGGAATGGGGAATCTACGGAATCCCTCGAAATGCCGGCGCGCTGTCGATGCCGATGGTGAAAGGCTTTTTTTTCGCTAAAATGCATCAAGGCACGGTATTAGAATACTTTCAGCTGGCCAGGGACGTTTAACCTTTTTGAGAATAACATCTTCGATGCAAAACTAAATAATCCTGTCCTGATTCTATGAAATACGCTCGTTGCTGAACTATACGGACAACTTTCCTTTCCAACAGCTGCCTTATCGTGGCAGAGAACTATCGACGCTGAGTAATAAATGCATGGATCCTTATGTGGATTTTCGCAGAGACCCGAAAACATTTTAACCCTGATTTCACTGATAAAAATTTGATGATACGATATTTTTTGTTTTTTTACGGCGAAAAGCTTTCCAGTGTCTGATCATCATACAGAGATAAATAATTATTGTACTATAACAATGTGTGAATCACTGGTGATTTGTTGTTGCTACAACAACAAAAATGGCGCGGCAACATAACAGTTTGCTTCCCTACATTGGATAAAAATTAATTACGGTTAAAAAAATTTCGCTCTCCCAATAAATGTTTTCTTTCGTGCATTTTACGATTTTATGTATGTTTTTAAAAAACATTAATCTGCTTCGACGAAACGGTGTTGGATGCAAGTTTTTGAATCTTTAGAGTACCCTCCTCGGTCATGTATTGTGAATAAATATATTTACGAAATATATGAAAAATATTAAATATTATTCAGAAAATATTCAGGGATAATTATTTTTTGCTTTTAAATCAATTATTGGACAAGGGGGGATTTTATAAATCTCCTTATACATGATAATACAATGCTGTCGGGCGTGATATTCTTCGGCGACGCTCGCGATCAAAGAGTCTCGGAGCATCTTCTCGCGGGGTGGGATGGGCCGTCTGCGTGCTGCTGGGGCAGCTGATGCAACGTCTCGAGTGCAACGACCCATCGATCGGAGAGTCTAGAAGCTTGCCCGGAAGGAAGCGAATAGTAGGTGACCCGAAGGCGTGACGAGACAGAATGCGCGAGCCAATCGTGTCTGCATCTCAACAAAAAGCACAATTAAAAAAAAAAGCTCAACAATTATGTTGACCTACGATTAAACTATCGAATAA
Organism: Exephanes ischioxanthus; assembly: GCA_958510785.1. Classification (NCBI taxonomy): domain Eukaryota; kingdom Metazoa; phylum Arthropoda; class Insecta; order Hymenoptera; family Ichneumonidae; genus Exephanes; species Exephanes ischioxanthus. The sequence goes on from OY294015.1 coordinate 18,353,569, forward strand.
ATATTAGCATAATTTATTGCTAAAAAAAGTAAAAAAAAGCTTCCTCTATGAGGAAACAAAAGAAAACTCGTCCAGCCTCTTAAGCTGTTTTCTCTTTCTTGATGTTTCAAACGTAAAACTTGGAATCTGTAGCTCGTAGGTCCCGGGCACTGAAAAATGCAGGAATTTCGCGAGAACTTGCGGAGTTTCCCTATTTAAAAAATCCACTCAACGGCGTACTATAAGGGTGGTCCGCGCTAAAGTAAATATAGGCATGCATGCACGTACGTGTATAATAGCTGTACCTAACATCTGCGCACTCTGCCAGAGTGTAAAATTGTGCATGCGAGTATGCTGAAAATTATGGAGAACCCCCCAGTGACGACATAGCGTGTATTTATGCTTCCGCAAATTTTTTCACAAACTCGACATCAACCTCGACTATATTCTTTTTTCTTGGAAATATATTTCTGCAAATGTACTTCTTTCAATCTATATAAATTTATGTGATTAACATAACATACCAATTTATGTGATTAAAATATTCATCATATTTTTAAAAAACCAGATGTGATATATTTCGAAAAAAAAAATTTCCTGACTACGCTAAAAAGGCCCTATTTCATGCCTGCAACGGGAATTGAAAGTGGCCCATTCTTGACGAGCGGGAGGAAAAGTTATTTAACAGAATGAAAAGTTTCACTTTTCCTCCCGCTAAATTGCTTTTCCTCCCGCTCGACAAAAATCGGCCACTGTCCACCCCCGTTGCACGCATAAAAATATGGCCACTTTTTTGTACAGTCGGGAAAAAAATATGCCTCTGAAGAGGAAGTGCCTTTTCACCTCGTGTGAATTTCTGCCCTCGCTTCGCTCGGGCATCAAACTTCACACTCGGTGAAAAGACGCACTTTCCTCCCTTATGGCATATTAGACTATTGCATAGGGTTGTGACGTACGAGCGTTATCGTCATTCGAATAACCTCGCCGTATGAGAGAGTGCCGGAGAGTGCCTCGAGTATCGATCCGCGATCTCGCTCGCTACCGTTATCGCTACCTCGCTGCCTAATTGTCACGACAAATTCGCACTATTTCGGGCATTCCTCGGCCCTTTCCGGCAGAGCCGAACGCTACGCACATCGATACGCTCATCGATCTCTCGCGCGCACGCAATCTTCTTCTAACGCTGGTAATACAGAGCTCCCTCAAAGGTATTCAATTCTCCCTGACGGGAGACTCCCGGCTATTATCTTCGCTGCAGCCCGAGACCCCGGACGACTGCAACTATCGATGCGATGCGTTGAACAATCAAATCGAAGACCTTCTCAGATGATCATTTCTTCTTATCGTTGACGACTCCGACGGCAGGGAGGTAGAACGGTACTCCCAATTTTACTCCAGTTCGAGCTTTCCCGGCTCGCTGCTCCAATTTCGACCTTAACGTCGGATTCCATCCTCGATCGGTGCTCTCGTCCCGGCGTACATGAAAATTTGTTCACACTTAAATTAATAAATATTCTATTTTACCAGCTAGGCCCTGCGGTGTCGCCTCGTGTGAGCCCGAACGAGCCGAAAATCACGGCGCAAAATTTTGCCGCGCTACAATACAAATATACGAGCTGAAGGAGGGGGAGCAGTGGCCTAGTGGATGAGACTCGGGTTCGCACGCAGCGGACCCGGGTTCGATTCCAGGCCGACACCACTGGCAATTTTTCCATGTGTTTTTTCTGTGATCCTGGTGGTTGGGTTCCCAACTTTGATAAATATGTGCCCAAACACCTCTCACTGATGAGTGGGCGGTCGGTGTTCGGCTTTGGTGTGACTCCCGCGGATTCTTATCTGGCGGATGGTGTCCGCCGGGCAGGATATCGACGGCGCATCACTGAGAGGAGGTGTCGCTCTAAGCGCCTCTGGTGGCCGTGCTTGAGTTTACTCGCATTGCGATTGGGGGACTTAGGAAGGCACCGGCAGTATCGGCACAGGTTTTCCGTAGTTTCCCTGGGTCTTCGGCGAATGCGATACAGTCAGGGGGTAAGTTGGCTGCGGACGCAATCTGGGTGGGGTTGAGGTAAAAAGCGAAAGCCATACCAAGAGGAATTGCTAATAAAAAAAATATACAGGCTGAAGAACCTCTTTCAACGGCCCATTAGCCCGAGGAAAAAAAAATCACACATGTATTCACGCAATACCACCGAACCATGTATTACTGAGGCTAATAAAGCGCATTTACCATTACTACTAATATCATGGTGAGAAAAAGCGTCAGGAGACATCATCATGCTCTCTTACGCCCTCAGCCACGACTCTCAGAAAAGTATCATCGCGCGACTGCCAGTGTCGGAAGGTGATATGGTAGAACCTGTGAACATGGCCCGGTCCACATATTTACGTTCCAACCGTAATGAACCATATTCACCATTTTGGCTCTATATTTGATTTCTATAGTAGTCAGATATTCATTATAGTTATAATAGAAGGAGGATTTAAAAATACAAAAAAGCCATCGAACATACCGAGCACGGACGACACGAGTCATCGTCATGAACGGGCATGGCGAGCGCGCTCTAGAAAAAGCATGCGTGTCTGTCGGACGGCTCGCACGCGAATCCTATCATTCGTTCCGGTATGCGCGTCCCGGCGAAGTCGAAAGTAACCGAGTTATTTTTCCTTCTCTCTTGTCTTCCCCGTCCAGCTCCGATATTATACTATAACAGTACACTGTACATTGTGGGATAGCGAAGAGCCCAGGAGGTCAGTGGGTAAGTAGGCGCGACGTCTCGGCATCAGCGCTGAGCTGCGAAAGAGTCTCTCGGGCATTCCGCTCTTCCATATAAAGAAACGTATACGCAATCTTTCTACCAGTGTTGCCAGTTTACCATAACTCTACCGAATTTATTATATTCTCATATTATTTGATGCACCGTTACGTCTTCCTGCGTGTTGGGCTTCTGAAACGTTGAACTCCCTGATGATCCATCGTCGTCTAAAAAATCCTTAACTCCGTCAGTAAAGTCGAAGATAATTGAATCATTGCCAACCGGAGCGTGGTCCTTCGAAGACGTGCTATTACTGAGATCAACCCAAGCAGAGCCTAAACCTTCGTGTTCGTGGTCGCAATCAAAAACTGTAAGAAACTTTTCTCACGGGTCCTGGTATTGTGCTTCTGAAACGTTGAACTCCCTGATGATCCATCGTCGCCTAAAAAATTCTTAACTCCGTCGGTAAAGTCAAAGACAATCGAATTATTACCAACCCGAGCGGGGACCCTCGGAGACGCGCTATAACGGAGATCAGCCCAAGCAGAGCCTAAACCTTCGTGTTCGTGACAGCTTCAGACTCTATAGAAACTCGTCCGCCCCACCCAACCCAGACTTGGTCAGTGTCAAAAACTGTAATCAACTTTTCTCACGGGTTCTGGCACCTATGGTCAAAAGAAAAGTCTCAACGAAAGCTGGCATGATGATACCCGCTTTCGAAGAGACTTCTCATTTGATCGTATATGCAAGCCACCAACTGTGACCATTTTTTATAAAGTTTCTTTTTTCAACACCATTTTTTTCTTAAGGTAGTTCTGTCGCTTGGTGTTCATTTCGCATAAGTTCGAGAAAAATGAGGTCAAATTGCAAATACTTCTCGATGGTATAAAAAGGTTAAAAAAATACATGCATATTACAGGTACTGAAGAGAGTGATTTCGCATAATAATAAGTCAAAAATGTTATTAACAAATTAGACAAAAACTTAATTGTTTAACAAATTACCCGGCAACCTAATTTAAAAATCTGAAAAAATTCATACGTATTTAGAAAAATGAACGCATCATTTTCGTAAAAAAAAATGGGCTTCCGTGAAATTTGTTAACCAATTTTTTTTTCATCAATTTGTTGATAATAACATTTTGGAATTATTATTATGCAAAGTTAATCTTTTCAGTACCTTAAATATGCATGCATTTTTTCAGATTTTTATACCATCGAGAAGTATTTGCAATTTTATCTCATTTTTCTCGAACTTATGCGAAATGAATACCAAGCGACAGAACTACGTTAACGGAGTTGAAAAAAAACGTGTCGATACCACCTGGAATTGTCTTACGTATATTGATGTGCTAATTCCGAAAGGGCTGTGCATATACCGTGGCAGAAATTTTACAGCGTTAAGGATGTTTGGGCTAAAATCGAGGGAGGGGCTCCGCTGACCGCGTTAGTCAGTGTGCGAGTGAGAAGCGCAGACAAAGCAAGCAACTAGACAGATAGAGTCTTTCATTCATTGAACCTTTCTCAAAAACAAACCCGTAAATCTTCTTGAAAATTGGACACAGTCTGTCCGATAGTATGCTCTTCGCTGTAGTATACTGAGAAAAAATTGTACAGTAAAAGCAAAAATACTGACTTTTTACCATAAAAAATAGTTTCCAAGGGAATTTCTACATTTTATAGTTACGACAATGAGACCGGTGCGGTGGTCTAGTGGTTAGCGTGCTCGCCTCTAGACCAAAGCATCGGCAGGTCGACGGTTCGATTCCCGGTTTCGTAGTTTCGCCGAGAATCAAAATATGGGTGGGACGAAGCTCCAGATATATACATCGATCACTCGCGCGTAGTAACTCTAAGTGTGAGTGTCGGATGTATATACCTGTACTCCATGTTTACATTCTCGGTGAAACGCGACGTAGCTCCGATGCCGGGAATCGAACCCGAGACCGGCTGTATTGGCATAGGTTTTCCGCAGTTTCCCTATGCCCATGGCAGAAATGTCATGGCAAATCCGATACAGAGGGGAAAGTCGGATGCGGCCGCAAGGGGGACTGGCCCGGGTCGACCCTGTAAAGGCGCAGATGTCTGAGAACGGGGGAAAATGCAAATTAGTTACGACAATGATGAACAATCATGGTTGCAACAATAATTATAGTTTAACCAGCTGAATATATACTATCGGAAACTATCAATATAAACGTTCCTTCTGCCATCTATTCGTTATAGCAAGAAATATTATTCTTTTTCTCAGTGTAGGTTTTTTATTCTATCAGAAGTCGATAGACAAAATCGCTACGTTCTATCGTTACCGACCGATTTTGGAAACGTTTATACGGTACCTTATGGAGCTTTGTACGCGCATTACTAAAAAAAACTACACGGTCAAAAAATCTGAAAAAATTGGCAATGTTTTATAGTGATCGATCAGAAACGCGTTTTAGCCTAAACATCCTTAAAACGGGTCTTCGTCAGGCCTAACGCGGCTTTCTCGGGGCCCTTATTCATCGCTCAAAAATATCTGCCAGGTTGTAAGCACAGACCTTTCGGAATTAGGCCATCGATATACATTATAATCGTTAATGTGTAATTACAATTTTTCGCCATACTATTACGTTCCATTCTGTTCCGATGGTGCTACCCGGCACTAAACGATATTCGATTCTGGCAACACCAGTTCTGCCGTATATCGCGACCATGATCGCCGTCACAGCGATGACATAACGACGAATCCACGCGGCGTCCGAGCCACGACAGCGTCTCGATCCGAGAATAGGAAGCGGATAGGCGATTTGAATTTGTAATTAATTCGATCTCGCACGATGTCCGTTATACACACGCTACTACTATTACTGCACGCGTAGTACGTACGACCTGACGAATAACCGATGACACACGATTCGAGCCCATTCGTGCAGGAATTACGGGACATCTGTCCCGATTTCAACGTTTCTCTGCGACTGAATGACCCAATGACGAACAACGATATCGACGGACGACTCGCGTTTCCTTTTCCATCCACACCTAGGAAGCTTCGCGACCGTGGGTTATTTTTAATAGAAATGCGAAATGTCCTAGAATTTCATTTACTATTTTACGAAAAGAAAAAGTTTCCTGATTGTTTGTCAAACTGTTGTTTTTAAATAAATGTATAAATAGCTTTTCGCCGTTATTAAGCAAAATTAATGTTCCTGGCATTTTTTATTTAATTGATTTTTTCAATTTTTTGTCGTTTCGGGAAGGAATAAAATTCCTATCGAAATACATTTGTAATCTGGAATATATACGTGAAGGCATTCTTAGATATGCACAGCCAAAATAAATCTTCCGGGTCCGATTTCATGGAGCTCTTGATGAATTTTTAAAGTTATATGCTATCTCGCATCGTTATAATATATCTCTGCACGTGTCCTTACGATCAGACCACAACCTCGTTTAATATTTAATCTAAATAAGTTATTTTGTAAGTTTGTCAGTAGCAATACTAAACGTTATCGGCGACACCCGATATTCGACATTCTATTTATAAACTATCGTTACCATACCGAACTCACTGTGAACGTTTGTCCGAACATTCGCGTGCCCTAATAAAAATTTTATAGCGTTAAATAAGGCCCTGATAAGGCACTAACCAGGCCTTCTCTAAACCTTATCAGCCCTCAATTTAGCGCTCGAACATCTCCATTAAATGTAATGCTTGCCATTTCATGTCTAAAGAAAATAGTGTTATCTACCACAAGAGCATCCCGGATTCTAAACTATTTCCAGAAAGCCTATCATTCTTGCCTCGCCGGAGCTATGAAGATAGTGTGTATATATTATCGGACTTACTCGACCGGATACAGCAAGGTCGCTGTCCACTATAAAGGCGTAAAGAAATTATCGTTCGGTTATGCCACAGAGATGCCGGACAAGTGAAAGCAAAAGGGGAGGGGGGAGGGTGCAGTCGGCTTAATGCATCCGCGTTTCCGGTATCCTGGCGAAAATCTTTGTACAGTACACGACCGCGTTTCTCCGATCCTCTGGAGCCAATCCAATTAAGCGCGGCCGCGCGTCGAGATACATATAGCCACAAAAATGACCGTAATATAAGCGTGCAGAAACATACTGTATGCATTTCGCAGCTCAAGTCATAGATCGAAAATGACTTCTTAATCCCGTTTTAGAAATTAAGCATTTTATATTTATTTGATTTGTTGCTTTGCTAAAGTTAACAAGCCTTTGCTTCCTCATAGACAAAGATTTTTCGCGAATCAAGTAATTCGATATATTGCTTTCTCATAGAGGAAGCTATGATTGCGTAAAAAAAGAATGGGAGATTTTAACGTCAGAGTACTTAAAATATTCTATGACATCGAGTAATACGATTATTACTCGATGTAAACCAATACCAATTCAACAAGCCGGGAACCCTCACCATCTTAAATATGGATGATTATTTCTTTACATATTCACCCAAGAAAATAAAAGTTGCTCAAATTTTTTTAGATTTTTTTAACCTCATTTCTTCGATTTATAAATTATTTTTCTTTTCTGGAGTAAAAATGATCAAAATCCTAATGAACTTAGGACGGAATTTTTCAGATTGGAGTACACTTTCATGTGCATACTACAATTTTTTTCAATTTAGTCAGGATTTTTAAATTTTATTACAAAATGTAAAAAACGATTTTTCAAAACCTTGAAGCCGATATTTTTTTTTTTTTAATTGTCAAAAATACTACTCGGAAATACGAATATTTAAAGCCTCGGCAGGAAGTGGGATAATTTTATTTCGAGTTGTGAGAGTATTTGAAACATAAACTCTTTTTTTTATAATTTTCATTTTCGGGTATATTAACGATTTAAAATAAGTTGCAAATTTATATTTTCATATGGCCTTCTCATAACGTTCCTTTATTTGCGAAGCTTCTTCTACGAGGAAGCATTTTCTGTATTGTTGGCTTCCTCATAGAGGAAGCTCCGCAAATAAAGGAACATTATGAGAAGGCCATATGAAAATATAAATTTGCAACTTATATGAGGAAGCCATATGAAAATTTCAATTTTCAACTTTTATGAAGAAGCCATATGAAGATTTCAATTTTCAACTTTTATGAGGAAGCGATCTGAAAAAATTTTCAACTTGTTTTAACGTCAACGTCGTGTTTGCCTTTTATGCATATGACTGGCCGATTCAGGTTCAGCGCGAAAAAATATACCGATATCTTTGCTTTGTTAGATGCGTGCACCTACTCCAATTAACGAAAATACAGGGTTACGGAAATTTTTTTTTTTCAAATTATTAAGTCACTTATCCAATATTCACCGTTTTGTGGCCACGTCTAATGTATTTTTCACCCGCCGATGACGAGTCTCCGAATTATTTTACTCCTAGGGCGACACTTGATACATAAACTCGTGTCGGACAAAAAATACAACTTTTCAAAAAAATTCAAAAATTTCAAAATCCCATAAAATTTTAACGTTTCGATTCATTTTCGCCAAATTTAATACGAAACATTGTACAGTGTTACTCCATTCCCATGTCAAATTTCCGATCGATACCTCCATATTTACTCGAATTAGACCGTTTTTAGTCATTTTTCAAAAAACTCAGAAAAACTCAAAATCCCATAAAATCTTACCCCTCCGATGAATTTTGACTAAATTCAATACCAAAGGTCTTTGATAAAAATAGTATATTTGTGGGCAGTTTTAGGACGATTGCTTTAAATTTACGCAAGTTAGAGCTACCATGACCTTTTTTGAAAAATGTCAAAATCGCGTAAAATCTCGAAACGAGCCTTAATCTTCATGAAAATGGCACCGAAGAGACATGACCACTCTACTAGTGTACCAAATTTCAACTGGTTATCTCGAACCGTTTCTGGGTTATAGTCGTTTTAAACGACGCAAGTCTGTCACACACACACACACACGCACGCACGCACGCACGCACGCACGCACGCACGCACGCACGCACGCACGCACTCTGTTAATGACTTAAGTACTGTGACACTAAAATCTCGAAATTTTTTTTTTCACGAAAACAAAGATTCCTCTATGAGAAAGCAAAAAAGAGTTTATGTTTCAAATGCTCTCACAACTCGAAATAAAATTATCCCACTTCCTGCCTAGGTTTAAAATATTCGTATTTCCGAGTAGTATTTTTGACAATTTTTTTGAAAAAATAATATCGGGTCCCAGGTTTTAAAAAATCGTTTTTTACATTTTGTAATAAAATTAAAAAATCCTGACTAAATTGAAAAAAAAAAATGTAGTATGCACATGAAAGTGTACTCCAATCTGAAGAATTTCGTCCTAAGTTCATTAGGATCCGATCAATATTTTAGAAGATATGAGAATTTGATCATTTTTACTCCAGAAAAGATAAATAATTTATAAATCGAAGAAATGAGGTTAAAAAATTCTAAAAAAATTTGAGCAACTTTTATTTTCTTAGGTGAATATGTAAAGAAATAATTATCCATATTTAAGATGGTGAGGGTTTCCGGCTTGTTGAATTGGTATGGAATGCCCCATATACATTGTATTTGAATTTTAATAATTTGATCTTAAATGCAATACCTGTATATTAAAATTACCGGTGATGGCATTGAAAATTAAGACATCCGTATATACAAATATTATACAAATAATATTGTATCTAATATACCGGTAACGCAATATTCTTACATACGTGTGAATAAAATTTCATATACTGTATATGCATAAAACTTCATATACATTGATGCATTTTCAAACAGAAATTTTTTACAGTGCACATTAGCGAAGGAAAGACTGGCAAATCAATGACAGCCGGATCTGACCGCCACCGAAAATAATTATAAACGTTATTTAAATAATCAGTGAAGATGGGAATTAGAATAAACTGAAGTTAATAACTGTAATTTATTATGAGGAACAAAAAAGGCGTGAGTTTTAAAAGTTGAACTCGATGCATACGCTGCTGCGATAATTACCGGTTGCTCGGGTTAATCGATACATCAGCTTGACAGAGTTGTACTTCAAGATATCTCGGGACGACCGTGCTAACTTGCGCGGTACTCGGACCCGGTTATTTGCAGATCACGGTCTTTTTACTTGTCTCGCTACTTCGGCGTGAATGATTCACTCTCATTCTCGGAACTATTTTGCCACCTGCGAACGAAGTATCGAGCCAGGAAAGGACCCGAAAAGAACTCTTTCAGCGGTGTAATTTAAAAGTTTCTCTTAAAAATGTATTTCCGCTTAAAGGAGTTTCAGCGTTGCATTTTCATGAAGCGGAACTGGTCAATTTGAAAAAAAAACCCGTCTGGCTACACGGAAAAAGGTATCTATATTTAATAAACATTTCTTATTCACAAAGGTCCACAATATTGTTCTCGTTAATTTTTCAATTACATTATTTTTTTGTCAATGAACCATATTTTTGTGAACTTAACAAAAAAAGAAATTGCGATTGTTTCTGGAGACAAAAAAATCTTTATTAAACTACGAACCTTTTTTTACCATGCAATGTTTCACCAAGGGATGTATTTTTTTTTTAAATGACTTATATGTAACATCCACGTTTTGTCCGGTCTGGCTATGATTAACAACTTCAAAAATATTGTACCAAGTTGAACATGCACATTCAAAAATTGACGATGTCCAGAGGTGCGAAGCTTTATATTTTATTTATTTTCATACATTACTTTTTGTCATGAAATTAAGTCGTCTCTGGGTTGTTCTCCTCGCTGCTGCATTTGTGCTCAGAGCGACCGGTAAATTTTGCAATGAATTCGACGTGCGGTCACACCGGCGCATTGCCGCGAAGTGCGTACCCGCGCGATCGCGAATGTAGGAGTTCAGAACCGATGTAGAAAGGCGAAAGGCCTTGATATTTCGTATAATCAGTCTTAAGAGAATATTATCTCCCGCCGGGATTGGCATAGCAGCAGCCGCAACGCAGCAGGCCTGATTTAAGCTCTCGCAAATTCATAGCAATTTATATGTTTAATATATTAATCATATAAAAACTAATATCGCAATGCGTAGAGTGAAAATTCACCGGTAACGTAGCGACGGAAAATTCAAGCAATTAATGAAGATAGTCGCATTGATTGACTGGGACAAACGGGAAGATTCAACGAATAGTTTATTAGCGGAAGAAATTCAGTTTTCAGAAACTTGCGATGAATAAGGGTGCAGATTAATTTACTATACGTACGGTACGTGAGAGCGGGGCAAAACGGACCCGTATTCTCGATCTGAGATATGACTCTTTATTTTTATGTCCCGCGCGAAACTGCTGAAAAAAGTCCGTCTTACCCCCGTGTTCCGTTTAGCCCCGACATACGTTCCGCGCATAGCTACTACTATTGACGTTCACCAACACGCGGCGACAAATTGATCATTGAACCGAATAATTCTGCTTGCGCTCTACGCCTCGAATTACGTAACTCTAATCATACACGCGCGCTCGCTGAACCGATAAGTCTCCACACGCCAGTTTACCGTACGATCCAGCGCCATAATAATAATTTTTCATCTTTAGAGACATATGTAGCCTTGCGGCGGCTGCGGCCTCTGACCGTGGTCGAACTTGGATCCAAGTGTTTTCGCCTTCCATAATTTCGCGACCAAAAAAATGCATTTAGTTCGATTCCACACGAAGCGCGTGTGCAAATTAAATTTAAAACATAAAAATCCCAACTGAAACATTCGACACCTTGAAGAAAAAGAAAATAATTTATTCTACCAGATAAGTATAATGTAAACCTCCTCATTAGAGGCTTTACAAATTCATGAAAAAATGTTTTCCTCTGATAAAAGCATCCTGTGGAACATTTTTTGCTGGGGTTAAATTTAAAAAAATAAATAAAAAAAAAATTATCGAGAGAATGTATTGCGAAGTTGCAGCCTGTGGTATGATGCTGGAGGCAAGAAAGTCCGGGCGCGGGCGTCAAGTGAACGCGCGTGCGACACTCCCGTCTCGCTCGCAACGCTTGTGTCGCCCCTCGGTAAATACATAAGCAACATAAGTGCTGTCCTATATAGTACGCCATGCGCGTATATCGTGCCCGCATACGCACATACGTACGTGTTATTATTATCCTGTTTATCTCGTTCTCTTTGTTCAGCCGCGATGCCAATGATGAGTTTACGGTATGCGACGATAAAATCCATGGGTGCATTAATTTTTCCGGTCTTGTGTACCATCGGGATCTGCCGGACTCGCAACGTTGACGGGCTTTCGTGATCTCTTCTCAAAATCTCGCGGTATTCGCAATCTAATACACTTCGCTATGGTATTTATTGGCTTGCTTCCAGTTTGAAAGTTGAAAAAAAAAAAAAAAAAAAAAAACATGGCGCACAATGCATGTAAAACTTCGTGCAGCGTAAAAAATCGGTAACCGAGTACTTATTATGAACCTCGTGGTGGGTGAAACGCAAAGGTCTTTAAACAGTCCTTTCATTTTATAGGCAACGAGTACTGTTGGTTTAGTTGGATAGTTAGTCCATACCGCTGCGCGTATATACATTCTTGAAAGCCTCGTTCTCCTGACTCGGCGTACATAGGGGCATGTATTATTCTAATGGGGCGTGTAATAATGTTACCGGCTTCTTCGGCATTGCTCGCGTATATGAGGAAATCTCCGTGCGTCCGTGGCCCACCGACGTCCCAACAGCGACGACGACTGGAACGCTGGACTCGCTAGGTATGCACTTGATAATGATGCCTACGACTTCCTATTTAGTCAGCGTGCTGTGCGAACTCGTTACCAACGACTTCGCTATTTTCATGCGCAGAAAGATCCACAGAAATGAGCTTTGAAATGGTCGCTAGGACGAGCGTCTCCGAATCTTCATACTGTACTGACACAACGAGCGAGCGGACTTTTACCTAATACGATACTATTTGTAATGCAGGGAAATGTGGAAAGGAAACATGGCAAAGTATATCGGGGGCGAGCGGTCAGAAAAATTATTTATTTAACGGACGCCCCGCAAATAAATATTTATTTGGTTTAAATCGCTTAAATGTTTATTTGCGGCACGCTCGTCAAATAAAATATTTTTCTGGGTGAGGAACCGTTCGAGTGTAAGACCTGTGTTGAAGGACACGGGTTACCGCCTTTGATAATAGACCGGTGATAGATGACAATCTTATTCTGCATTTAAGGTTGTCGGAGCGGTACAGTCCCGCCAAACGTGAGTTTCTGAGAAAAATTCTAACATTTCTCGATAGGATAAAAATCTGAAAAAAATCAACCATATGAGAGGTGCGGCAAATACTCTTTTTTATGTAATAATAATTCCAAAATGTTATTGACGATATCAATGATATTGACGAAATTAACGATAAAAATAATTGTTCAACGAATTATCCGACATCTTAACTAATTTTTTTCCCATAAAAATGATTCGTTTATTTTTCTGAATACGTATGAATTTTTTCAGAATTTTTTGTAATCTTTGAAAATCGCGTCTTTCAAAGAAGCAAAATTGCTTCTTTGAAAAACGCGATTTTCAAAGATTCGAAACCTCAAAATGTTTTGAGAATGTTTTGTAATCTTTGAAAATTCAAAGATTACAAAACATTCTCAAGAAATTCATACGTATTCAGAAAAATAAACGATTAATTTTTATGAAGGAAAATAGTTAAGTTTCCGGATAATTTGTTAAATTATGATTTTTATCTTCAATTTTTTAATAACAAATTGGAATTATTATTTCACAAAAACAATCTTTGCAGAACCTCCCGTATACTTGATATTTTTCAAATTTGTATCCCACCGAGGTGTTCGAAATTTTCTCTGAAACTCACGTTTGGCGGGACTATACCGCTGACTACTTTAAAGGCTCGCGCTACATACTCAGTCGGTAACATATCATTTTCAATATTTTTTCGGCGACTATTAATATTTCGGACAAATGAAAATTAGGTTTTCATGGATCTACGTATAACCTACGAAAACCTAATTCGCTTTTGTCTAGAAATATTACACTGATAAAAAATGCAGTTGAATCAACCAAAGATTCGGGCAATGACGTTCAGATAAATATTTTGATAGACGAACAAAATATTTTAACGCCTCAAAAATATTTTGGTAAAATCATCGACAAAATTGTTGAAGTAACCGATCTTTTAGCTGTACTAACAACGTGTTTATTTGAACGTTCCTGCCCGAATCTTTGGTTGATTCAAACGTATTTTTTTATCAGTGTGTTTTATAGTCGCGAAGATGATAGGGAAACCGATTCGTTGCCGACTGAGTGTGTACCACATGCGCCTGATCTATCCTGTTTCTTTCCGAACTGTGCGCGATTCTGGATGAGCCATTCGAATTGGCAACTGAAACACCGTTCTGCGTATTTTGCACACAATGGTCTTGTATTTTCGCGAATAACTTGGCTATTATTCTTTTAGCGCAACACGTTGCTAATAATAAACGTAAGTTATTTGGACACGACAGTCCTAGTGTACAATGTAAACCTCAAAATGGGTAAAGTCGATAACCGAATGCAAATCTATAATTTATGATCTTACAACGATAATATATGCTTATCGCACCACACATGACGTTCGACTATCGTGAAAATATGACGCTCACCTTTCTTATGTTATGTAAGAGAGAAAAAGATATGGAAAAAAACCCAAGTGAAAGAAGTGGCGGAGAGGAAGCACATAAACAGGTTTAATAACGTCACCGTGCCATTGACATTGACATTGATAGATTAGGAGACACCTCGCTGAATCACGGTCGGCCGTGCATCGACGTGAAGAGAAATTTTTCGATATTTCTCTTTCGTCTCCCAATGTTCTGAAAAATTTACTCGTTGCTTCTAAAAATGATATGTTAAAGCCTCTGCTTGCTCAACAACGTAACAGTTTAAATATTTATTTATTTGTTTTTCAACCGGCTCTCGTCACCGATAATTATATTGACTGAAACAAGAACTCCACTAATACTCGAAGAAAGTACTGTATGAAATATATGTCGGCCGTACAATACCATTGCACTATATATTTACCACGTACCGGAAAAGATTACAGTGGAAAATTTTTCAGCGGATGGTTCGGCCGAGAATTAAGGGAGTACTTGCGGTACAGTCCCGCCAAACGTGAGTTTCAGAGAAAATTTCGAACACTTCTCGATGGGATAAAAATCTGAAAAAAATCAAGTGTATGGGAGGTGCTGCAGAGATTATTTTTGTGAAATAATAATTCCAATTTGTCTTTGCTATTGTATTTATATATTTTCTGCTATTGAATGTATATATTTTTATATAAATTTGTGTTAATGAATCAAAGAAAATGTTTTAAAAAAAAAGTTATCTGTATGCTGCACCCAGAAAAATAATTTATTTGACGGTCACCGTTTATTTTACTTAAACCAGTGGTTCTTAACTTTGGGGGTCCACAGGGGTTCCCCTGTGTATTTTGGAGGTCCATGGACCCCCGGTTAAGAACCGCTGACTTAAACCAAATAAACGGTGGCCGTCAAATAAATTTTTTTTTCTGGGTGTGTCACGCCCCGAAAAGTCAGCATTTTTCGACATATGGTAACTTACGGATAATTCTTTGTCGAACATCCGGTACCGGTTCGGATAACTATTGATTACCGATTCTTGTTAATTGATACCTATGTAAAAGTGGAGAGCAAATTAATAACGCGTTTTCGTGCTGCGTGCATCCGTGCGACTGCGCCCTCGAGTGTGCGTCGAACGATGGAGAAGTGCGATCGAAAGGATCGAAGTCTGAATTAATCGTGTGGGGGACAAGACTACTTTCGAGGTACTCGCCGCCCCGGCTGGTAACGCCCGACGCGCTCCGCGCACTCTGCGCTAATGTCTCGTCGTGCCTCCGCGATTCTATCGCTGTACGGCGACGGCGACCGGGTTACGAAAGAGCGAAAGAGCAGCCCAAGCGGTTTGTCGCCGATCACGGTGCCAGGTATATATCGCTCTGCATATGTTACTTCGTGGTCGCGCCTGCCCCAAGCTCACCGGGTTGACTGTGCTCAAAATGTGTCGTAGATAAGGCGGGTGCGTATGCAAATCCGCGAACAAGCGAACGCTCCCGCTTGCCCTGGCACCGGTTCGCTATATATAACATACCGCCCGGCGCTCAACTAGGTGTACATGTCGCGTATGTTTTCCGCACGTTGATTCTCACTTAATTTTTTTCTTTCTTTTTCATCTCAATAATTGTCGAGGATAAAAAGCAGTTTGCGCACAACGGCGACCTGTCGGCCGAGACTGTAGAAAGGGAGTGACGGATACTTGGATATTTTTTTTTTAGTAATAATCCGGACGCCGTCGGAAATGTCAGCTGGAGCTCCCACGCGCCTCGATATCCCTCAATGAAATTTATAGTTTCGCGATTGGGACGTAGTCACTTTCAGCAGCTCCACTGCAATCGGCTGACAAGATCTTCGACCACGTGCGAACGCATATGTTTCCGCAGCGCGTGTGCAATTTTTTTTCCTCCGATGTCGGCGATTCATTTACGACGATTCGCGGAACGATCGACGATCGAGTGACGATCGTTTCTGCAGAAGTACGTTTTTATCATACACGGTTGTCAGTTAATTGCTCCGTCGAGACTCTGTGCTTTTACACGAAGTTTTCTTTTTGTTCGTAATTAATATCGCGCACGCGTTTCATTAAAAGCGAAAGGAATAGGAAAATCAATTGTCAAACAATTTTCAACACCGAATAGAAAATTGACAAAACTTGATTTTACAATTTGTTTTTGAGAACTTTTTATAAATTAACTTTTTATAATTTGGAGAACTTTTTATAAAATAAAATTTGGAGAAATTTTTATAAATTTGTTTATAGTGAATTGACGCCGTCGGTAACAAACAACTCCGAGGATCCTATAGAATCCTGAAGAAGACACAAACATCGTAGAGGGGAAAACTTCCGGCGTAAATAGTTTTTATCAGCGTGTAACGTGCTAGTGACAGGCGTGGATGGACCGACTGCTCTGTCTCATCGGATGGACGAGCACACCGAAGAAACGATAAACGGCCAAACAAGCCCGCTTCGTCAAACACCGTTTGTCGCTTGTTTACGCGGTTTCCAAGAAACAACAGATGAAGAAGGACCTGGTTTCTCGAGAAGAAGTCTGCGCGTCAAAGCCGAAGAGGCGGAAGAGCGGCGGCAGAGGCAGTCTGTATATGTGCTTACTAGGTTGAATCGATATAGAAGAGACTGCATAATAATCGAGCGATTAGTGAGCGGACACGCGGGGCATAGGCGTCTGCGGCGTCTTCGAGCTATTCTTTGTGAAGTGGGACAAGAGGGGCACTAATACGAGGATATCGACGATGACGAGGAATCGTCGAGGGGAAAATCATCGCGGTTGATCTATACACTGTGATACGAAGAATTTTCTTTT
This sequence comes from Exephanes ischioxanthus, assembly GCA_958510785.1. Classification (NCBI taxonomy): domain Eukaryota; kingdom Metazoa; phylum Arthropoda; class Insecta; order Hymenoptera; family Ichneumonidae; genus Exephanes; species Exephanes ischioxanthus. The sequence continues at coordinate 18,370,674 of OY294015.1, forward strand.
TTCACCTCTCATTGCATTATCCAGAGCAGAGCTGGGCAAAAACACTAAGTACTTGAAGTGCGTATTGAAGTATCAAGTACTAAGTCAGTACTAAGTCAGTACTAAGTCAGTACTAAGTCAGTACTAAGTCAGTACTAAGTCAGTACTAAGTCAGTACTAAGTCAGTACTAAGTCAGTACTAAGTCAGTACTAAGTCAGTACTAAGTCAGTACTAAGTCAGTACTAAGTCAGTACTAAGTCAGTACTAAGTCAGTACTAAGTCAGTACTAAGTCAGTACTAAGTCAGTACTAAGTCAGTACTAAGTCAGTACTAAGTCAGTGCTAAGTCAGTGCTAAGTCAGTGCTAAGTCAGTGCTAAGTCAGTGCTAAGTCAGTGCTAAGTCAGTGCTAAGTCAGTACTAAGTCAGTACTAAGTCAGTACTAAGTCAGTACTAAGTCAGTACTAAGTCAGTACTAAGTCAGTACTAAGTCAGTACTAAGTCAGTACTAAGTCAGTACCAAGTCAGTACCAAGTCAGTACCAAGTCAGTACTAAGTCAGTACTAAGTCAGTACTAAGTCAGTACTAAGTCAGTACTAAGTCAGTACTTAAAACTTCGGCAATTTAATTGTGCGAGTACTGGATACGTCAGTTCTCAACAACTACCCGGCGCTCAGTACTTCAAGTACTTACTACTTCAATACGTACTTCAAGTACTTAGAGTCGTTGCCCAACTCTGGTCCAGACCATAATGGATACTTATCCTCCGCGGCTTAAATCGTTGAGAAAATCCACGGGGAAGACAACTCGCACCTACGGTCGTTCGAAGTCGATCTTGTGAGGACAAAAGCGGTACTAAATATATGGTAACCGAAAAAGCTCGATACTTCTTTTTCGGCGCATTCTTTTTTCGTCTTCCGATGGGTTCGTCGCACATAGTAGAGAACGGTTCGAGACCTTCAAATTCATGCTTGTTTTGAGAGTGTGGGAAGTACCACGGTCAGTAATAAAGACCGTGGTATATTTATTTATTTATTTATTTAATTATTTATGTATGTATTTATTTATTTATTTATTTATTTATTTATTTATTTATTTATTTATTTAATTATTTATGTATGTATTTATTTATTTATTTAATTATTTATTTAAATTAAATAAATATTTTACTTAAACCAAATAAACGGTGGCCGTCAAAAAAATTATTTTTCTGGGTGTACCGACCGAGCCAGGATCAGGCGGATTCCCTAAGTCTTGAATACAAAAATGTTTCTTAAAATATAATATTTTCATCCAAATCGTGATGCAGAACGATAGAATCTGCCGCAAAGATAGAATACCATTCGGGTGAACAGTGTTCACCGAACATAGCAATGTACCGAAATCTGTGTTAGGCCGAGGGGGTTCCACGACATCAATTCTCTTTTGGCAAAGTGACGCACGGTAGAGGCTCGCGCCGCTCTCACTCCTGTATTCTCGTTTTCCGGCTTAATCTTGCCCGTCTATTAATAAAGTTTAGGGCGTCGCGGGCGCGTTCCGCATCCGTGCGGGATCTTATTATCGGTACGGCGACGCGGTTCGCATTCCCCCCACGTCGCGCGACATCGCGAGGGTGAATATTGAGTGAACCCGTGGGTTTTCCCACGTCGCGGTCGACAAAACTGCCGACGCTCGAAATGCGTCCACATGTGCAGTGGAAAATCCATCGTCGTTGCAAGAGACTCACACAGTAAGCAAAACGATTAAGAGGAAGGAGGATCTTATTCTATACACTGTCCGCGAGTCGATTCTTTCCATCACAAACTACTGTGCGCAGCGCATCTCGCCCATCTTTTTTTTTCGTCATCTCGGTGGCGCGGCCCTCGTGCTCAAGAATGTGACCCAATTACGCATCATTACTATTGCTCTACGACGTTGCATGCTGCCCTTCTCCAGAGCATCGTCAGAGCGCAATAAACGGCGCATAAAGATTCGTTGGATTAACGCTGACGATTTTTTTACGAAAATACATTTTTCATCACTCGGTGCTGAAATGGCCACTTTTCTGCCCGCTTCGCGTGCGTAAAACCGCCATTTTCGCACCTTGTGATGAAAAATTTCGTACATCCCTCGTGCGAAACACTTTTTCTAACTCGTGGAGTAATGTACTATTTCCTAACACATGCACGTAAAATACCGCTTTCCGTTCCTGTGAAGTGTGCGCAGAAGGCACTTTTTCGCATCGCCTGCGGGAAAATACTGCCCATGCGTACAAACGCAATATGGTCTTTTTTCCCGCACTAGTGCGGAAACGTCCCTTTTTGCGCACAATTCCGAAAAACGGAAAGCGTGATTTTCGTGAATTTGTTAGGAAAAATTATGTGAATGACATGGGCGTAGAAAAGGGAGTTCTGACTCGTCAAGAACTCCCTTTCTACGCCCTTGCCATACAAATAACTATATTACACCCTACATCGTCATTGCTTTCGCGTCAGTGGAAGTGAATTTAGAATTCTTCTGTACGCCCTTCATGATTCGAGATTAAATGATTCTATTCAACTTTATTCGATGTCAGATGTATAGTATACTGTTACGTCCCAACGAGCTCTCGGTGAGTTTTTTGAGACTTTACATCAGGGTCGGAGACGTCGCCTAACACTGCCTTAGATATGAGCGATGCGTTGTAAGGGTACTTGAGACTTCGTACCCCTTCGCACGTGGTAGAGCATACAAAGCAAATGTAGAGTCGATGATTTTTTTAGTACTCACGGAAATGGTATTTTATTTTCTCGTAGCCAGGTGATGTACAGGTTCTCGACAACAATCTCTACTACAATCGACCAGATTATGTTGATTTTTGAAGACTTAGCCACGCAGGGATATTGAACAGACTTTCGTCGTACAGAGCTTTGCTCGCTCTTCCGAGTCTCGTAGATTATATAGCAGCTCGGTGGTGTCGGTAGGAATAACTGAATTGAGCGTAATGCGTACGCCTTTTATACAAAATCTCCTATGCTACATATGGAGTTATATTTATAATATGTTTTTTCTAGAAAACTAGCTTCAAGGGGGTTAAAAGAGCGCATACCCCGATTTGAGGATGTCATTGCGGTCCCAAAGGGGACCAACGCGTAATTGAAACTAAGTTTTAGCCTATGGAAAATAGTACTGTGGAGTAAATGCGACAGTTTCACCTGTATTTACTCGAGTCGGCTATAGAAGTGCTGAGAGATATATAGTTCGGCGTAAGCGTGTCCAACTCTATGGAGTGTAGGGCCTCGTGGCAAAAGGCTATGTACTTAAAAATAAAATTTCGTCTAGGCGGTAGGCTATGCAAGATGTAACAATACTGCATTAAACTGGTTTCAAGTTGTGTCAACGATCTTCGCCGTTTATCTGACCGACGGAAAATGCGCATCCATCCGATTCCTCGTCGAGGCGAAAGTAATTTCTTTCAGAGTCGATCACAAAAGTTTGCGTTTGGTGAGATAATAGTCAGGATTATCGTGCGTGATCCTGCGATCGAAGCCCAAGATTTGTTGAACGCGCAGGGATTCGTCGGAGGAACAGTCGTCCTCGAGATATCGCGTTCGTACACATGACCGTCCGCACCGGCAACGCACCGCTGTTGCATCTCGTCGTCGTTCGTTAGCTGCTTTTTAAAGGTCGTGGACGAATGCCAGGGAGCGACGAGCCCGGAACGGTTAGTCGCGAACGCCCGGCGCCGCGATGCCGACCGCGACGAAACCCCACGCGCACTCTCAATTATTCTACACTTTGTTCCGACCACACTCTTGCGATTTACGAAAGATTCGCGACACCGCCTTACTTGGTCTTCAAAATCTTCGGGCCTATAGCAGAGGACAGTTGGTGAATGTTGGAGCCACATCATTTTGCCAAAACTACAATCAGCTGAATCGTCGTATGGCCGAAAGTCATGGGTCTAAACGCACTTCATCCGAATGGTCAAACTACTGAAACTTTGTTTTTCCGAATCGTCAATCTGCTGAATCGCTATTGTTCCGAATTGTCAAATTTCCCAAACTTTATTATTCGTTACTCTTCGGAAGTAGTAATTGGCCGAACGTTATTCCTCCGAATCGTCATTTAACCGAACGTCATTTTTCCGAATAATAATTTCACCGAACGTCATTTTCCCGAATCGTTAAACTTCCAAACGTTAAGTTGCCGAAGCATCATTCGTCCGAATCACGAAACTAAATAATATGACTAGTCTAGTCTAGTGAATATGAATCGCGGAGATTCAGCATTTATCGATTCGGATAAATTACTTTTCGGATAAATTACTCTGCGAATAAATTACTTTTCGAATAAATTACTTTGCGGATACATTACTTTTCAGTGACTTAACGTTTCGGGGAAATGAAGTTCGGTGAAAGTAGTATTGGAAAAAATAACGTTCGGTTGAATGACAATTCGGAGAAATAGCATTCGACCAATTACTATATCCGAAGTGTAAAGTAAAGTTCACCGAAATGAAAATTCGGAATAATAAAGACTGTAAAATTTGACGATTCGAAAAAATAAAGTTCTGGAACTTTGACTATTCGGATGAAGTGCTTTCGGATCCACGTTTTTCGGCAAAATGATGTGGCTAGGCGAATGTCGGACAAGTAAGGGGGAACCTTAATATCAGAACTGTATAGGGAAACTTCGAGAAAAAAAATGTATGAGGTAGAAATTTTGAAATGTCTACTAGCAAATTGTAAAGTTGTGGGGTTCAAAATTAGTGTCAGCTAAGAAATTATTAATAATTATTAACGATTGGAAAAAACTTCATTTGACCGGTATTTACCTAAGGTTCTCGGGTGGAACCAGCGAAGGTGTAACGTCACGATTTTTTGCGAATTTGTCGAATCCCTCCAGACTCCGCAAACTTCTCGAAAGTCGCGATGTAACTTCATGTGGCGAGTATTGATTGCAACTGCCGAGCTCACATGGGTGTCATTACCCATGTAGGGTGATCGGATGTGGCCAATGGTTGGGCGAATCTTAGTACCGATGTTGCCAACATTGGCATGCGGGCTTGGCCCAATCATCGAGGGAGCCTTGGATGATAAGTACTTGCCAATATTGGCACCCAACATTGGCCCCAAGGCCGATCAAGAGGATCGGCCGATAATTGGTTGTCAATGTCAGCCCTCTAGAGGTTACATATATAGGGCGAGAGTGATTTTGAAGCAATACTTTTATTATATTGTAAAAGTTGGAATTGGTCTGCAAGAGATTATATTCTACATACTCTCTCCTGCGAGAATTTTCAAAGCGATCATACTTAGTCAATGTGTTGGCAATACATATTGTATATTGGTATGTCAATGCATTTATTGAGTACCTAGTACGGAATCCAAAAATAATACACATACTTTGCGAAAGTTAAAAAATGTGTCATTTCGCATGCTCTTATATTGACGCTCGGGTACACTTTCGCTTGCGAGAAACAACTTGGGTTAACGCCATCTAGCGGCGAAAGTCGATGATTGATGGTCCAATGTAGGCGTCATATCGGTAAACCAATGATTGTCGACTCGATATTCGATCGAACATGGGCCTGAAATTGGCAGACCGATGGCTCGTGAGATCATGCATCAACATACCATCCGTTGGCGAATCAATATTCGGTCGAACATCGGCCTGAAATTGGCACACCAATGACTCTTGAGATCATGCATCAACCGACCAACGATTGGTGAATCGGTATTCGGCTGAACATTGGCCTAAAATCGGAAAATCAATGTTTGGTGAGTTCATACTCGGCCGAACACTGGCCTCGAATCGACAAACCAACAATTGGCGAGTCAATACTTGACTAAGCATTGGTCGCCAATCGTTAAACCAACCAATGGTGAGCAAATACTCGGCCGAACATTGGCCTCAAATCGACTAACCAACAATTGGCGAGTCGAACGCGGCCGAGCATTGGCCACCGATGATTAAACCAACCCTTGGCGAGCCAATACTTGGCCGAACATTAGCCGAGCGTTCGGGATTCGACAATCGCCACGCCAACACTAGCCTGACCATCGGCCGCGTCCGTTCCATCGGCAAAACCTACATGGGTACACACCGCAGCTGCATTCACGCGATGCGCTCACAATTCTCACAACTCAACCCTATCCACGCGACAAGAAATATGATAAAATAATGGCGGAGTACGGAGTTTTTGTCATGATCAGCGGTCATCAAAAACCTCTGCGCGTACGCCGCGTCTTTACAGAACTACGCTTCCCCTCGTTCCTCCGCGAATCTAAGAAGATTCTCGTGGGATCGAGGGAAGTTAGTCTCTTGAAAACAGCGATCAAAGATAGATCGGTCTGGAGGAACTCCGCAAACCGTGGCTTACGTAGGTCTGTAAATCTCGGGAGTCAAATACGCGACTTTGTTTTATCGATAAATCGCCATAAAGTCCGGGTAATAACTTCACGCGGTTGTCCCGTAGTAGCTTGAACTGAATTGTGTTAGTTAGAAAATTGAACAATTATTCTATGAATAAATAACAAAAGACCCTTTAGAGATAATACACTGAGAGAAGGTAAATAGTAAATATGAGTATATCGCTTTAGAGATATTGCCATAGCGCATAGTAGTAGGGAACTGGGGCGCCACCTATAGTAGGAAGAACTGGATTTATAAGACTTTTTCGTACATATTATGGTAAACATTCTTGGAAAATCTGAGACTTTCCGCCATAGGTGGCGCCCTAGTTCGCTACTACTAGGTTCAATGGTATTTTTTTTTTAGATGATCGGTAGTACTTACTAGATCCTTTGGATTTTCTACATCAATGAAGAGAGTGGCACAGGTCTCTGCAGAGACGAGTCAACCATCGACATAAAAAAAAAATTTACTAGATCCTTCTCTCAGTGTAGCTAAATCTACTGCTGGTGTTCGATAACCAATTGTAGGGTCAAAACTAAGAATCCCGCCAGGGAAACAACCATCAATCATTGTCAACGACAGATACTAAGTATTAAGTACGGTGTGGATGGATGTGTGTAATACCGTAGCTTAATTGTTCCAGCCATGACTTGTTGAAATAGTATTTTCGCATTATTTCATATTTTGTACTCTAGTCATAGCAATATAGCCATCTTGAGTTTTTCCTTCAATTCGATATTTGTTTTTTGCACGAAAACCTGCTTGTTTTCCAGGGACTCGCGAACCGCGCTCGTATGAGATGGAGCGAAGCGGCCCACGATATATAAATATACACTCCGCACTTCACGCGGAGGTTAATTTGCGACGTTCGAGAACAAGCGCTGCTCTACCACAAACGTAACAAAGGAACACTAGAAAAAAAAATTATTTCACGGGTTCTCTTCAAATAAATATTTATTTTTATCAAATACATTTATTTGCTGAGAAAACCGACAAATAATTTTTTTCCGGGTATAAAAGTGGTCAATTTAGCCCCGGTCGATAAGTCATTGATGTGCGTGCCAACTGAGATGGGCCACATTCGCCGCATTTACCCTACCCATTTATTGAAAATAATTTAACGATGACAACATAAAATAATGGAGAAAAAAATGTCAGAACAATTCTTATGCTATGCTTATTGTTAGGCCGTGAATCTCGACTAAATCTTCCACTGGTCCATTCACTTTCGTTCAATGACCGTGTTAATTAAAGTGTTATTTACATAGCGATGAATATAGCCTCCCACGTCCAGTTTGCAAACGGAATCCCGTTACCGAGCGGTCAAGTGCCCCAGTTACGACGTCTGCTATCGGTCGTGCCTATATCTAGTGCCATAAATCTTGTACTATCAACGAGAGTTCGCACCGTGGCTCCATTATAGCGTTTTCGATTAAATTTCTCACCGGCTGAACTCGGCAGCGTCGTTGGTGGCGTCGATGGCGTCGGCGTCGCGTCGCTTCCAACCCCCTCGTTCTCGACCGAACGGGAACAGGGGCTGTTCACGCCCCACTGGCAGCTTAAGTGCCAGCCAGCATAAAAGGTCAAGCCACTACGTACCGCTCTCGAGCAAACTCTACAGAACTTTTTTCTCAATCGCCTCCGCAAGCTATCTGTATACACCATGAATAGAGCTTCCTGAGAAAATCACAATATTATTGCACTTCTGAATGCGCTTACCTCGATTATGATGTGCTACCGGATATACGTAATGTGCGGGTTTTTATGTATCTCGCACCGCACATTACCGGTTACCTAATGTGCGACGCGAGATTATATGAAGACGTGGAAATAACTATAATAATGAGCCGACAGGTATACAAACTTGGCGTTGATTACCAGCAGTGATCGTGCTTCTCCTGAAAATAACCGAAAACTTCGGTAAGATAAGAAAACCCTCTGAAAAAAACACGCTGGAACAAAAACAGCAAAGAACCTGAAAAAGAGCACCCTGGTGGGAATGGTACATTGGACCGGGGCTGGCCGGCCGCGGGCGAACACCGGCCGACCCTATGCCAACACTGGTCCTATGTGGCGCTCCAGTAGAACCGTAACGCAATCCTCGCTCTATACCGTTCCTTATACCTAGAGCTCACATATCATTTGTTCTACCTTCTACACTAGGACCTCGACTTCATGCACAGCGGCGGGACCGGCTCCCGCTGACACGCACTAAAATTGAGGCAGCGCATGTCCCGCCCATACTATCTGTCGAGCATGGCAAATAGCTTACTGCGTCGATCGATATTCGCTCCGTGGTGGGAACTGTTGCGGAAACCGAGGCCTCACAAATCGAGGCCCTAGTGTATTTGGTGAAGCAAATAAACATTTTTCTTCGTCCTCAATAAATTTTCTTTTATCGGAATAAACTTTTTTCTGGGTGTAGGCACCGGCACGAGCAATCCCTCCGAATACTTCCGGCGTCAATTTTTGGATGTGGATTTTATTTCTCCCATGGCAACAGCCAAAGCAGCTGGAGGGGAGATATTACTGTAGGACTATCGAACGACAAAAGCTCCATTGACTAAATATTTAACAGAAATGCTATTTTCATATTCTGTTATTATATCCGTTGTGATATTATTAAACTTACTGTATTGCTATTATCACCTTACTTATGGTTCGCTTGATGAGAGGCTACGAAACCTATTATTGATGTACAGCCCAATTCACTACAAATAGCCCCATTCATTCATGCACTATACCCCATAGTATCCCTGCGGGTTAGACTACTCAAAGGACAGTAGACGAGCATCCACGTAACCCATAATAGAATCTCGCACTTTAGCGGAGAAAAATAAAATGTTACGCTCCCTACGTGACAGATTTGTGAATTACCCATGGAAATATAGCTTTGCAGAAATTGACCAACCGATTGTGTTCTGTTCTCTCTTCGTTTTGTTTTACCGTCATTTGTGTTGTATTCGTTATGAGAATAAACTTGTTATCATTTCTAAATCGAGAATGCCGAAACAAAATTCTTGAGGTGATAGTACCAATGCTCGGGGAAGTCCCTGTCGACGGACACTCCTATGCGGATTTGATTTATTCCGATTTTAAGTATTATAAATCTAATTTGACATTTCTAATCGCATCTCCAAACTGCACTGAAATAAAGTTAAACAATGTCTAAGCATAAATTATTTTCTAATGTTGCATTTTGTTAAAAGACAGACGATAAGTGTCCAGAAATTGGTACTACATACGCGAACCAATAATCGGACAGTTCGAAGAAGTTAGGTTAGCTAGCTTTCTACGTAGCTTATCTTCAGTATTGTTTCGCATCCATATAATTGTTGTCATCGATTGAATTAATGAATGGCAAAGAAATTCTTTTAGTTAATATGAACTAGTTGAATTCGTACATCTATAATTGTCCAAATATAGGGGGACGTGCCGAAAAATTTGGACTCCCTTGTTATTTTCTCTCGTAAGGTAAAGGGCCAAGTTTCTGACATTGACCCAGTTTCTGACAGGGGTACCTCTAGCATAGTGGTCTCCCCCCCCCCCCCCCCCCCACCATTTGATATGCAGTCAATGGGTCGCGCGCGTTCGGGGGGTCACAAACTGCGACTCTTGGTCCTCCTTATTTATGCCTATAATTTTACACGCTTAAAGTGAGAGAGCTGCGTAGAAGTGTCATAAACTGGGCCTTTTACCCTAAAGAAAAAAATATTCATCTTTTTGTGATTAATAGATGTGTTTTGGAAACTGCAAAGTATCAGCTTGACATTCGTTTCAGTTATTTTCACAAAAAATTTGTTCTTGACCAATCAATAACTGCTGGAATCCGGGAGTGCTTTTAACCGTCCGAGCATTGGTACCTTTACCTTACACAAAATGTATTTCTACCAGCACGGGTTAAATTTATTTCATAAGTAATTATCATAAGCGTGAGACGAATCATGATTAAAAAAAAAATACGTTGAAACCCGATTAATCGCTAGGGGAACGCAAATGTGGTGGTAATTCGACTCATTCGTCAACTGCCTTTACCTTCACTTGGAAACTTTTTCCCACATGTCTCCGAAGTTTCGTGTTTTCTTCTTGTTTTTTTTTTTTTTTTTTCGTTACCGCAACTTTCATCATGAGAAAAATTGAGTCAGCGGCAATTATCCGTGCTCCAGTGAAGTATACCTTATCGCGAGTACAAAACTCGATCGAGTTTCGCAGGATGCGAAACATATACCGTAGGGTATATAGTTATAGGCAACAACGGCTCGAGGACATTCACTGCTGCGGTGGACGAGTTGCCATACAAGCTGCTGCTGGTACCTGTGGACTAATACAGTCGCTCGACTTAACTCGGATCGCTGTTATATGGTCAGCATCAGCAGCGTTAAAGGTGGAGGGGCGCACGCAGCGGCAGTGTCATGCGATCGCGCCCACTTACAAACCAGTTCTCACTTCCAATCTTAATTTCTTATTTATTTAAACGTAGCATATAGCCGGTGCACATTGCGAGCTGGCCGCTGCCAGGCCGCGATTGCAACGAAAAATCGTTTCGCTATACTAATCGCGAACACATTAAACCCTTATCCGCAGCTTTGATTAGCCCGCGAGATCGCGCGATCCAATAGGTAGAGTGGCAAACACTCGGCGGATCGGTGCAATAATTTTATTTTAAATGCCATATTTCGATGGGTAAAGCGCGAAATTAAATTGCTTTCCATAGGTTCGGATTGCAAGGAGCTCTTTTCGAAGGTTAAGTTTCAACGATTGATATGGACTTTACACGACCAGAAGCTAAATAAGTACTTCGCTTTCTTAATGTTTTCCCGGAATAATGCATGCCAATGAACCGACCAGTGTTTTCTGCTCGTCGTTTCGACCGACACATCGATAAGAAAGTACTTGTAAAAGGCATGCATCACTTCCTCGTAAGTTCATTGACTTTGATTATGAGGAAAAAGATTTGCTATCTTTTTCCTCATAATCGTGAAAGGTAAAAGAAAAATAGACTTTGGTATGTCTCAGTGACTCACTCGAATGTCGGATAAACAATTCTGGAATTCCTTTTGTTTCATAGATTGCCTAAGAGAGTTCATAATTATAAGATTTCCATTTTATAGTAAACTTACAGTTTGACTCCAGTTCAGTTTTTGACCAGGTCACCCCCGGCACCACTGGCTTCCCCACCATTTTTTATCATCCAATACGTGCCACGTGTTCTGAGGTGACGGAAAATGGTACACTAGATTCTCTTTGTTTACTCCTATGATTTTCCACGGTTTGAGTCGGAGGGTTACACGACAGTCTCAATTATCGGGTCGTTTGCCATATATAGTAAAATGTGTAAACACTGTAATCTCGATATTATAAAATAAATATGTTACGGAATTAATTTCATATTTGTTTTCAGGTATGTAGCTGAACCGCATACTGTAGCAGATATCGTAGCTCCGAATCAAGCTTTCCGCACGAACCCGGTATGTATTCGCTCAACGAATATAAGAAATAAGTTAATGAAGACTTTTTACTGTGTCTACCGGTTTATCGTCGAGAATTAATCTTGTCATGGTACGCGAGAGACGATAAGAACGTGAACACGCTAGATCGCATTAGATAACTACGAAAATCAAGTGCTTTGATGTGTGTCAAAGTTTATCCGTAGGCGTCTCGCGACCGGTTTTAAGGTAAATGCAAATCGGAACAAACTCGGCAATCAATGTCCGACAAGTAGCCAAAATACCCAAATTATTTTCGAAATATATATTTTGAATGATTATCACATTTATCACTTATCATTTGGTCAATCAGGCGGGAAGAGATTGATAATAACGTTCCCGTGATTCTGAGCACCTGGATAGCTGCGAATGCTAAGTTAAACCCATATGATATTCAATAGTTTCATAGACCACCGGAGCCTCTGTATATCTCTTTCGTTGATCTTTCGTTCGCGGTTTGCTCCTGTATGAGAACATGCCGAATGAGTGAACGGATCGTGAAACCCGAACGGGTCGAGAGTTGAAAGCAGCTGAGAGCGGGAGTTCACACGTGGTCGTATAGGAAGCTTCGTCCCGCGATCGCAATCGGGAACTCCCGAGAGTGTGGGAGATTGCGCGACTTATCGTGTGGAACCATTGAAACTGGCACGGTGTTGTGTCGCTGCAGCTCCGTCGTTGGAACGCGGAAGGGGTATATGCGCAGCGCGCGGTTATATCGTATTGGAACCGGAAGTAAACAGTGCAACGAGGCGGACAACTTTATGCAACCGATGCTGGCACGCGAGCGTTCACGTTTTGTTATCATGCGTGTGATAATCATGTTTAACAATCGACATTCTTGCGAGAATTGCGGACTGGACGGTCGAGGCGTCGTAAAAAAAAAATAAAAGATTTTTTTTAAATAACAAAAGTACCGTTAACGCAACAAAACGGTTTCTCGGTATCGGTTACTCGCTGCGAAGTGAGATTTAGTCGAGCGGCGTATTTACTGCTACAAAAATGGTAGGCAAATAGTACGCTCTACACATAAACAGGTCTGATTCGTAGAATTTCCGAGCAGAAACGGTAATAGACTGATTTCCACAGCATCACTTGAGGAAGCGACGTAAGCTTCCTGATATGACGTTCCTATCATGGTAATGATACGATGTCCCTTTCCGATACGATGTCAGTTTTTAAATTTCTCAAGTGATAGCATTTTTCGACATTCATATTCGAGTCTATGTTCGCGAAATGTGTCCTCTCTTCATACTCCCATAACCTTTCATTGCAAACCCGCAAGGAGACTGGAGTTTGTCCGTTTGCTGTAAAATCCTACGAGTTGTGTGACAAAAGGAAAATTTTGTCTCCGGAGACGCATGGATGACGTACACAAATTTCTAACTTCAAAATATTTTATTTCGCTCGGTGGGAAAATTGCGGTTTTTCCGCACGCCTCGCGTGCGAAAACCCCCATTTTCACACCTTGTGATATAACATTTTGTTCGATACTCATGCGAAAAACGTTTTCTGAACTCGTATGTGAGCACACGCCTTTGGCTCGTGCTGCAAACTCACACTCGTCAGAAAATAATTTTTCGCACCCGTATCGAAATGTACTATTTTATCATCGATATACAAAATTCGTAATTATATTTTGAAAAAAAAAAGTCGAAAATTGAAATTTTCATATGGCTTCCTCATATAAGTTGCAAATTTAAATTTTCATATGGCCTTCTCATAATGTTCCTTTATTTGCGAAGCTTCTTCTACGAGGAAGCATTTTCTGTATTGTTGGCTTCCTCATAGAGGAAGCTCCGCAAATAAAGGAACATTATGAGAAGGCCATATGAAAATTTCAATTTGCAACTTATATGAGGAAGCCATATGAAAATTTCAGTTTTCAACTTTTATGAAGAAGCCATATATGAAGATTTCAATTTTCAACTGTTATGAGGAAGCGATATGAAAAAATGTTCAACTTGTTTTAACGTCAACGTCGTGTTTGCCTTTTATGCATACGACTGGCCGATTCTGGTTCAGCGCGAAAAAATACACCGATGTCTTTCCTTTGTTAGATCCGTGCACCTACTTCAATTAACGAAAATACAGGGTTTTGGATTTTTTTTTTTTTCAAATTATTAAGTCACTTATCCAATATTCACCGTTTTGTGGCCACGTCTAATGTATTTTTCACCCACCGATGACGAGTCTCCGAATTATTTTACTCCTAGGGCGACACTTGATACATAAATTCGTGTCGGACAAAAAATATAACTGTTCAAAAAAATTAAAAAATTTCAAAATCCCATAAAATTTTAACGTTTTGATCCATTTTCGCCAAATTTAATAGGAAACATTGTACAGTGTTAGTCCATTCCCATGTCAAATTTCCGATCGATACCTCCATATTTACTCGAATTAGACCGTTTTTAGTCATTTTTCAGAAAACTCAGATAAACTCAAAATCCCATGAAATCTTACCCCTTCAATGAATTTTGACCAAATTCAATACCAAAGGTCTTTGATCAAAATAGTATATTTGTGGGCAGTTTTAGGACGATTGCTCTAATTTTACGCACGTTAGAGCTACCACGACCTTTTTTCAAAAATTTCAAAATCGCGTAAAATCTCGAAACGGGCCTCAATCTTCATGAAAATTGCACCGAGGGAAGAGACATGACCACTCTACTAGTTCACCAAATTTCAACTGGCTATCTCGAACCGTTTCCGAGTTATAGCCGTTTTAAACGACGCAAGTCTGTCACACACATACATACACACACACACATACGTCCGGACGCCAGCTAAAAATCACATTTCTCGACGTTTCGGACTATTTTAAGTACTCTGACACTAAAATCTCAAAAAAAAATGTTTCCACGAAAACAAAGCTTCCTCTATGAGGAAGCAAAACGACGAATTCCCGGATTTCGATGAAAAACGGCTCGCTCGTAGTTTCCTCAAATGATACCTCCAGGGGTTCGTGGGTGGAATTGGATACGAGAAGGGGCAAAGTGGAAATAAACCCTAAGACCACGTGCAATCAAACTGTGGCGGCTACACGCGTGCAGGTACGCAGGATATTGGGGAAATATATGCAATACTCGCGGGAGAGTTTCGACTCTGGGGCTGCCATTGGCGAGTTGGTTTCCGGCTCTGTCGTGGTGAACGCTACCGCTTCTTTGTACAGGTCGCCATGGTTACCTGGATGATCGGGCAAGAAGAGGGAGAGAGTACCGAGCTTCCACCACGAGCGTACGGGGGTTGAAGCGGCTGGAAGGAAACGTCCCGAGAGCGTGGGCGAAGTTGCGGCGACGGAAGCCCCTTGCAAAAAGTACGTTCTCGAACGACCCACTGCTCTTGATGGACTCGCTGGAACCCAAAGCGAGAAAATGACATAGAATAAAAAAAAAAAGAGAAAGAATATTGAAGGAAAACCGGGTTAGGGAGGGGTCGTAAATTCCTGACTGGCTCTGAACGAAATGGTTTTCATGAACGGACCGATCATGAGCGGGCGGAGTAGCGAACACCCTCGCGAAAAGGTCAAGGTATTCTCGTTACGTTTTCCAAAGATTTTTCACCGAACCTCGCATTACGTAGTGTTTATGGTAGAGTTCGAAAACTTTCCCATATTTCGCTTCCTCACGAAGAAAACGATATTCTCGTTGGGGGCAAAAAGCAGAAAAATGTAAGCAATCCAAATTACATTCGCACCTTTTCCGCAGTACATTCGAAAAAGTGTCGAGAGTGGCTGTGCAAAAGGGGATGGCGACCCCACTCACATCGACACCTACGTCGCTATGGCAGAGTTCATACACGTCTATAACGTCGCGTTGGCGTACTACTAGTTACAGGGCACGGAAGACAATGCGTAATGTATACAGAGATAGGCAGAACGCGAGAGATGCTGCGTGGGAAGAGCTAACCTACCCCCGTTGCCGGGCAACCAAATGACCCAGATTCATCCAGCATCGGAGATCGCGTTTGTGTTCAACCAGCCGAGACTTTTCTCCTCTCGCTCTTTTCGTTTCATCTCCTTTCGCGGTTCCCCTCATTCTCCGCGACTTCCGTTCCAGCCTCTCATTCTTTCACTCTTCATTTCACTGTTACTTTTTTTTCTTTCCTCAACGTTATTCTCGGAGAAAAGTTGTTCGATCGGAACGAACAGCAAATGAGGATCCGGGAATCGCGTGGGCTGGCTCGTAGAGTATACGGAGCAAAATTTGTTCCACCAGGGTACTCTGCCAGCATCAACGCTCGACCCAGACGACATTCTCGTTTGCATCAATTGATCGGAACTGCGCCGCTGCATTCGTCCAATACGGCCGATCGTGGCTCGATTTCATTGAAGTTGCATTGTCACGAATGAACTTTCGTACGGAACGTACGACACTGTAATATAATTATACGAGCCGGTTATTGCGGCGCTAGTCGTCCTCGCACCGGTTCCCGAGACACTCCGAATATGGAATAGGTTTGATAACAAATCTCAGGTTTCACGGGGTTGCACCACATATAGGTGCTGAAAAATAAGTCGGAATACGGGATTTTTTTTGTTGCTCCCAGGCTTTTATATATTTTGTTTGTTACCTCTTCACATACTTTTAGTACGTGTGTTTCGAATCTGACGTATTTTTTTTTTTTTTTTTTTACAGATGTTAACATTTACAGATACCGAGCTCGAATGAGGCGTAAAATTTTCATAGACGATTGGGCTGCAAGGAAATGAAAAAAAAAAAAGTTTCAAAAAGTCTCGGAGTGATGTAACACCCGCAAGTTTCAAAAACTCTTAAAGCTTTACTCGGCGGAATTATCGTTCGATAACTTTTTCTCGCAACATTTTCCAAAATAATAACCTGCTTCCCAATTGTTCCGAAGGATCTATCGTAGCGGCATTGTTGATTGTTCGTCGAGACCTTCAGAACGATCGGTCGCTTGTGTGCGAAATTCTTTTTTAGAGCCATTTCTCTCTCGTAATTCGTGTACATGTACGGAGGACGAGAACAGAGTATTTTAAGTATAGAAATAGAAAGACCGAGTCTCCACCGGCGTCGGAGTAACGAAACTAGGGAAGAGGTTGCGAACTCAACTCGAGCTTGTTGAGTCATTGTGTCTACCTCGCTCTCGTACACGCCACGAGCCGGGTATAGGGACACTTAATTGTCGTATATGCACAGCCAGACCGAGCAGCGTCCTCTCGCAAGGTTTGACATCGTCTTGCCATTTACGTACGTCTGTCGTTCCAATTGTGCAATTAACTCTAATTCGAAGAAATCGCGGGCGCTCACGCTTTACGACGCTATGATTATGGCTCGTAAAGAGTCGACGGTCTAGCTAGAGGCTGGGACAACTCCCTCGATGATGTTGCCGCTGATGAAATGTGCAAGCTTCTTTATTACAAGTACGGAAGGCCCTCGTTATAACATTGGCCGTACGCTTTTTCTCATGGCACTTGTTGCTGCAACAATTATCATACCACATCTCTGGGATAAAACACATCATCGATAAACTTTACGACAGCCAGGTTGCTCCGAACGTGGCTGAGTGAAAACGAAAGGCAGTTCTTTCACTTTGGGTAATAACTGTAGTGGTACGAAGAATCTTTTACTTTCATTCAATTCACTTACATTATTCCCAGTCCCTCCCGGGACTTGAATCGGGGCCTAAAACGGCTCTTGGGGACACCGTGACTCGGAGAAACATAGAATTATCAGCAGCCGGCTCGCAGGGAGACTCTGAACCAAGCGGGACTTGTAGAATATATGGTACGTTCTCGCGGAATAAATAACGAGCGTATTTGGTTTTGGGGCGGATTCGATTAAGATAGCTATGTCGGTACGCCGAAGTCATCAGCGTCTATATGACATAAAAAATTAATTATATGTGGTACTTTGTCTACATCAATAATATTAGAAAAAATAATAGAGTACCGATGAAGATTTTCGGATTAGATTGAACCGATTATTTCTTTAGTGTGGATTTGACTTCATTTCTACGACAATTAGGTTACGAAACGTCATTTGGCCCGAAACCGTGCACTCTGATCGCAGTTCTATTGAACATTAGTCCGTTGACTTGACTTTTTTTTTGCTGCGCATAAATTCCTGATTGATATGAGCGTACGCAGTACTTTATATTTTTTTCTCTATCTTTGATCTAAGTATGTTAATTCTCGATTTGACGATCAATTTCGCCAACTCTCCCGTAAGAGCAGTGTAAAAAGACCGATTTTCAAGATCTTATTATTCATTCAAATGGTCGGTAAAAGCCTTCGAGATTTTGTACAAGTGAAATTCAATAGTGGAATTACAACATGTCAAAAGTTTATGCACACGACTTTGGATTACCTTCGCGACATAACTACCTTAAATACAATCGCAGCTAAATATCTCGAGTACGATCTGTCAAACGTCTGTTGTCATCTGGTCAATCGATAATCTGTCTGTTTGTCATTTGTCATACCGAGCTATTCCGTTTACCTATGTAATGTCGTGTGTCTCGATCCATCCTCATCTCTATAGTCGTTGCAACATGTAGCATAATTAACGCATCGGTCGACTCTTGCCGGGGGAGGAGGAACTTAAAATAATCAAACACTAGAATGGAGAGAGGCTTTTAGAGGGACTTAAAATAGTTTAACGTTGGAATAACGTAGGAATTCGCTTCGGATCGAAAAACGGTCAGTGTCGTTAAAAAAAATTTATTACAGTTTTTATTGTCGAACGAAGTATTTCACATGCTCCGAGGCACCGCGGAGTCGTTCGAATTAATGCGAACTGCGCTGTGTAGTATAGGCACTTTTGCTCTCGAGCATTCGACACTCGTATCACAATACCTGGGTGCACCGGTGCACTCTACATAGTCGGCTATACACGGTTGTTGTATTGTAAATAGCCAGTTGCGGGACAAAGACGACAGAATCGAAGTGGAGGGAGGACCGGTACGGTTACCAGTACCAGTATCGTATGTGCTATTAGTACAGTGAAATGCATGCACGCGCCAGTGTAAAGCTGCACGCTGACAACCGATGAATTATATGTTCCGTTATTATAGCTAAGGCAAACGGATATTTTTCTTTTTTTTTTCCATATTTTCTTGCCTATCGTATTCCCCCGCATTCTACATTTCGGACAATATGCGCACGGGTAGTTTCCCCGTTCGTCTCGTTATTTGCAAATTACGTGACACAATTTCAAAATCTCTCTCGCTGTCGGGAGAACTGTAAATGTTGTTCGGCGAGGGGGTCGTCGGAGGATGAAGATAGACGAACGAGTGGGTGCAGCCCGACGACACAAGTTTTAGCGCGGAATTTCCGCGCGTATCCGCGACCAAACGGCCGAGTCACTACCATATCGCGAAATATGCGCTCATTTATTATCCGCGCGTACGCGAAACGATGAGAGAGCGGCCGTACGTATTACGACTTTAAAAAATACATGATGCACATAAAGTTTTATGGTTCACGACGCAACATGGGTGGCAGACGATAACTCCTGATTATTTTCTCGTCACGTTCGAGTACGATGCTGCAATAATTTACTTTGTTACTTTGAAAACACAAGTCAACGAAGAACCAAACAATTCTACGTCGATATATATATATATTTTTTTATCGATATCGAATTGATGACCGGAAACACAATGTTTGTTTGATGATTCTTAGATGAATAAAAAAAAATTATTATATATATTTTTATATATATTTAAAATTATTATATATTTATATATAATTTTAAAATTATATATTCAAAATTATTATATATTTATATATAATTTTAAAATTATATATTCAAAATTATTATATATTTATATATAATTTTAAAATTATATATTTAAAATTATTATATATATATATTTTTTTTATCGATATCGAATTGATGACCGGAAACACAATGTTTGTTTGATGATTCTTTAATGAATAAAAAAAAATTATTTCAATCGCACCGAGTTTCCAATAGTTTTCATTCGTTTAAGAATTTGTATGATATTAAAGAAGAAAAAAAATCTCGCTATTTCAGTCGGGCCAATGAATTCGGTCCTTCAATAGTGCAAATGGCAACTTACGACTTGCCTCTGCATTTTTTTTCTTCTTCAATTCAAGCGTATCTTTCACTATCTGCAAGCGAAATGTTGCTTTCCGTTCAGCCACAATCTTGAACAGCCCACTCTCCCGCCGCGAGTCTTTATTAAACGGGTAAATTACGACACGCACCAGTTGCTCTTGACATTAGGTGCGTCCCGTTGGAACATCTGGAATCCGAAGCTATGCACTATTCCACACTTCTACTCTATTCCAATGTATAGTATGTAATGTATAACCTTACGGTAATTTATGACATATCTTACCGTTGACACTTCGATTCCTCCTCGATAATTAATTCCAAAATAATTCCCGGATAACGTACTCGATGCACCTCGGGAATTTAAATTACCGTACGATTAATTGCGCCGACACCAAGTTCTAACAGTAAAACCCAACTTGTCGCATGTGATTACAAGCGTGCACGTGTGCGACAACGCGTCATCTACCCGTCACGGGCCGCATCGATATCGCGCGATAATACAAACGTCATCATTCCCCACGAGTCGGTCTTGTGAAAATTCTTCGTCGAATTTGTACCGTTAACTTTTTATGAAAATACTCGTAATTGCCTCCGCGGCGTCATTATCGGCCGGAAGGTGAACGACAGGGTGAAATTAATTAGGATTCGACCTTGGTTACGCGTGGAAATTTGCTTCCTCGGAATCGAGTGCGGAGACGCATTTTCCGCGGTTGCGTAACGAAAGGGTGTCGGTCATAAAACTTGTAACGAGTTTGTAAAGTCTCACCGTGGTGGGGAGTCGGTTCGGCGAGGGGGTGTCCGATTCTGCCAATCATGTTTCGCATTAGATGAGAATATAGACAAAGGTCACCCGGGGGGTTGCTCGATCGGTGGCAATACCTGACCTGACTTTCCGATACTCTATTATACGCTTTTCCACCTAGTCGTGCTCGCCCCGTGACTCGTCGCAGGTGACAGTGCCCGGTAAATCCCACGAGATGGTACACTAGATTATTTAATGCAGCGTTCTTATCGACCCCCGACGAGGACAGCGAGGCAAGGCCACTCGCTTGAGGCCTTTGTCGAGGAAGACGGGACGTATAGGTATGCCTTTTTTTTTTAACGATTAACCAATAACACGGGAATCCGATGGAGAAGTCTCTCGTTACGCGATATTGCGACATCTTAAGTTTTCCGTTCCTACGTATGCATTGATCTTGATGGTGCGATTGGGCGCATCAAGTTCAGCTTGATTCGATCATCATCGGCACACGTGCGAAACAGCTTGGCTTTGCATTTCGGATTAATACTTTGATGGGAAAACATCTTTAGTGGAACTACCTAGTGAAAAGTGTGGCCTGGTGGGCGAGTCACACAGGGCCAGTATTGGCACAGCGTCGGCCAGCATCTTTCCTGTGGGCCATTTGGGGTCCTCAAGAAGGTTTGCGATCAAAATCTCTCCAGGGAAAATTCTGAACCCGAAGACTAGGAGATTTTATTGGGGACTAGACCTAAGAGAGAACGATCAGGGCCTGGGATGGCTCCTGAGGGATTTTGATTCGGGAGATTTAGAGTAGGGTAACAATTGCGAATGTGGACCAGCCCTATTAGCACGTAATTCGACGATACATGTACCGGGCCATATTCCCCACTTTCACCCTAATCAGCTCCGGGGACGATGCTTTATGGGAGACTCTCACACCAAGGGCGGTCTTGGAATAATCAGGCCGTGGGGAGGTTTTGCTCTCAGGGAAACTCGGAACAATTAGAACCTGGAAGTTGTTTCTTGGGGGAGTGATCAGAGAATTAATTACCACTTAACAGCACATAACACCCACATAGATAAGCAGGTTCTTGATGACTGAACACTATTGGGTATTGTGTGGTTACACCGATCCCCTAAGGGTTACGGGCTCCTTTCACTTCTCTCTTCCTCCTTCCTTATCCGTTGTCACCGGTTCGATTCTTGGGTCCGAAGCTTCGTCGCGTCCCGTCAGGTGTCAGTAGTCTCGGACATACGGATATAGTCGTAGGTCGTACACGTCCTATCTCCGGAGCTATGTCCTCGTCCGTTTTCCTTTCACCCACGGGACTTCAGTCTCGGGAATCGAACCCGTGACACTTTCCAGCCTTTCGGTTTCCCACACCGAGGCACTGGTTTCCTCGGGACCTACTTGTTACAGTGGGTTCCGAACCACATTTTCGCAGAAAAAACACCACAGAAAATTCTTGGTGCTTGCCGGGAATCGAACCCGGGCCTACTGCGTGTGAGTCGCGCTCCGATCCACTCCGCCACGCTCACCCTTAATGACTGAACACTATTTCAACGCATTCTAACCTACTCTCCACAGTAATGTTAATTTTCCACACAGTTGATACATACAACCGAGATCGATCATAACAGTACACATGACAGACAGTGACACACAAGTAATAGCCGTTTAATGCTTACAACACGAGCACGCAGGAATCACTAGGAAAATAAGCAGGTAATAAATTTAAAAAAACATTCACAGTCTTTTGTTAAAAAAAAAGACAATAATAGATAGTGAATATAACGCAATTAGAAAAAATATATTAGATGAACCATAAGGTTCTTGAGTACTATACGTTAGAAACATATGGATATGTATCAATTAATAATGTAACTACAGATACAACACCCTTCTGAACAATCTTCTGAAGGCCGACCAGGGTCGAAACGTTAAATAAAAATGGAGTCCCTTCAATGAAAACCATAAGAAGAGAACGCCTTAATTAGATCGTTTCATATCCGCAGCATATCGAAGAATAGTGCACACCTTAATCTCATCGATCACCGGCTCGACGACTATACTAATCAGAGAAAAATCGAAACCTGGAAGCGGCCGCACGTCCATCCAATACCCATCCGATCCTAAAACTACTGAAGTTTTTCTGACATACATTTTTAATGAATCCACGAAGTTGTATTCGCTACTTTGCTGACTCTTATTGAGCTGAGCCGATAATGGCTTTATACGAGTACACAACTCGGCCAGTAACAATCGGATCTCTATTGGAATGAACGGTAACTATTAACCGCACCGGATGTGATAGCAAAGTGTATAAAACCATAATGGTTTTTTCCCCTTTGCTTGCGGGTGCGTAAATAAGGTACTCGAGAGATGTCGGAATTACGAAGAAACTACAAGTTGTGTGCACTCGGCAGTTCCGACTACTATCGCGAGCGTCGCGATTAGATAAACGTTTAAACCTTTCACATATTATGGGTACAAAAATACACGAATAGGTACAACAATACAAAAGCGCGATGCGTGCGTAATACGATTATATATTATCGAGCGTTTCGACGAATTAATGATGGTCTATCACCGAGAAATTAAGTATCACGCGTAGCTCGAGTGTTTTAGTTGTAAATGTCACGAATTCAGCGATTGGATTCTGCTTGAAACGAGATAACCATGTAAAAAAGTTCCAATGATTTTTGCGATTTCGTTCGTCTCACAAAAAAACAGTATCACAATATGAGCAACCCTCCGGAAGAAGTTAAGGTAGTCCTAGCGGACAGCCTGAGCCCACATGAGTTCAGAGAGAATTGAAAGAGAATTGCGAACACTTCACGGTGGGATAAAAATTCGAAAAAAATCAAGCATATGGAAGGTGCTGAAAAGATTGATTTTACATAATAATAACTCCAAAATATTATTAACAAATGCATAAAAAATAAAAATATTCAACAAATTCCCCGGCAACTTAACTTTTTGTTCATATAAAAACAATTTGTTAATCTTTTTGAATACGTATGAATTTTTTCAGAATTTTATCTAATTTTTGAAAATCACGTTTTTTTATTAACTGAAAACGCAATTTTCAAAAATTAGACAAAATTCTGAAAAAATTCATACGTATTCAAAAAGATTAACTTATTGTTTTTATATGAATAAAAAGTTAAGTTGCCGGAAGATTTGTTGAACAATTTTTTTTTCATTCATTTGTTAATAACATTTTGGAATTATTATTATGCAAAATCAATCTTTTCAGTACCTTCCATATGGTTGATTTTTTTCAGATTTTTATCTCATCGCGAAGTATTCGCAATTCCACTCTCAATGCGCTCTGAACTCACGTGGGCTCAGGCTGTCCGCAAGGACTACCTTAAGTTCTCGCAATGGGTATCACAGATTAAGAAAGGGACTCTTCGAAGGATCAACAATATTTTTTCAATAGAATTTTATGGTCATGCGTGTTAAATTCGACCTCGGAATATCTTTATTTCTTTTTAATTGCATCCTGCATTTATTAACACGAAGGTTGACTCGATAAACTCGAGGTAAAACGTTTCGATCGATCGTTTCTCAAACTCCTAATAGATAAACGACAGAGATGGCAGTGGATAACCGACCTTTAGATGATAATAAAAAGACGATACTCTATCGTCGGCGTACTGTCTCTCGGTACGCCGCCACTATCCCACGCCTTCAATTCTCGTCTCTCTTGCCGGGGAAAATTGGCGCCCAACGCCCTGAACTTCAATCGCTATTGCCGCGTGGGTGAATACGCCCGCCGTTCACATTTATGCATGTATGCGCCGCTGCGTGCCGTTCACCAGCATTTACTACACCCGGATAACGGGAATGCAAAGGTCTCCCTTTGTGTTTGCACTATACACCTAAATACTGTAGTGTCAGATCTGTTGACGATTATCGCCATCATACCGGGATGATAATAAACACTATCTTAATTACATTAAGCACAGTACCGATCAACAGATATTGATGGTTTAGTGTTCAGCTCTGCTTCCTCGTTTAACCACATGCACTATCGTGGATTTTATTTTTAGGTTTAAAAACCCGGCAAGTATTATTCGGCAATTCGACGAAATATCTCCCTTGGAAAAAGGTATATGCGAGAATATATTTTTCATGACGAATTATATACAACTGAGCTGAAGGACTCCGGTCGATGGCTCATTGGAATTTTTGTTGTTGTGTTTATATACAATTTATATATTACGAGATACGTGTGACCGATAGATCCGAGTAAATATATATTTTTTTAAATTTCTCGTATAGAAAAAGTTATATTATTTAAATACATTGAATATATTTTTCGCATGTAGTTTTTTCCGTGCAGGTGTATGCAACTGAACGCGGCATTTATCACCTGGAGCGAAGCGCCGCCGCGCCATCTATCATTCTAATCTCGGACGTTCCTCACGTCTCGTGTATCGATAGTTTCACAAAGTGGCCGGAAAGTCTTTGATAGAACCGACAAGAGTTATTAAAAATTATGTAACCTCTCGGTGTTACGTGCCGATCGCGTGTGATACTGTAACTGTTTCTGTATCTTATCGGGCTTTCTTGATCACCGATAATAACGAGGACGAATGACAAGAACGGTCCGGCTAGATCGGTAAAACTAATTAAAAGAGAGCCAATCAATTTTCCATAGAACATCGATTTACGCGCCGACAGAAGATCGCGATACAACGGAATTTCACTACTTTATATAGCCGCACGTGGAATACTCGTGATGAAATACGAGACCGAGAGTCTCGCACATTCGTTAACTAGGTTCGTATTGAAGTACCAAATATATAACTGAACGTGCCTGTTATTACATACACTTTCAGTTATATATTTATACTATAGTTTAATTGGGAACGCTTCGGCATTTTTGGTAAGTTGCCGAGAGTCGAGCGGTTTTTGGATTCGTTTCAAAGAGTTCGAAAGACGCTTGTCTTGTAGTGACCGTCGTCACACGTGACTTGCGCCACAAAAATATAGACTCCGATCTCTCCTAGTAGTCGAATAATAGTACATTTTGATACGAGTGCAAAAAAACTTTTTCTGACGAGTGTGAGTTTGCAGCACGAGCCGACGGCGAGTGTTGCAATCACACGAGTTCAGAAAACGTTTTTCGCACGAGTATCGAACAAAATTTTATTTCACAAGGTGCGAAAATGGGGGTTTTCGCACGCGAAACGTGCGCAAAAACCGCCATTTTCCCACCGAGTGAAATAAAATGGCTTTTTAATAATTGACATGACGCATAAAAATCGTAATTTTTTTCGGAGTATTTTGATGGGTTATGTAATTCTCTCTGTAAAAATTGTATTTTTACAGAGAGTCGCGGGTAAGCGATGTACCAAAAAAGTACAAAATCTTAATAACTGGATTGACGATTAAACCACCAAAGTATTAAGGTAGTTCTGTCGCTTAGTGTTCATTTCGCATAAGTTCGAGAAAAATGAGATAAAATTGCAAATACTTCTCGATGGTATAAAAATCTGAAAAAATTCATGCATATTAAAGGTACTGAAAAGATTAATTTTGCATAATAAAAAGTCCAAAATATTATTAACCAATAAGAAAAAAATTAATTGATTAACAAATTACCCGGCGACCTAATTTTTTTTTATTACGAAAATGATTCGTTCATTTTTCTGAATACGTATGCATTTTTTCAGATTTTTAAATTTACTTTGAATTTTGTGTATGTTTTTTATAAAAATAAAAAAAAATTCAAAGCAAATTTAAAAACCTGAAAAATTTCATACGTATTTAAAAAAATGAACGAAAAAAAATTAGGTTGCCGAGTAATTTTGTTAAACAATTCATTTTTTTTTAAATTTGTTAATAACATTTTGGCCTTTTTATTATGCAAAATTAATCTTTTAAGTACCTCTAATATGCATGCATTTTTTCAGATTTTTATACCATCGAGAAGTATTTGCAATTTTATCTCATTTCTCTCGAACTTATGCGAAATGAATACCAAGCGACAGAACTACCTTAAACGGGAGTTTCTAAAGAACAAAATTAACAAGTAGAAAAGTACAAATTTTCCTCTCGGTACCTAAAAATTGCAGTTTAGTGGGACACTATCTTCCCACTGACCGCTAACTCTTGGAGTGCATGAGGGGTCACGAGAGTTTGACATACCCCCTATTTCGTAGTTTTTTAAAATTGATTTATACAGTGCATCGAACGGTCTGGTTTGGCCTATACTATTGCCAGTGCTCTCACTGCTAATGGCAATTCCGCTCGATACGTTACAACACCGGGTACCCACTAAGGCTTCCTCAATGCACCAAGGAGCCTCGGGGTCACCGGGACATTATCACAGACATACGAGCCCATGATGTCAAGGTCGCTCGATTCCGTCTTTGACCGTCGTTTTCTCCCGCGGCCATGCAGTCCGACAAATTGAGCCCGAGAAATCTATATGCAGAGGAAACAAAATAGCTCTACCGACTGCGCCAGAGATTCGAATAGCATTTTACCCTTGGCCTTTACAGACGTTTGTCAGGGTCATTTAAATTTCATTACAATTGGTGTAGTTCAAATGAATTAACTTTCGTAGGAAAATTTGTACCCCCGACCCTTCGACACTTAGGCGGGCTCTCGAGCCCAGCCATCAAATTTTCGAGCTCGAACGAGGAAAACAATTTTTCATAAAATGTTCGGCACATCCCGATGTACTACGTTAAATTATGCCAAATACGCCCTTCTGGCTTTCAACAGTTGATAGGAGTATATCATTTTAACTGGTATATGTATAGAAAACTTAATTAGTCATTTGTGTGTAAAAATGTTGTTAACGTACATAAATTTGTATACAGTGAAATTTTTCACAGTACAGTAGAATCTCGATTATCCGAAGCTCGATCATCCGAACCCTCAATTACCCGAACCATGACTCCGTTTATCTGAACGCTCGGTCATCCGAACGTTAGCGCAAAACATTATACATTGTTGCTCGAGGCCGCCCGTGCTCAAACGTGTCGAAGGGCGTTTTTCGTCTTCCAGCATGAATCCGCTCGCACACTGGCTTTTCCGAGAAATTGCACCCATGTCCGTAGAGTCGGACAGCACGCATCAGATAGTTACAGTTTCTAGACCAAATCGTTTTAATCGCCTTACATACATTTCACATGTGCCATGGCTTGAACGCCAAGTTCTTCGACGTGTAAGCGTGTGCGTCATGTTCTTGCGTTGGAAAAAAAAACTCAAAATTCTTTCGAAGCTAAACAAGGGCGAGACGAGCGCTTATAGCACGTTTATAAGGTCGGAAAATCAACGATCACCGATATATAGGAAAATCAAAAGTCCCTTGAATCCTTTCCATCTAAGACGAATAGTGGTGATGGGGCGAAAAAGGAAAGTGATGAAGAATGCGAAAGATCAAGATCTCGATGATGATATCTCAGCGGGGTTTGTACAAAAGTGATGCTTCGGAGAACCAATTTCTTTCGCATTAAATAAGAAACTCCGAAAATCTGATGATGTGCTCAAAAACGTGTAGCTAGTATTCGACATTAAAAAAATGAGCGACTTTATTTCCAAAAATCATTGAAATAAGGCTTCGATGTTAGAAGTATTAAATTCATAATATTACTTGATGTATATGTACTGGTATTTCATTTATCTATATTTTATTTATATACGTGTTATGATCCCGTAAAAAAAAATTGCATCTGGATCATCCGAATTAGGTCTGGTCAGGACGGATTCGGATAATCGAGGTTCTTCTGTACATGGAAAATCCGAAAAGTGCGTATAAGACCGCTATTTCACAAGTTTTTCCAAATTCCATTTCTGAAGGTTTTAGAAATTTTTAAACGCTCTGTAACTAAAATCTCGTAACCTCTTCTTCATTAAAAGAAAAAAGTTTCCTCTGTCAGAAAATAGTAATGTGTAAAAATACGAATTGTAGTTAATTTTTTCTAAAAACTTTAGCATCCGAGAGTCGGCCCTACATGGAAGTACATTAAAATGTATCGTCCGAGGTAAAGGCTAGTTTCCACGCGGTCATTCCACCAAGTTCACGTCCATTCTATTCAATGAGCTATTATAATTCCTTTTGAAGCTTTACTTTATCGCTGTTCTTTTTCGTTCCCATAGATATCGATAAGAGAAACATGCTAGCGTGTTTTATACCGTGAGATATCGCGACGCGAATCCTCGAGTTTGTTTCCGGTCAGGTCTTATCTCTCGTACTATAAACGGGTATGTCATGAATATTACTTGTATCGAGTTTCATACCGCATGCAAACTAAATTCCGGCTCGCAAAGCGGACTTCCTTCCTTCTCTCGAACGCCGGTAGGACTTATTTTAACTAGGGATGTGCGAATATTCAAAAAATTTTATAATTCATCATGAATACAATATGCGTAATTCATTTGAATATTCAAAATATTCGAATGATTTTAATAGTCGAAATCTTCCAATTAGGGAAACGAATTATTCGAATAATTAGAAATATTAATTTGAGAGCAAAGTTGGGCAGTATTTTAAGTACTCAAATACTTATCTGGTATTATAAGTACTTTTCGGACCCTTTAAGTACAAAATTGTAGCATTTTGTATTTTTCTTATTTCCGAGTATTGAGGGCAGCTCTGTTTATAATGGACCATAATGGTCATTATAAATAACGCGATACACAATGCGAATTGATTTATAACAGAATTTGTTGCACACGTTTAAGCTTTGAAAAAGGGAATAATTTGCAACCGAGCGTAAGTTTTCAGCTTTATAGTAATCAAAATTCTTCATTCAATGAATACAATTTATGCGCTCAGTTTCATTGTAATCGGAATTTCATCATTCGAATATCCAATTCATAAAAATTATACGAAACATTAAAATTTTTTAAATTAATCAAGTTTGTGAATATTTAATTCAAATTTTGTATTTAATATCAATATTCAATTCAATTCAATTCAAACGCTATTCGCACACCCATAATTTCAACGTTTTGTCCCCCAGTTTCTGTACACCGCGTGTGGGGGAAGGTCGTCATCAATGGTCTTATTCGGACAGGGCTTTGCTAACATTAAAAGCAACAAATTTTTTGCGCTAAAGTATATTCTGCATGTAAATTGCATACTTGCGCTGAAGAACTCAGGCCGATGGCCCTTTGCCAAGGTGTAAAATTATCATTAGGTATAAAATTAGTATAAGAAGATAACTGTAGAAATATCAACTTTGCCAATAAATCTCTTTGACTACGACTTGTATACTTTTTATATACGTGAAAATTGCAGGACTGAAATAAAAAAGCATATTTCATATGATTATAAACAGAAAGTACGTCCTTCTGATTACAGTTACGCGATATATCTCCTAATGTATGAACTATGTGCCATTTTTCGTTAATAGTATATCTAATATTTTAAAAAGAGACCGTTTGAAAATGTCAAATGGTCATTTAACAGCAAAAAAAACCTCGATATTTGTTCCATTTGGCAGCTCACGCAACGTATTAATTCCCCCCGCCCCTGTTCGCGACCTAACAATCTTGAAATTATCAATCTTCATCCGAGACTTTCCTAGTTTATTCGCTGCTTGAAATTCTTGTCTTGTCAGTTTTCAAGTCAAGGGTGCTTGAGTGAAAGTAATCTTGAAAAAGATGTCCACAAAGTACATTGACATCGACGCAAGCCATTCGACTACATTATACAGAACTTGGCGAGGAATCCGTGGGCGAACCGCCCTCGTGAACTACGCTATTTTTATCGTAAACTTTGGTCGTCGGCGTGGGCATTGTACCGGGCTAAAGCAACTTCGTGCGAAATTCTATACAAGCAACAGGTGCTTGCGACGAGCTTTACCGCGCGAAAGCAGGATAACCGCCAGAAGAACTCACGTGTCTCCCCTATCCCACTGCCTGGCGCCCTCAGCCCCCGGTTGGAAATATTGACTGTGAAAAGTTTCCAACTTGTTGACAAACGCCGACAGCACTTTGGCATTGTGTAATCCCAAGTAAATTATTGTGTTGTCCCTATCTCAGAGGTCGCAGGTTAAAAAAACGCCTAACCATTTAGAAATAAACAAGCAAAAGAAAGTAGAAACGGTTGCGTCGAAAAAATCCGTTACATTTTAAAGCATTACATGAGGCCTTGATACGGCCCTGGCAAGGCCTCTTCAGCACCCTCCGATGTAGCGCTTTAAGATGTCCACTGAAGCAATCGAGCGTCCGCAATAAACAATGTGTACACCCGGAAAAGATAATTTATTTGACGGCCACCGTTTATTTGATTTAAGTAAAATATTTATTTGATTAAAATAAATATTTATTTGATTAAAATAAATATTTATTTGATAAAAATAAATATTTATTTGATTAAAATAAATATTTATTCGATTTAAATAAATATTTATTTGATTAAAATAAATATTTATTTGATTTAAATAAATATTTATTTGATTTAAATAAATAAACGGTGGCCGTTAAATAATTTTTTTTTCTAGGTATAGGATAAAACTGGTGAGTGTAGTCGGGTTCAATTACAATCGATTTACATGCTAATAGGGGTGGACCATTTTCCTCAATATTACGTAAATGGCAATTTTTTAAATAGCGCTGTCATTCAGCAAAAAAAAAAACCTGACTCCTATTTTCACACGCACTCTGTTGCGATCGGGCGATAAAAGTCGATTAGGACTACGACAATGGGGTTAAACAAATTGAGGCTTTTATTGAAGACATGAAAAAGGCTACTCATTGTCGGGAGCGAGCCTGTTAATGTACACGCTGTGAAAATTGTAATGGCATAACATAGCCATATATGCGAGAGATGCGATCTCGTTGATCACTCAGTATAGCATACAGGCGACGGGAGGTCGCGAGGATCAACGACCGTCTCTCTTTGGCTCGGGTGACTTCATCGTTTGCGGATCTTGAACGAGAGTTACGAGACGCAACGAACGTAACTGCTGCATCACGCATTGCATGAAAGAGCTCGTTGTCTCATCGGCTATGCGCGTAATACTACAGTGAGTTTACTCGGAAACTTTAAAGTCCGAGTTCGCTTTATGCTCTGGCGCATGCGCAGATAAAGACTGTGCCCGGAAAGTCATTAAATATCATTAAAAAAACAGCAAACCAACAAACAAAGTCCCGAAGTTTTTTTTTTTCAATCGCACATCTGGCCGTGCATGACAAATTCCGGCTATTAATATTTTTTGAGTAAAAATCTTTCCGCATAGGAAACGATAAAACTTTGTCTATTTTCTTTAACTTCAGACGTATAAAGCTGGAATACTGTGACGAAAATTCTTCAATTTTATTCGTCACTTTTGACTCACTTAACTGAAAATTGAATTAGAACCGGATCCGAAGCGTCAGGACCGGAGTGTAAAAGACGGGGTCTATAAAAGTAGTCATCCGGTTACGAAGGCCACTCACTGGTTTGCGCGAGGTCCAGGATCGCGCGGGGACGCAAACAATGAGCTTAAATTTGTTTTATCTCACGACGGACCAACTCGTTCGGGGCGGGAGGGCAACGACGAAGAGATACAACAGGGAGAAAGGAGTAATGGGGCATTCGGGCCACATGCCTTCACAAGTGTACAACTTTGCTCGGTACTGAGCAAACGATCACGTACACTCGGTATCTGTGTGCGGTGTCGGGCGGCTTCAGCCTTTGGCGAGAGCGCGCAGCACCCTTAGCACTCAGGGTCGTCGAATAGAGGACGGTATCCTCGTTTTATCATGTCCGGGCCGCGGGGACAGGTCCGTCGTCCACGCGTGTTCTTCATTTTTATCCTGTCCGACGTTAATTCCAGCACCTGGCTCTATCTATGCGGTGAGATATTCTCGTGCCAGAGGACAGAACCTCGCGAGAAGGATATCCTGTACCCAGTTGCTGTGGAATTTATCCGCGCACACAGTCAACCCTATCGCGACAAATTATATACCTTACCGCTTCTATTTTATTTTCGATTATCGATCGCATGGCAACTGGTGAAATTCAATTAATTTCGGTAAACAAATAGGTATGTAAAAAAAGTATACATGTGCTAATAGTGAATTTATTGGCAATTCGAAACATGGAACAGTTTTTGAGTTTGAGACATAACGAACTTGAATCACACATATAATGCCAATTGGCCATCGACCGAAGCCCTTCGCAGCCACGGTTTTTCTCTTTTTAAATATTTTTTAAATATTATTTTAAGTGTTGATACTTACAATGAAAATCGTCAGTTTAATTCTTCGTTGAGCATTCTTTCGAGTTGCTGGTAAGGTGTATGTGTGAGATATATATGAATTGAAACGTTTCGATATCTGGAGCAGCGGAATATCGAACTGACGATTTTGTAGATCGTCTTTTTCCAAGTGGAAGGTACAGGGTTCAATACTGTACTTGCTGGATACACTCAGAAAAATAATTCATTCGACGGGCACCCGCAAATAAATATTTATTTGGTTTAAATAAATATTTATTTGGTTTAAATAAATATTTATTTGGTTTAAATAAATATCTATTTGGTTTAAATAAATATTCTTTGGTGTAAATAAATATTTATTTGGTTTAAATAAATATTCTTTGGTGTAAATAAATATTTATTTGGTTTAAATAAATATTCTTTGGTGTAAATAAATATTTATTTAATAATATTATTTTGAGCTGAAGGACTCCGGTCGATGGCTCATTGGCATTTTTGTTATTGTTTTATATTGATACACTGTATGAGCTACAATATGTATATAAAAGCGGATATGTGTCGTCGATATTTATAACAAAATGTCAATAAATATACGTACTACTACTACTACTAATATTATTTTTCTGGGTGTAAGGCGTGAAGGACGGGATATCACGTCATATGCGCTCGATTGAAGAAGGCAGCGGGATCGCTGAACGCACTGGCGCATTAGTTAGACGCTAACGCATATGAAGGAAGGAAACTAGGAAAGTCAAAGGAGTTCTTAAGTCTCGCAATTCGGGGACCCAAAGGTCAACTCGACATTACTGACCGAATACTCGCCTCTGACTGTGAATCTACTGTGCTCAGAGGCATACGTACTTACGTAGTCTATAAAATAGAGTTACAACGACGCCCGATTCTGGGGTAACCTTGAGGAAGTTTGGTAAATTGTTTGTGGGCTGGGAAAGGACAATGAGGATAGAATAGGTAGAGCGGATAGGTAGAGCCTTTATAGCGGTCAGGGAACACTTTCCCATTGCAGGATAGTTTTAAAAAGAATACATGAATAAATAAATATATCAAAATAAATTCCTTCGTAAGTAATGGTCACCTAGTATAGATTAAGGTGTTTCTCAAAAAGAACATTTTTTTATTTATTTTCCTTCCACCCTTTTAAAGTATAGATTTCGATCTCAAATTGTACCTCACGAAAGGCGGTCCTTAGCAAAAAAATGCTAAGACGTGCCTCATTGAACGTTTGTACCAAAAAAAAGTCGACAACTTCTTTCTTTTTGGGTATAAACGACGAATGCGGCATTTCTTCAGAATTTTTGCTTAGGTCTACCGTTCGCGAAGTTCAATTTTAGATTGAAATCTATACTTTTGGAGGGTGGGAAATTTTTTAAAAATAAATTGACCCTACTGGTCATTTTTAGAGTTTTCTATATACGAAGTAAAAATTCAAAGTTTTTTGTGTTTAATACAAAAAATGACAAAAAGTTAAGCTCCCACCCCGTTGAATGTTGCTATAGTTGATCGCTATATTTTGATCAATAAAAAAATCCAGCGAAAGGCGGTCGCTGACAATTAAGTTTGAGAGATGCCGCATTTTTTGGGTAAAAAGTCGAATGTGGCACCTCTTAGGATTTTTTGGTAGGTTCCGCCTTTCGCAAGGTTCAATTTGAGATCGAAATCTGTACTTTAAAAAGGTGGAAGGAAAATAAAAAAAATGCCTTTTTTGAAATACCCTAGTATATATGTTAAAAAGTTGTCGACTTGACCCAGTCGTCTACATTGCCGAAAACTCAGACCCCTGAGTTATAGGGGACACCACCCTCCGATCTTATTGCCGAGGGGGAGTCAACACGGCAAAGCTCGACGCATCATTAAATCGACAGGAGAATTCAACTCGACACAGACCCAGCTGCATACAGACAGGACGATTGATGAACGTCGGTGATGTGCAACATTGTTCTGTGCACAGCTGTGTGTCGAGCTGGATCTGTATTCGTTCGACATGTGTAGAAACAAAGGACTGCCCCGTGCGGTTACCCCTTTCAGTAGCACATACCTAACTCTTTCATACCCGGTACCTATGACCCTTACACCCGTGTAGCATTACTTCATCGGTATGTACATACTGTCGGTATATGTTATTGGCATATTTATAAATCTATACCCCGCAGGCACGAACAACTGTTTATGTTCGATTCACGGAACTCATGGGAATACAGATTGATTATTTACACGCTCGCTAGAAGCTATACCCGCGATATTATTTATTGATTTTCACACACCTTTTTCTTCGAATATTATTTCCAAATTTGCCGCAATTGTCATTTAATGAACAGTTTTTTTTAGATTTCTTGAGAATTTGTACAGTAGACCATTTTTTTTTAAATTGATAAATATATAATACATTTGTTTGTTTCGAACAATTTTGCTATACGATACAAGTGGTGAATATGTATTCCCAAAATTCACCCTAAGCATTCCCGCCTACTAAATGGAATAAATCAAAGACACATAGGTCAGTCGACGACCGATGATACGCAGAAAAATAAATATTACCGATGTTTCCGCTTGCTGTAGATATACGGAAACTCTTCCATATTTCGAGTTCTCACGTTCGAAAGAACATACGCCATCGAATACACTTTTCACCCGTATCAGGAATAATTTAAAGGGGAATAAATTACAAGATGTTTCTGTGACACGGTGTAACCCTTTCGCGCGCTGGCATGCTGGCCGGCACGAACAATCGACCGTATACTATAATATCTATCGAGAATTTCCGATACTAGAGCACCTTGACTGGCGACTGCAAAGCCTGCAATGTGCAATGCGAGTACCATATAGCTGTTTCTACTACGCCAGCAGGCTGTATATAATGCTATTCATATACACACATCAATAGATACCTATCAGTTGTGCAACTTGTCGCGCAATCGTTGATTCGAACCGTGCAACCATTTCCTTGATAAACAAAAAACACTGCTAAATTCAATTCGGATCGCGGAGAGAGATGACTGAAGTCGTATCAACTGCTGAGAAACGCAAGTGTGTATACCAGATCATTTAACATGTAAAACGAAAAATCACGGTGGCCGTTTTTCCCCTGAAAAAAAATTCCTTGACTTTTCACTGACCAATTAAAAATTTTCCCTGACCAAACTTGTAACGACGTCCATAAAAAAAAAAATTATTGATGCAAATACAAATACCTAATTATTTTATAATGTTTAATTGTTTTTTTTTTCTCAAAATATTCCCAATTTTTTTTATGGCTTCCTTTTATATACTTTTTACTTATTCATATAAGATTTGGCGACAATTTACTTTTTCCCTGACCAATTTTGAAATTCCCTGACTTTTTCCTGATTCCCTGACGAAGTTTTTTTTTCCCTGACTTTTCCCCATTTCCTTGACCGCGGCCACCATGAAAATACAGTCGTCGGCAACAAAATCTGCATTGAATGCCGTTTTGAAACTTCAAACGATTGAGGAAAAAGATAATTGTCATTCCCCCGGGGAATTGAATGACTTAAGTCATCGAGGTCGATGATGTGGAGACTGTAGTTTAAACTGCAGTGAAATATCGTGAGAATAAAAGAAATTTCATCGGATCTGACTTACAGATTCTTATTCCGGATAATCGAGATTTTACTGTGTATTTATATATACATCATTAGAAAAAGCTACTGAAATAAAAAATATATCAGGACTATCAGCACTTATGAATTATGATGATGACTGGGAGACCGAGTAACAATTTGTGATACAATATAGACATTGTGAAGTCATGCGCGCATTCTGGAGCAAAGTTAATGGAATGATGATGATGACATTGATGGCCATTCTTGAGATCTCGGTGCGCCTTGAAACGTGCGATCATCCGTGTCACTCACGCGGGTCATTGATAATACAAAATGCGCGTATCCTCAAATGCCGTGTGTACTCACATTGTGACGACTGAGAACGTTGGGGAAGCACACGTCGAGCCTGATGTCGATATCCGATACACTTATTTCTATAATTTCTAATTATCCTTTGGATCAAAGGGCGGCAAATGTGGCAATCGCGCCGGCTAGCAGAAAAGTTAAACATCATTCGAAACTCTCTAGCGTCGGACGTTTGATCGATAACTCGATGTCCTTGATATAAATTATCCAGGAGTTTTGCCGTCAAGCAGCAACAGCGGCAACGGGTGCAGTAAAAGTTTGTACCGCACGTGCTAATCGAACTCGCGGACACTATTGTCCGTGGGGTCACTGAATACGATGTATCGATATAGGTAACACCGAGTTCGGGTGGCGAAGTCGGAGCCAGCTTACCAGAGGTTTCTCGCGGAGTCCCCGTGAGGAAAGAATATAAATGATAAAATCAATATACAGTGGAATCTTTCACATGTTACATAATGCGAGCACACGGAAACTTGTGTGACGAGCCAGTCACGTTCGTGAAACTTTGTAACACTTGCCTTTGTCCGGTCCATTATCACAACTTCCGCTATACATGTCCCCTTCAATAATGAAGGGGACATGTATAGCGGAAGTTGTTGTCGCTTTTCCGCTATTTCGATTGGGTATCTCCAGTCATTATCAGATTCGTGCCTAAAAAAGTCAGTTCATACACTTTGGTGGGAGGCGCCTTCAAACGTACACCGTTCAAACGTACACAGGTTCACCGTAACACAACTGAATATCACACTTCATGAAATGGCACACGACGTTCAAGCTTATACGACCAATTTGTAACAAACGATTTTCTAACATCGTACAAACCGTACACCGCAAATTTACTACACTTTAAAAAGCTTTCACATATCAAATGAACACATTCAGAATTTAACAACATTATTTTGTAACAATAGCGAAAAGTAACAACTTCAAGAGCTTACACGTGAAATTGTTAACAGAAGTTGAATCTTACACCCGTGCAATTTTACACGGGTTAACAGGGAAAGGGCGGCTCGGGACTGCCAGTGATGAGAACCACTGCCATTAGGCAGGTTAAATGGAATTCACAGCAGGCAATGGTCACAAGGTGACCCTGTGAAGTCTATTTAACCTGCACATTAGCAGTGGTTCTCATCAGTGGCAGTCTCGAGCCGCCCCCTTCCCTGTTAACCCGTGTAAAATTTCATTTCAATTCAAAAACCAAACCCGTAAAAAGAGGGGCCACAAAAAAAACCCAAACTCAAAAAATGAGGGACCACAAAAAAACAAGCCCTAAAAAACCGAACCCAAAAAAGAGGGACCACAAAAAAAAACCCAAACCCAAAAAAGGAGGGACCACAAAAAAAAAACAAGCGCTAAAAAACCAAACCGAAAAAAAGAGGGGCCTTTTCACTATTGTATCACGCGAGATACGTCAGTTACACGGATACCGGTGGTAAAACAGCGCGTGAAGGGCTTTTCCAGAAACTACGGGATAGCCCGAGGCTTTCTTTGTCGGCGATATCTCGAGGGAGCTGCGCAATTGCGAGCTTGTTCTCGGATAAACCGGGTCCGCTCTTTCACTCGGCATACGTTCAGCGTGTTGCGCGGGTGTTGTATCGATGCATGGTACCGGTCCTTCTCTGTTGCACTCGGGAGAATGGTCGAGATGGAAGTACTATACGAAGGAGAATGTGAAACTAGCTGGTGCACGGCTGCGCGCACGATATACCATGCGCCATTCGAACGCTGGGAAAGGCTTATACTTGGTCCGTGTGCAACTTGTATAATGAAATTAATGTAATTTATGGCGAAGCTGGTGCGTAGGACCACTTCCGAGACACGTAGTCTGCGATTCGAACGAACCAGCAAGTCCATAATGCAAAATACATGTAAAGCATCTGATACCATGTATTTCTATACGTACAGCTGTTTATTGGCGCACAGTGTTCGTGTGTAACGAGAACACGGTCGGCCGATCGTCGATGTGATCCGGCATCCAAGGCCGCTCGAGGCCGGATGCGGAGTACGGCGGAGTGTGCCCGTAAGAGCCCGGCCATAGGACGATTGGTTGCGGTCATCTGAGTTCTCCGTTCTTTTCCCTGTCCCGCCTTGATCGAAGCTTACTAACTAGGTAAAATCTTATCCGAGAATACAACCCCTATATGCGATTTCCAATTGCGATCACGACGCGGACATTAACGGGGAGCGTGAAAGTCGAGGAATTCCTCACAATGATCGACCTTCCGAAATTTTACATGACTGCCTATGTAAAATCAAACATGGAGTGCGAGATCATCATCGATGATTGAATGAGCGGGGTTACGGCCAAAAATATTTCAGCGCCCATAATTCGGACGCCACCGATAGAGACGTCGTGAAGTGCAAATTGAAATTCACGATAATGGAAAATAGGAAAAACAAATTGAAAATAAAGCCACAATCCGTACCAGAAGGTACAACAATGTCGTTGCGCGCCGTCGGGCTGTGGCGCTTTGTTCGGCCCGAGCGCGCACAGCGCAAGAGCAAGAAAAGCGCAACATCGAGGCACTCGCGCGGGCAGGTCAACACGCCAGCGGGCAGGCCAGGCACGAACGTCCTTGATGGCCGTAACCACCTCCACCGTCGTCCCGACGCCGGAAAGCAAGCGATCGCGCGATCGGGGCAACGGCGTTTCACCTCGCGCATGCGCGACGCAGGCAACGGCGGCTGCGCGCGCAGCGCCCGTTGCGCACCAGCCGCTCCTTGAGCCTCCGGGCCTCCTCTAACAGCTCCAAGGAGCCGCACGGGAAGCATGAACCTAGCCGGAGAGATCGCAAGAGAAAAAAGATAGCCGAGGCGAGAAAGACGGAGTTCGCGATAGAGCAACCGATCAACGCTGTTGCGCTTACCATGCCGAGCGTTACGTCATCGTTAGCCAGCCGGCGTACGTACCTAGGAGCACCTTCACTTCACTCTCGCAAACGCCAGCCGCGGGACTCCTGCGGGTCGCTATAGATATACCTCTCTGGGCGCACCACGGTGCACAGCTACAGATACCGTCGGGTACCGACTGACATAGTGGCTCGATAGCGAAAAGAGCTGACAGGATCGTGCTCGCGCGAATCAACGATTTGTGCGCTCGAAAGAGCGCCCCGAACATCGCATCGCCTCGCCCGCCCTCGATCTCGACACATTTTAATTGGCATTGTATAACACACGCTCTTAATCCTTGCCAAAGGTTCCCTGTCGCCCGTGTCTACTGGATCGGGCCGGTGTTATTAGACGCCGATAGCCTCGAGAAACCGAGCGTGGCACAAAGCGTTATGGTATCATACTTGACGCAACGATTACCGATCGTTACGAGGCACCGACTCGGGGCTGAAAAGTAATACCTCACGGGCTATTAATCTTGAATTAAAGTGAAAGCAACGCTGAGAGCTGGAAAATGAAAGAGTGGAGGGACCGGGGGTGATTGGAAATTGATGAAAGTAACAATATCTTCGACGATAAACTGTCGGCGATCGCGGTCATCGTGACGGCTGCCGACATCACGATGGTTCGCTTAGTTGGCAAAAATCTTTGATTCAACAATAATGAGGAAACAAAATCTACCGTAGAGTGCGAGGATTAAATTGGCGGGTAAATGATATATTAATAATAACCTTCGGACCATTAATGCACGGAGAAAAATGATTCTATCTACTTTTTCTATATGAAATGATTATATCTAATTCTTCTATATAAAATGGTGCTATCTAATTCTTCGATATAACATTTTTCTATCTAATCTATCTTTTTTTTCTATATAAGAAATATCTTCGACGATAAACTGCCTGCGATCGCGGGCATAGAGATGGCTGTCAACATCGCGATCGTTCGCTTAGTTTGTAAAAAATCTTTAATCCAACAACAAGACGGAAACAAAATCTGCCGCAGGGTATGAGTATTAAATCAGTGGGTAAACGATTTTATAGTATTTATAATAACGATTCAATTATTGTGCACGGACAAAAAATATTGTTGGAAGAGCAAAAATGTTGTTACCGTACCAAAATGACTCGGTTAATATTGGGACATCAAACTATTTTGCTGTGGCAGCAAAACATTATTTTTTACTGTAACAGCAATTTTCTTTCCTGCCGCAATAATAAGTTATTAACGATCCACATTTCATTAGAGAAACAAAAGCATTATTCTCCGTGTACAAGAACCATTTTCTCGTACCATTTTCTTTTCTCGTACCAACAAAACCATTTTTCGTCGAAAAATGGTTTTGTTACTCTAAAGAAACATCATTCGTTAATAATTGATTGTTGGGGCAACAAGCTAAATTTGCCGCTACAGCAAAACATTTTGCTGCTAGATTGAAAAACTCGTTGCCGCAGCAAAATAGTTTGTTGTCCCCGCATAAAATAAATGAATTACTTACGGTAACAAAGTTCTTGCTGTGG
Source organism: Exephanes ischioxanthus (assembly GCA_958510785.1). NCBI lineage: Eukaryota > Metazoa > Arthropoda > Insecta > Hymenoptera > Ichneumonidae > Exephanes > Exephanes ischioxanthus. The sequence continues at coordinate 18,411,833 of OY294015.1, forward strand.
CAACCAACATTCGTTTCTCTGGAAACTTGAAAGTTACTGTTTCAGATATAGTGGTGGGTTCATTCGTTGGAAAGGAGTCGAATGATTATTTTTAAAAAGAATGTTATACATTTGTTTCGAGCGATGAGAAATGTATTTTGTAAATTGCACTGGAATTCGTTCGGGAATTTTCGCGCGACTGCGGAAGGAATATCTAAAATTTAACTCTACGGGGACGCACGAGTGCGCAGTTGTCGACAGTCAAGTAGTTATGAGATATTGCTCAAAGCAACACTGTTGCATCGTTCCCGATTATTACGCTGCCGCTACTAGGGGACTCGAACGATTTGAGCGAGAAATCTTTTAACCGTTGGGGTTACCGGTTAAGTGGTTAAGGAGTGCGGTAGGGCAGTAGAGTGAAGCGTAGTACCGTCAGCTAGTCCGCGCCACGAAAGCTCTCGTTTCGTCTCGTCGTTGTCGTCGTCGTCGTGACGCAGTTCTCTCGATTCACTGAACCGCCAGCAAGCATAACTATCTAGTCGGCAAACGCGCAGTTACATAGTCGTCATAGCGAGCCGGCAGACCTGCGCAACGACCGAGAAAGTATACAGTAACGTGGGAATTCTGTACCGGGAGATGAACAATGTTAAATCCGAAAGAATCGTACACATTCCGTCACCTGCACACAAAAAAAGATTGTCTTGTGAAATTACATTATTTTTTTCAAACCCCCGATTGAAAAATTATTTATCTGAAAAAAGGTCGAGATCATTATCAAATAAAGCTTACAATGAAATTTGCGCAACACTTTATCATTGTTTTCCATTAATGGTAAAGTCGTCTCTGCGATAGAGTATACCGATCAATTTCCACTTTGTCGTCAACGATAGATAACAAAAGTTGAAAATTGAAATTTTCATATGGCTTTCTCGTAATGTTCCTTTATTAGCAGAGCTTCTTCTATGAGAAATCATTTTCTATATTTTTGGCTTCCGCATGGAGGAAGCTTCACGAATACAGAAATATTATGAGAAAGCCATATGAAAATTTCAATTTTCAACTTTTATGCGGAAGCGATATGAAGATTTCGATTTTCAACTTTTTTCAACGTCAACGTCGTATTTGAGTTTTATTCAAAACGACTAGCCGATTCAGGTTCAGATTCGGATCCGCGATCGGTGCAAAAAAAAACATAGAATTATGCACTCCTGATTTTTTTTTTTTGGCAGTTTCGATTTTTAATCAAGATATCCAAATACTACCTCTTTATCTAGCTTTTTCAACCCAGTCATATACATATGCCTGATTAGTGAACGAACATAACGCACCAGCATGCTCATCGCGCTGACTGGAATATGTGGACAGTAATGGGAGCATACGGCGTCTTTATAGACTTAATACTGACCCACGTATGTTCCGGGCGAAATTGTAATTTCTCATTCGTTTCTCGCGAACTACTGTTTTAATTGATCCTTAATCACGCAGTACAACTCGGATTAATCATTTTATTTGCTTCTGATAAACAAAACGAACCGATTTTACAGATGTATTCGCTTAAAGAAACTGACAAGAAAATGGCCTGCGCGAGCTTGTTTCTGGCGGGTTCGCAGATAAAACTCTGGAAGTCCATGATTTTATAACAGTTTATCCCGATGCTTATTCAATCACATGATACACAATGTAAAAAATGTACAAAAAAAATATGAGTATACCGGACATAAATAGAATTTCCTGTCGTAGATAATATGATTAACGGACAGTATTTGGGCCACAGTCAATAATTGGGCCTTTCACCTTACCGATGATGTAAGAAAAGTTACCATAGTACATAGTAGTACGAAACAAGGGCGCCGCCTATGGCGGAAAGTCTTAGATTTTCCAAGAATGTTTACCATATCTATGAAAAATTCGTATAAATCCGGTACTTCCAACCATAGGTTGGGCCCTAGTTCCCTACGACCATGTACTATGGTAATATCTCTCAAGCGATATCGTCATATTTACTAGATCCTTATCTCAGTGTACACCTCGATTAACGCGGAGGGCTCGGATGGGTTGGGTGCTCCGGATAACGCAGAGGCTCGGTTGATCGAAGGTCGGATAAACAAGGTTCCACCCAGATAGACAACCGCAACGAAAGATAGTAGCTGGCGCAATAATTGCGACATGTGCTGCACATGTCGCAAATATTGCGCCAATATTGCCACTTTAATGGCGCTCGACTACTGGGTACTATATATGTATACCCGAATAGCGGTGACAATCCGTGAATGCTCCGGCGGCGTGAAGAATCAACGGCGGAACTATCATCGGTGACCTCCGAGAATCCGCAAGCGTGTCTTTGTCCTTAAAAACAACTGCCTGGGCCCGAGGCAGCGCAGGGTCAGCACGGGCCTGGCCCCTGACAAACATTCGTATCGACCACAATGGCTGCCACATCGAAATTTTCCGCGATTCCTTGGCCGATCTTATGCACGCGTTCGTGCATACGGAAGAAAGCAGTCGCTGTATTTGCATACCCGAATGGCGGTGATAATCCGTAAATCCTTCGTTGGCGCGAAGAATCGACGGCGGAACTATCATCGTGACGTCCGAAAGTGCGCAAGCGTGAGTTTTTCCAAACGACGTCGAGAGCGTGGCGACGCTATCTGGCGAGTGCGATCCTACAATGTTCCGAGCGACGAGAGGGAGGGTAGCAGCGAGTGGAGCGGAAGACGGGAGGACGAGCGTACAACCAGCGGGAGCTACAGTCGGTTGGCGGCGTCGCGGTGGGGGTAGAGGGGGGGCGGGAAGGGAGGGAGGCGGGTGGCGACGTTCACAGTAGACCGAGAGTGAGGGTTGCGTGCACAACTACGCCGGTCCGCTCTGTCAGTGTCAGTTGGTTCGCCGCGGCGACTTGTCGCGCTGTGTGATCCCGTTTATAATACAATATCCGTGCGTCCAACAGCTAATAACATACGTACATCTACGAGCAACGAACGCTAAACGAGACTCGTGAAAGATTCGGTCACGAGTATCGAAGGGAGCGAGCGGGCGTGGCGCGAGAATTCCTCGACTCGGGGGTGACGGCCGGATTGTTTCTGGAAGGCACGGAGTTCGAAAGAAAAACAACGCAAACATTCCGCGCGGAGATCAGTCGGTCGATCTTTTCGAGATCAAGCTGCGACGATACTCAACCGGCCTGTTGTGCGGTTCACGGATCTCGTATCTCGTTCGAAGATAATTCTGTAACGATATAGTACAACAAAGACGAACCGATAAAGCACAGTGAAATTAAATCGATCGAGTCCCATTGGCGCGAACTCTGAGAAAGCATTTACTTTTTTTTTTTTTTTCTTTCTTTTTTCGTTTATCGTCCAACGAAAATCATCCGAAAATTTCGTGCGCCGACTCGGGCAAATACCAAGTGCGGACGCCATTTACATCGCGCGCAACTACCAACACCGGTGATTCACAGTCGTGTCCCGTCGAAACGAAATCGAGTGCAATCCTCGAACAACTTCGGCCGAGTCAGACTGGTAAACTTTTCGTCGAACTCCGATCGAAAGTGAGACCGAACATAACCTTGCGTCGAGCCGCGGAGACACTTTTTTTTTGGATTCTCGAACAATCGACGAGAGGCATAGAGAGGTTCTGTTGGCGCGAGGGGAAGGAAGGAACTTGCGAGAATAACACAATAACCGGTTCGTTGTAACTCGGCTTTAAGGCGAAGAAGCAAAAGTGAGACACCGGATCGCCGCTCAGTGCCATCCGCTCGTCCCCCCCTCCCCCCTACACACCCTCGTGTCCCTTCGCCACACTACACAGACACTGTCGCTGCGTCGGTCAGAAGTTTACACAGAGGAGACGAGGAACGAGATGTAAGTACTCTCTTGAAAAAAAAAATGTAGATATATATTTTTTTTTTTGCAATACGCTACTGAAACTTGTAAAATATGTCGTGAAGAACACGTTTTACAGAGCCGGACGAGATAATCGATTACAAACTGGTACCGTATGTTTTCGCCTCTTGATATCTAATATTGTTCGACACCCGATTTCAGGCATACACAAAATATTCCGGTATACAATCGAATTGAATCGAATACATTCTGGATGTCCATTTATTATTTATTTATTTTGTAATATTGTTTTTTCGAAAATAAAAATAAATCGACAATTACTTGAAAACACATGGCGCGCAAAACCTGGCACAAATACAAATCGCTTCGCCGTACCACGGTGTGTAACGTGCTATAGCAATAATAGGCGGGAAAGACTTACGGATCTGTGAAAGTCCAATAATTCACAACTGCAATACATTTCATGGGAACTATGTTTGTGGCGATCGGTGCACAGTTTATTCGACAAAAGAAAAGTAATAATTATTATTATACCCGGCGGTGACCAATACGATGTCGGTACTCACCCTAAGTTCCATTTCCAAAATCAGCCTTAACCGTACCATCTTACGGTATTACTTTTCGTATTATTATTATTATTATTATTATTATTATTATTATTATTATTATTATTATTATTATTATCGTCATTACTCTTATTACTATTATTGTAGGTTTCTAATTAAGAGCTATTATACCTGAGATTTCACTGAAACTTTTAATTAGCTCGGTACCATATCTTTGTTCCGAAGTACTCCGGTATTTGGTTCGCAGTACAGAGTTGTGTAGCTGGAACGGTATGCGAGTTTTTCTTTTTTTTTCTTCTTTCTTTTCACGCGTTACCAGTAAACACAGTGGCAACCGCCAGGTAGATATGTACATCGAGAGTACAAATCGTGGAAAAGAGCGCGTGCGAACGACAGCTGGTAGCGCTGGTCGATCGATCCTCTCGGCGGTCGTATTGTAGCAGTCAGAAGGCACAGGCACAGTTCGGGGCCGACTGATCTATAGAACGCTCTAGAAAGTCGGATGTATAGAAAAGATTAGAAGAAGACTCGGGCCAATTCAGAATAGGGGAAGCGCGTTTTTCACAGAAATAAAAAAAAGTATATATAGATATATATATGTATATTATGACCATAATTTGAATCTCGCACACACTGCAAAATTAAAAAAATAAAAATCACAAATTTATTCCCTTTCGATCTCGAGCAAATTAAACCTAAGTAGCTATTACCCTCACAACGGTATGCTTCTTGGGCGTATCCGTTAACGGTACACTGGGGTAACTCATTACCTCAAGACAGTTTTAGTCTCCCTGATTTTTCTAATCACTTCAGAAACTTCTAATACGCACCGATCCCTTCCTTAGACAGTAAGAAAGAGATTCATGTATATCTTTTTCGATTCGCGGATTTTCAATTAGTGAAAAGTACATTTGAAAACGGCTGAAAATGTTTAAAAAATCAAGATTTTGAATGAAAATTGCAATTTTTTTCCAAAACTATAGAACAAAAAAATGCCGTCGCTATTGTAAAGCGGACATGCTGTTCTACCAAGAAGAAAATAGAACAGATGTATGTGCTCCACAAAGTATCATACTTTCAATGGATGAAAGTAGCCAATGGTACGAGATTGAGAATACCGCGAGTGGACGGGCAAATCTAGTTTTTCCTTTCGTACAATGTTACGAATCGTATATAATCACATGTAATGTTCTTTATGCTACAAGAAACACGAATGGATAGTATACATTTATAAAATCGTTTTTTTTATATAATTATTTTCATGAACACTGAAGACTCGTACCATAAAAAATAAAAAATCATCGTAAATAAATCATTAATCATCTTTTTAATTGACTGACACCGTATCAATTGGTAGTGTTTTCGCTTTGGCAGTCGTACATCTTCACTGCTTCTAAGATTATACCGTTTCGCCATTGTCTGTAATCTATAAATCAGTAATGTTATTTAGATTTTTGAGATAATTTTTTATCTAAATATAACAAGAAAAAACGTCACTCTTTCAAAAAATTGATTACAAAACTATTTTTATAATTTGTGTTATTATATATAACATTGCTAAGTAATGAGCATGCTTCAAAATGTCAAATTAAATATTTTTCCAAGAAGAAAGAAATGCAATTATTGCGCAAAAAACTGTCTTCAATGGTACACTGGGGTAATTCGTTACCCCAGGCGGTTTTTAAAGCGCTTACGATTCGATGGCCAGCCACCAACGGACTAGTCCCTTCACTCTGACGGGACTCTAGGAAGTCAATCATTACCTTTATACCTTATAGCGCCCTTGCTCACGCTGGGATAACGAGTTAACCCAGTATACCGGTCCAGGGTTAAGTCTCACTGCAATTTGGTCGTTTATGACTGACATAACTTTCTCCGTTGCGGCGGGCTTCGACATAATTTTTTTTTTTTTTTACTGAATGCAAATGTTGTAATCTTCATTTAACCCATTCGATTAATCGTACGTAAATGGAAGCAGAAACATAATAGGGTTCACGATTGTGGTAACGTTTCTGTGGCTTGTGAAGATTTAATGCGAGTTCGAGGACACTGAATTTCTATCGACGAGTCCGGACGATGGGCGTACCGACGAACGAAGCTACGAATAACGACAACTTCGCTGTGCGCAATCTCTTGGCTCGAGTATTAAGCGCCGATGGAAGCTATACGCGTAATTACGCATCGCACACTACACTGTAATACATTTTACATCATAGTTTATGCTGCAGTATGTAAACTTACCTTGATCACAGGCGGCGGTCGACGACGCAGTTCTGTTGCTTCTAGAACGTGTTTAACGCGCACGCGCCGGTTTCCCTCGCTCCGCTCGCCGTTCCCTGGCGTCCTCTTTTCTCTGTCCCACGTTTATTCATCTTTTTTTTTTCTTTTTTTTTCTATTATGCTACATCGAGAACACACTCACTGTATCGCCGATATACCTGCGAGCTTTCGGCACTCTATGAAATTCTATCGTTCTTTTGAGAATACCCGCTGTTGGAAAAGCAGATTAGTGTGACTTATTACATCGCCGGGTCAGCCGGCTGCTTGTGCCTTGCTGAACGGGCTGTCTCTGTGTGAAGCGCTTACGCATCAGTGCCGGTAAAATTCTACAATGCATGACCATATAAGGGTACTCAACAAAAGAAAAATAAATGTGTTTCTTTTCGTACATTTTCACGCAACCTGTGGTATGATCGTATTGTAATGATAACGTTAGTGTCGAATGAAACTTCATAGAAAAAAATCGCAACATATATATTTTTTAAGTATTACCAGAGGTCGGCAGACTGAAAATTAATACCTTCACTGTAGTCGGAATGATTCGAATATATTCGGCATTCGAATAGCTTAAATAATCATGAGTCATGAATGTTTGAGTTTCATAAAAGAAAAATAATAATTAATTCGTTTCGCTCGACGTATATATATTGTTATTATTTTTATTGGAACATTTCGTTTCGTTGTTTATCGAATTCGAACGACCGAGAAGAGAATCAGTATCTGCCAAACACTGTCGGAAAGGGGCCTTGTTTACTAACGGAGTATCGTGACACTCATCGAGTAAACAAGATATTCGTGTGTGTGAGCTTCGCAGTCCGGACAAGCTTCCCTTTGTCGTTGTTACTCGCTATCATCGGCGTAACCGTCGTTCTTCGACTCCAGAATCGTGCGTGGGAATCTCTCCGTGCCTCGCGAACCTTGATTTTTTACACAAGATTAATTCTACTAAATACTAACCATCTATCTCTGTCGGGAATAAAGCGACCAAGATTGACCCTTTAACAACTGTGGATCCAGTTCGTTTTCTCTAATATCACATTTTAAGGGAAGACTTAATACGAATGAGTGCGAGAGAGTCAGAATAAACATTTTGAAGCCATTTTTCTCCGAAACAATCCTATGAAATGAAAAACGAATTGCGGGGCGCACCGCAATTCGTTTTTTATTTTACTTTACTCGGTGCACAAATGGCAGTTTTATAGACGCTTCGCGTACGTAAAACCCCTATTTTCACACCTTGTGATGTAAAATTTGATACGTTACTCGTGCGAAAAACTTTTTTTTAACTCGTGTGATTGCAACATTCGTCAGAAAAAGTTTTATTGCACTAGTATCGTAAATTACTATTATAAAATCGTTTCGGAGAATAATTTATTCAAAATATTATGAGGTTATGTTGATTTTTAACCCCACCTTAAGTAAAATTCATAATGATGCCGAGTTATGATCTTTGTTGTAAAAAAATGATTCAAACAATACTTTTCCATATTCCAACAAATGTCGATCCAATTTGAAATACCAAGTTTAACATAATCTCATTCTTAATGAAGTACAGCTTAACTTTTGTAGATATTGTTTTGATTACCTATAAAAAAAAAAACTTCCCATAAATGGTAAACTTTTTTTTTTTAATAACAACAGGATTAAAGCATGCAGTTCTCGTCGGGCGCAGAAATAAATGAAAAGTAACAAAAACGCGTGGTTAGCAACAGCGGTAGAACTGAGAGGGCAAACGCTGCGTAGATTTGAGCGTCATCCTATATTTCGACACGTTTCAAATACGCCACGCGCGGTAAATTAATAACAGCGAAGACACGATTGAACACTGTCCGTTTAATGTTCGCGGGTTTATCATTTCCGTTTCGTCGAGCGGCGGTTCTATAGATGGTCAGCACTAGTTGCATTTACCTTATTCGCATTTCTCGCATGACCATCCGAGAGAATCTTTCAAATGTTTCATACCCGCCGTCGTTTCGGTGTAATTTTTGTTCTCTTTCTCTCGGTTCTCATATCGTAATTGGCTCGTTCAGCGGTAGTTTTTATCTGTGTCAATAACGAACCGAGCACACTGTTGCGTTCCCGCAGCTAGCATTTAATCAATCTCACGTCAGGGAACGCTCTCGACCAGGTGGTCAGGTAACAGCGGCAGCAACAGCGGAATGGCTTTTTGATACTCTACAGTACTAACTATAAGTATGTATATATATATGTATATAAATGTAAAGGTGAAAGTGAAAGGCTCCGTCGGTGATCTCGCACTCGATTTCCTCGCATTGTTTTTGTGTTGCTCACTCTGTGCCCGCACGAGGGGCTCCCGGAATTTGAAGGACTTTCGTGAATTCTCTCAAGGTTCTGATCAGCCAGCTGTTACCGTCACCGGCCGGCCGGGACGATACATGTTCCCATTTTCTTAACTTTTTTGTTATTCTTTTTTATAATTGACTGCAAAGTCGAATTAAACAGCTACAATAAATGTATGAATACGGCGACGGCGAATCTTGTGGATCTAGACTGATTGAAATTGGGCGATAAAGTCGAGAGTACAATTTATCACTATTCTTTGCCCCAGTCGTTCGCGGCTATCGCCCCGAATTCTTGGCTGTTTGTCTCGATAGTGAAACTCTCCCGGAAGCATCGTAACAAACCGTTCCTCTCTCTGTGTTTGAGCGACCGATGTAATTTTTGTAGATTCGTTATCCATTATATTTTTTTCGGGGCTGCGAAAAAACAAATCGAAGTAGCCACACTTTCTCTGCAAGTGTTATCACGATCGGAGGTCTTGGTCGAACCACCGCCGGCACTATCTCGTGAAAACATTTCAAACTATAGAGAGATGGATAATAATAGATGAATACACTCGACAAATATAGACTCGCGTGCAGATTTTTTTCTTTTATTTTTCATTATCGTGGTTATGATTTTTTGAAGTACAGTTTCGATAGAAAAAATATAAACTTTGCTGTCAACCGGGAAATAAGTAGCGTTTAACTTGTATGCCGGAATGATTTATCTGCGGAAAATTCACCTCTGAAAGTGAGCCAATCCTTACACGAAAGAACGGTTCGAATATATAATTTACGATAAAAACTTTTCTGGAATAGCTAGAACGATGAAATTAGGCTCGATCGTTTTGTTTTCACGTACATAACAAGTTAATTCGAGACTCGTTATATGAGTCCGCAATACTTTCCACCAGTCCTTCGGCCGGTATGGCCGATCATGTAAACCCTCAATTATTCGAACTATCACTCCGGTTATCAGAAGGTTCGGTTATCCGAACTTTAGCGAAAAACATTAAGGTAATGGAACCAATGCTCGGACGATTAAGAGCATCCCCAGATTACAGCAGTTATTAATTGGTGAAGAACACATTTTTTGTCAACATAATTGAAACCAATGTCAAGCTGATAGTTCTAGTTTTCAAAGCACATCGATCAATTACAAAAAGATCAATATTTTTTTTAATTGCAAAAGAAAATAACGAGTGTCCACATGTACCAGTTTTCGGAAGTCATTTTTCGGCACGCCCCTATGTTCGAACACTGTTTGTTTCAATGTTTCGGGTAATCATAGATTTCAAGAATTCTGATGTACGAACTCAACTAGTTCGTATTAACTAAAAGAATTGCTTTGCCATTTAGACTAGAATATTCTTTTATTTGTTTTAGGTATACACCTTTTACAAATTTGCTAATTAGCTTAGCCTTTAACGGCAATACACTGAGAGAAGGATCTAGTAAAAATGACGATATTGCTTGAGAGATATTACAATAGCAAATAGTAGTAGGGCACTGGGGTGCACCAACGATAGGAAGTACCGTATTTATAAGAATTTTTCTTAGATATTATGGTAAAAATTCTTGGATAATCTGAGACTTTCTGCCATAGGTGGCGCCCTGGTGCCCTACTACTATGTACTATGGTAACTTTTCTTAGATGATCGGTAGTTTTTACTACATCCTTCTCTCAGTGTAGACTTTCATGTGCTTAGTATAACATACATACATACGAATCGGATAAAAGGAAGAGGAACACATACGCATGCGGTACCACTAGAATAGACTCTAGTCAATCCGAGAGAGCAAACGAACCATCCTTTCAGTTGGCGGCAACAAAGTAAAATATCTTCTTAATATAATCTGCCGAGAGACACTCAAGACTAGCAGGGAACACGAAGTCCTCAAAAAAGTTATCTCTGTGGGTCTGAAACAATGGGCATTCAATGAGTACATGGTAGATTGATTCGGCCACAAACAGCTCGCAGCAAAGATATCGATCGTGCCAGCTAAAATTATAAATCAACTTTTTGATCTAAAAACTAAAATTATGATGACCCGCAAGGCTACATTGCGCGATTATTTTTGTATGTGCTGAGGGAACTCCTGCTTTCAAATAACTTTCACACCTTTTGCCATTCATTAATTAAATCAATCAAAAAATTATATTTACGCGAAACAATACTGAAGATAAGCTACGCAGAAAGCTGGCTAACCTAACTTCTTCGAACTGTCCGATTATTGGATCACGTATGTAGTAACTGTTGTACCAATTTCCGCACACTATATCGTCTACCTTTTATTGAACGATGTGGCTATTCGCACCCTTTCGTGTGTCGTGTGTCGTGTGTCGTGTGTCGTGTGTCGTGTGTCGTGTGTCGTGTGTCGTGTGTCGTGTGTCGTGTGTCGTGTGTCGTGTGTCGTGTGTCGTGTGTCGTGTGTCGTGTGTCGTGTGTCGTGTGTCGTGTGTCGTGTGTCGTGTGTCGTGTGTCGTGTGTCGTGTGTCGTGTGTCGTGTGTCGTGTGTCGTGTGTCGTGTGTCGTGTGTCGTGTATCGTCTGTCGTGTGTTGAGCGTGTTGTCTTTCACCATTTATTAGTCCCTGTTAAGCATACAACTTTGCGTGTATCGTGCGCCGTCCGTGTTGTGTCTCACCTGTTATTAGTTCATATTGAGGTAATGTGAAATTAATCGGACGGTATCAAAACCTATACTGTAATGGACTTTTTTCAAGAATGCCGAAACTCGGGTGTTTGACACCGACAGAGTAATTTCACATTGCCTTAATATGAACTGATAATAGCACGCTGGTACACGATACACAAAAAATTGTATGCTTAATAGGAACTAATGAATGGTGACATACAACACGAACAACCACGATACACGACCGCCGCCACACGAAAAATATTATGGGGCTACCACTCCGGTTATCATCTCTGCATTCGGATCTTTGATATTTCCTACTGAGTTCCGGGTGGATGGGGAGAGAGAAGTCTCTCATACCCTTAAGGCGAGGTGAAACAAGTGCCACGCGACATATGAGTGCAAGAGAGATAGTTGCATTTTTGACCGTATATCCCAAAATCCGCGAGAAAAGTTTATTACAGTTTTTATTACCAACCGCGGTATTGCACATGCTGTTAAGCGTAGATTGTCCGAGTGTCGTGTGTCGTGTGTACACGGCATAATTCATTGTCATACGTCGTGTGTACGTGGCATAAGACTTTGTCATGTGTACATAGCATAAAACTTTGTCATAAAAACTAATTAACATTGTCTCATAGTTAATTGGTTTTTATGCATAACATGTTTCGTGTGACGTGTGTCGTGAGTATTATCTTTCTTTTGTGTTTCGGCATAATCTGATCCGTGCGTCGCGTATCGTGCGTCTTTAATTTTTAAACGATACACGACGTTCTGCATATTCCTCCAAATCGATTACATTTATTGTTACGTCTAATATTGTCGGACATCAACTTGTTGTTGATGTCTAAAATTGTCGGATATCAAATTCGGTGATATTTTTACGGATACAATGTGTTAACAAGTAATAATATATAATATATACTTAACAATAACATATGCTTTACTCATATACGTGTTACAATGACATAAAAAATTGCGTTTCGATTGTCCAAATTTTTTATTATCCGAACCACACCAGATCGGATCGGACAATCGAGGTTCTACTGTATTACCCACTGACCAGTATTCGCCGGCTCTTCGCTCCGTCCCGAAATAAAACCTGCAGAGTCACGGGGTGAGGCGACATGTATTACCGCGGTCGGTAATAAAAACTGTAATAAATTTTCCAACCATGCCGACAATTTACGTTCAAAAGTAAATTCCCACATTCATATCCGCTTGATGTGAGAATTTGCTTTCACCCGGAAATGGTCGCCGCCCGTGAAAAAAAGTTTATTACAGTTTTCGTTACTGACCGTGGTATTTCGATAGTGCGTTTTTGCGGACGTGACGAACAAGAATGGGAGCCGATTCGTCCTAGAAAAACAGCGCTATCGCGACAACCCTGTTATCACGGTTATCCTGGCATACTCCACATTGTACAATGCAGTGTCGGGAGATACGAGACGCCCACGGCAGTTTCCGCGTATGTACGAACACGAGACAATCTAGCACATCGGCAGATGCGTTATGCCAAGACACGGAGGAACGAAAAAAAAATCAACATAATTGAAATTTAGTTAAAGCTATACGTACAAAAAATTCACTCCGAGACGTGCGCGAAAGATTCTGGAAGCATCACGAAAGCCGTAACCGGAGCGTCATCGGTGCCTCGGCGCGGCTGGGAGGTACGCGGATTGGACACGTAACGCTGTGTCGCGCGACGCTTCCAGAATGCTCTCGAGAGTTCGCGAGTCTCGTGCGAGCTGCGCGCTCTCCTCTGCACAGAGAGTTTATCGATTACGCGCGCCCGGGAACTGCAATCCGAACGGACGTTAACCCTGATCGTCGCTGGAAACTCATAAGCGACAAAGCTCCGGTAGCGTTAGACCTGACACTTCCGTGGAACGTTCCACCGTTCGGCATGTTTTATGTACAAGCGCTTGGATATTTAAAAAAAAACGTCGAAGTTGACATTTTCTTTTCTTGGTCCCTTGAGCAATGCTTTCGTTACAATGTTTCATTTAACCCTGCGTGTGTACACTGGGTCTTCGAAGGAACAGTCGAAATTTAAAACTCCGTTTTTTCCGCTTTTTCGACTATTCTTCAATTTTTATTAGCAACAGTTTTAAACTTTTGTCTTCGGCAACTTGTGGGCCATGTAGTACGCACTTCAATAAGTAACCCAGCATTTTTTTAGATTTTTTTTTTCAGCCTAGAAAACTTTGAAAACCCGACTTTTCCCTAAAAGACCCAGTGTACACACCGCGTCTCTGAAAATATAGTGTACACACGCAGGGTTAACTATGTCCATTTATCGAAGGACAGAATGACATTTTTCCAACCGAATCCAGTCGCTGCCTGTCCCGATCTCGTAACTCAGAGCGGAATAAAAAATGTATAAAAAAAGGGAAAAATTATTGAAGGGTTAAAAACTTAATCACTGCTCAGATTCTCGATGACTAGTCGACGTGTCTCACTCGACACATATTTTTAACAACGATAAGATAAAACGCACGCTCGGCTGCAGGACGAAAAATAGAAATTGCCAGTAGCGGTAACACGAGCGTTAGACGGCGTGACAACATGTCGCTCATTCGGAACAACGGAGTAACGTATTTCGTGGATTTTCCATGCAAATTCTTACATTGTTGTTGTTCCAGAACTGCGACGTAAGTCAAGACTTGACTAAGTGCTGAGACCCTAAGTACTAAAAAAATGATTTTTTTTATTAGTCTTACGACGAACCAAACTACGGTTTTGACTTTGAAAATTTGTGAGTGATGACGATAAAAATTCATCTCTTTTGAGGATGTTTGGGCCAAAACGCGTTTCTGTTCGATCGCTATAAAACAAGTACAGGCTGAATATTTCGCAATTTTTTTTCAGATTTTTAGACCATGTAGTTTTTTTAGTAACGCGTGCACAAAGCGACATACGGTACTGTGTAAACGTTTCGGAGATCGGTTGGTAACGACAGAACATAACGATTTTCTCCGCTGATTTCTATTAGACTCGAATAAAAAACCTACCACAGCGAAGAGGATACTGTCGGACAAATTGTGTCAAAATTTCAAGATTCGCGGTTTTGTTTCTGAGATAAATTCAATAAACGAAAGACTCTATCTCTGTCTAGTCGCTTGCTTTGTGTGTGTTTCTCACTCGCACAATGACTAATACGGTCGGCGGAGCGCCTCTCCCGCGATTTTGGCCCAAACATCCTTAAGAGCATGTGAAACACGTTCTCAGCGTGTCTCTCTCGCTCCGCCGAGAGCGCCACTGATGCTATCTCTCTCGCACTCCATAGTGTGTCACATGCTCTTAAACCTTCATAAGTCACAGCTCTATCCCCACTCTTAGGCGCTACCGTAGAAACGCGTGACCCCCCACTCTACGTCCGATAGTCCCGTTTCGGTACGGTTTCCGGCAGTCTGACTTATAAACCCTTTATATTACGTAATTATAAAGGGTTAAGGATATTCTTAACCCCTTCGCCCCCCTTAACCCTTAAAAGTCGTTTGTGTTCGATCTTGATCAAACTTAGGTGGTCTACAGAAAAAGCGCCCTTCGTTCGGTGGAATTTTTAAAGATTTTTTCACGGCCTAGTATTTTTGCAACGTGATTTCAAAATCGTGTTTTTTGACACGGGAAGCATTGGATCTAACCTGCACTGAGAAAAAAAATCAATTGACTCAATAAAATGAGCGCTTACGGGTGACGAAATAAATGTTTGGTTCATCGAACAAAATAATTGTCGTAGTAAGTAAAGGAACTTTTGATTCGACGGCCTGTTAGTTCGATCAACGAGGTATTCCTTTCGATCAACTAAACATTCGTTTCGCCACCCGTAAGCGCACATTTTGTTGACTCAATTGACTTTTTTCCATGTGTGAAAAACGATACAATCTAGCGTTTTTCTCTGCCAATTTCTGTTTAATTGAAATAAAAAACTGACCGCCTAAAGGGCAAGGTCTCGTTTTCAACAGCCGTTAGAAAAAACGAAGGGTCCGTTTTTTTTCTAGCTAACGTGCTTTGTATGACCTTTCTCTCTCGCACAGTTACTAGCGCGTTCATCGGAGCCGCTCTCCCGAGTCTCCCTCGCATTTCTGGTAAGGATATCCTTAAGTAACGTTATATACCCGAAAGTTAATTAGATCTCTTATTTTTTTAACCTTAAATAGCCAACAAAAAAAAAAAAAACACGACTACTTTATATAATCGAAATGTTTGATAATCATTCGACGGCTGGTCGTATTTTTGTTTACCATCGAGTGTAGAAACATGCCTTGTTATCGTCATTATAGAACTCTCCACGTTATTTTTTTCGTGCCTCGATCATCGCAGTGTTGTATTCTCGTGAAGAAGTGGGGGGATGACCTTCAGCTAGCGGCAGAACCGTCACGCCTGGTAGCCTCTCCCGGCTGATGCCCGCGCCCCGTATCTTTTCCACTCTCCTTGTTTACATTTAATTCGAAAAACGTAACCGCTGTCGCTCTTCACGGTTTGTTAGGGAATAAAAACCCAACCACGGTCGATGTACCCGCCCGGAATTGTTTCGCGATGTCGTCCTCGCTCGCGTTTCTCGCTCTTCAAACACTCCGACCCAAAGCGAGAAAAATACGGCCTACGTGCCGGAAAGCACAAAACCCAAAGTCACATTTCGAACCGAGAATTAACGATGTCAACAAGTAGATTCGGAAACCCCAATTTCACGTTCGTTACTCGATAGACCATCGTACGGTACGGGAATACAATTGATATTCTAGTTTGATTTAACACGCATCCAAGACTAATTTTTGACGACACATTTTTTGATACACGTTTGCAAAAAAAAAAAAAAAAAAAAAAAAACAGAAATCCTAGCAAGAAAAATAAAAAATTTACAGTTGTTAAGTGTCAATTAGACCATTATAAAACTTTTTTTTATGAATGAATAATACATAGGGCTTTCGTAGATCCAGCACAATAATTTTCTGCGGATTCAACTTTTGAGTTTAATTTTCTTTGTAAACTCCAGCATTCGTGGAACTTGGCGACTCTTATAAAATTAACATAAAATAGCTATGTATTACCAATCAACCTCGAGTGGAAAAAAAATAATCATTGGTTTTTGGCACACCCCGAACATCGTACATTCGAGTACCACATTTATTTCCAGGCCATGGAAATTTTATTTCCATACATTTACGAAATTTTTTATTTCACTTGACGACACGCCGCGATTTGTTACGCGACTAATTACGATACTCGCATAATGATTTCTCTCAGTATCCGACGCGGGTCGCCTCTCTATAAAAAAAAAAAAGTTTCGTGTCGCCTATGTTCTACTAGATAGCCCGTGGCGACTAATGTCCGACCTCGACGTCATTGAGCATTGAAAGGCACTCTCCCTTGTCGCCGTCGATTTTTCCGTGGGTTCGAACGTGCGACCGCGTTTTGAGGGAAATCCAGGGACGCACGAGGAGTGCCATTGGGAATTTTTGTGCGTTGCACGGTGGATACTTAATCGCTGCCAGTATATAGTACGAATAGACGAATGGAACCGATGATCCCCGATCCCGGAATGCCGGGTGCGCGCGCATCGGGCTAATTCCATGGACTGCGACGCCGACTGTAATCCGCGCTCGCCTCGGGGGCAAATACGATTCTTGCAAAACCTTTGCTGCTCCCTTGACATTAAAAGCGGCTCGTTCGCGCGCACACACCTTTCGCTGGAGGGGTTTGCCCCCTCGGTTACTTTCGCATTCAGACGTTTTCTCTTGCACTTCGCAAGTTTAACTATCGACGACTATAACGCGCTCGGCGAGCGTTGTAACAGCGCAGCGACGATGCGAAGAGTAGAGACGCGCCCCGCGCGCATGCGCATTCCCAGGTCAAGTCCGCGCGCACACAAACGCGCATTAAATGGATTGCCCGATCATTGCGACGGCTATGGGTCTCGTGACAGTGTCCCGCCGCTGCTGCCCGACTCCGAGCGCAACGATTCGTGGCAGCTTTATTTAATTAGCTGCCATTCGCTCAATCGTTTAGTAAGCCGTATAGCGAGCCGGCTGACCGAGAGACGGAGAAATACATGTCGCGGCGACGTAGCGGCCAACCTAAATAAACGAGCAGCGGACAAGGACCAGTTGATTACGTTAGTTTCTAATTCTTCGGTCACTCAAAGTCCACCCGATCGAAAATCTCAGGGACTTGGACGTTATGCATTAGTTCGTGCCGACCGGTTAACACCTGGACTCACGGCGTATCGTATCATATAATGGCCCGGCTCTTTATTTTATTTCTTTAAGGTATTACTCGCGATACAGTCCCGTCAATCGTGAGTTGCGGAGAAAATTTCGGACACTTCTCGATGGGATAAAAATCTGAAAAAATCAAGTGTATGGGAGGTGCTGCAAAGATTGTTTTTGTGAAATAATAATTCCATTTTGTGATTAACAAATTGAAGATAAAAATTATTATTCAACAAATTACCCGGCAACGTAACTATTTTCCTTCATAAAAATAATTTGCTTGTTTTTCTCAGTGGGCATGCATTTTTTCAGAATTGTTTGTAATCTTTGAAAATCGCGTTTTTTCTATGTTCAAGCTGTGAAGAAACGCATTTTCGAAAGATTACAAAAAATGCTGAAAAAATTCACACGTATTCAGAAAAACAAACGACTTATTTGTTGGATATTAATTTTTATTACTACCTTGTACTACCTTGAATAACTTGGTGGAATTAATGGCGGGGGAAAGAAATTATGAAGTTATAAAAAAACAAATTATTATGGAATCGATGGATTGTAATGATTTTTAAGGTCAAGTGTAACCGCTATGAGTGCGAGAGAGATAGCTGCAATTTCGCAACCCAAAAATCTCCCAAGCCGTTTATTTCTTGGAAAAATTATGAGAACAGTGAACGCAGTATTTCTGCACAAGATTAGCGTTCTCGTATTTTTCCGTAAAAATTAACAGTCTTAGAGAATTTTGGATTGCAGTTTTCGTTGCCGACCGAGGAGTTGCACTTCACCTTGAATAAGTAAGTTTTTTGTTCGTTCAAGTTTTGGCGTAACGAATAACTTTGCTAATTTGCGGACTAATTATTATCTGTTGAAAAATGATGACTATTGATTTTTTCTGTACACCTTGTTTGTATCTATCTGATCGCAGGTCTCACGGTCGTTGAGGCACAAATAATAACAGTGTACCGGGTACCGTGCTATCAACACCTGAGCTCCCAGCGTATTGTATAATCTCGTAGATAGTCTTTATTTTTGACATTTACTTTTCAAAAAAATCTCATTAAGTTATGAAAATATCGATGACAGAATGCTTGATTATGTAGAAGGATTTTTGCTTACGAAATTTTTATTTTGTATTTTATTCGCTCAAGTTTCGATGCAAAAGTTACTTGGATGTAAGAAAATTTGACCAATTTACAGTGACTATTGTCCGTTGAAAAATCGTGATTATCGTTTTTTAAAATTTATTTCACACATTCTTCATATCCTCGTCTGATCGCGAGTCCCGCTGTCGCTCGTTGACAAATAATAATCGTGTCAGCGTGAGCCTGCGAGCGAGCGCACACATCGGTTCACAACCGCTTCCTGTTATTCGTGTGTACAAGTATTGTAACAGCGAGCGAGAGACTTCGCAACAGTTCCGTTCCGTCGGTCATTCGGTTCTCAGAAAGTGTCTTGGCGTATAACGAATTGAATTGTTTTTTCTGGTACGTAGTCGCTAATCGTAGTTAAATTCGTGCGAGCTGAATACAGTAGAGCCTCGCTTATCCTCGGTTGCACAGTAGAGCCTCGATAGTAAAATCTCGGACAATATGGAAAAACATAAACGATCGTCGAACTGCACCTAGATCGATGCGGCGTGCTTGGATGTTGGGGGGCCTCGGATGACCCGGAACCCCGGTTAGTCAATAGCCGGATAAACGCGGTTCTACTGTACCAGTGATTATCGTGCGATTAAGGGCTCACGCCACAGTAAACGAGTAAAAACGCATGTATATTTCGGGATTTTTTTCTCGGTAAATATTCGCTTTGTCGATTTGATTTTTTTTCTTTTTTGGGTGGAATATATTAAAGAACATTTAGGCATTTTTCATTCAATTTTATTGTTATTATGTATATTTTTCATCGGTCGGCGTAGACAATTTTTTTTTCGAGAGTTCGATTTGAGTTTCCCTGATTCAATTTGTCCTTTTATCTGAAACACAACATTTCAATTGTTTCTTAACAAATTATATATGAAGCAATCCTTGACGAGGGGGAAAAAATAAAAGATTGGTAAAATGGCGGCAAATTGAAAAAAAAATAGCTCTTTACCCATTTTTTTTTACACTGCATCATTTTTTAAAATATGAACACGTCAAGGACTAAAGAATATGTTGAAGTATATCGGTTAAATTTTTCATAATAATCCATCAAGCCATTTTTTAAATATCCGGGACACCGATTTTGAAAACCACGCTGCGAGAAAAACGCTTTCAAAGTTTGGCCGCGCCGCTGCTCGAGTGCTTCGACACTTCCCACAGAACGGTCTCTAATTTGCGTAATTCATTGAATTTCGACATCAAAATTTAACTGAATATTCTTGATGGTATAACTATCAGAAAATACATACAAAAATTTTACTGTGGCGTAAGCCCTTCATTAACGAAGAGAGTCACCCGTTGTGTAGGCTGTTCGCAGCGGAAATGGTCACAAATGCTTGTAAATAAAGCTCATGACGATGCGAAAACAGATTGAGATAAAAGGTTTGAGGGCAATAGTGCGAGGGGGGGGGGGGGGGGGAGAGGAAGCGCGACGCGCGAGACACATGCACACCCACGTTCAGACTATATGAGGTTCCGGATGTGTCGGACGCGTTGATGATAAAACCGCACGAGCCTGGTTATCAAACGCGGTTAAACCCTACTTTGTTATGCGGGTATCGTCTTTAAAAATAGACCAACTGTCCACCGGGGCACGGTGTAGGGGAGACAGACGCGTGTCTTCCGGACTATCTATGGGAAAGTAAAAATACTTTAGTACACAAATTAATAAAAATAAATAAATTCGCAGTGAATATACACACATATATTATTGCAAAAAAAAAAAATCTCTAATACATAGTGAAACGTACACAGCTGAACATATTTATTTGTGTTGTTAAAAATGTACTTTCCCCCATGTACTTTTTTCCATTAGGGTAGCACACCTTCAACTTAACGGAATCACGCTATTCCATAATAATAATAATAATAATAATAATAATAATAATAATAATAATAATAATAATAATAATAATAATAATAATAATAATAATAATAATAATAATAATAATAATATCATGCCTGCAACTCCACGGCACCAGAGCGCCGTTGCCACGATCGATTGCGAACTGCATTTAGATCATTGGGTTAACCTGATTGATTTTAGCTCTATAGAAAACTCGATAGCACGATTTAATGCTCGCTCTCGCTCGCACGCCCGTTCATGAGTACCAGCAATGCACCGTACAACTCCGGTACCCTTCTATACCGAAAGGAACTATATATAAAGCGAACCCCAATGGGCGTATACCCCGGATCGCGTTCTGCTCTACTATAATCCTGCTGTACAGTGCGGTACGCATATAGTACGTATGTATGGGAGTAGCACAGGTGACCAACCGTCTACGGTAGAGACGCATAATTAATGGCCTGACTAAATACGGCATGACCGAACGAATCGAATGAGCTCCGTATGTGCCCCGAACTGTACAGCAGTAACTATAAGTACTTATACAAACTTTTTTTTTTTCTCCAACCAATTTACCGAGGAACGGAGTCACGTTCCTGCGCGATGCGTGGCCTGCCGCCTCCTGCCCCGCCTCGCAAGACCAATTAGACCAACGAGTTGTCCACCGTTGCTAAAAAGGGCCAGAAGGATACCAAGAAACCACACCAACGGAGAGAGCAAAAAATATATATATCGATATAGATACGGATAAATATAATAGAGCATACGCGCTACCTTTGCCGAATCTCGTTTCTCTACCGAACCATCTTCCCTCATCCGACCTTGAACGCGTTAACGCTAACGTACTTTCTTTCGTTCCACTCGTAACGTTTTTTTTTTTTCCTACCTCTGCTTCCAATTTATCTCGACGCACCTGACATCGGCCCCACCGCCCTATATTCCAAATTGCCCCCGACCGTGTCTCGGCATTTGTACTGGTCGTCGTATAATGTTTCACCAAACCTGTTCCACTCACTTTTGACCCTTATCCTGGGATGATTGCCCTTCGGGTTTCGCCACAACGGTCGCGAATAGGCCGTACTGTTTCGTACGCTGCCTCTTGTAAGAGACCTTCGGAGTCTTCTGAAACTTTTTTTTTTCCCTTCTTTCTCGATGTTCTTCGTATCGTTGGCGACGTGTCGTGTCCGGGCCGACGGAGATGTTCGACGGCCAGAAACGTCTGGAGTCTCGAGGCTCAAACGGACTCCGGTCCCAACGGGTCCATCAAGCGCCCACCGGACTCTCCTTTCCCCGGACTCCTTTGTCCGTTCACCTCGATTTCTCCTCCTTCGATTGGATGCGAGCGAGACACACGCGGACACACGTGCGGATGCTATTATCCTCTTTCTATGTCTGCAAAAATTTCTCAATATTCTGTATTTAAAAAAATTAATAATATTTCAATAAAAGGTTATCACGAAATTCTATCGATGGGAAATTTTCCTATGCGCCATTTGGTAGGTAATTTTTTGTTGGACGATGACACGCTCAATAATTACGCTAATTGTGCATTGCTGTGTACAATATATGTTCTGCCATCTGATGGAATTGAGATCCATCCGCTTTAAGGTAGAGCGGTACAGTCCCGCCAAACGTGAGTTTCACGGAAAAATTCAAACATTTCTCGATGGTATAAAAATCTGAAAAAAATCATACCATATGGGCGGTGCTGCGAATACTGTTTTTATGTAATAATAATTCCAAAATGTTATTGACAAATTAACGATAAAAAAATTGTTTAATATAATATATGTATAATATATGTATAATATATGTATAATATATGTATAATATATGTATAATATATGTATAATATATGTATAATATATGTATAATATATAATATAATATAAGAATAAACGGTGAAAGAAAAATTCAACAAATTACCCGACAACTTAACTATTTTTTTCCATAACAATGATTCGTTTATTTGACTGAATACGTATGAATTTTTTTAGAATTTTTTGTAATCTTTGAAAATCGTGTTTTTTCTATGTTCAGGCTGTGAAAAACGCAATTTTGAAAGATTACAAAAAAATTCTGAAAAATTCATACGTATTCAGAAAAATGAACGAATCATTTTTATGAAGGAAGTCGTCGGGTGATTTACTGAATAATGATTTTTGTCTTCAATTTGTTAATAACAAATTGGAATTGGTAGTAGTAGTGAGTTTATTGACCAATCACATATATGCTGCCAATTGTCCATCGACCGGAGTCCTTCAGCCAGAATTGGAATTATTATTTCACAAAACAATCTTTGCAGCACCTCCCATATACTTGATTTTTTTTCAGATTTTTATCCCATCGAGAAGTGTTCGCAATTTTCTCTGAAAGTCACGTTCGGCCTGTACCGCTCCGACTACCTCGAATTAACCCGAACCACAGTAGCTGTTATGACTAAAGTTGCATTTTAAAAATGTTGAAATATCGCCTTTTCAATATAAAAAGCAAAACCTCGTATGAAGCTGAAGCTAGCGGGCAGTTCAGCGGGCAGTTCGCCGCGCGCGCAGGGGTTCTCACGCGCTACCGTAACCCTCCGTATTCTCGATTCGGCCGACTGAGAATTCATATTTTCAGCACTTATAGAGTTTTAGACTGTGAATAGCCATTCAAATATACATTTACTAGTATCCTCCGCAATATTCGTTACGGAAACAATTAAAAAAATATCTATTACGAATGTTTATACTGAAAAACTATATCTGATTGCGCGTTGTACTATAAATATTGGGTTCTCGAGGTGTACATTGGCTGATTATTTTTTATATAGTGTCGGATACCCAACAGAAGACATCTGGAAAGTTACAAACAATGTACACCTCTAGAAGCCGAGATATTAATTGTTTATTGCAATTTTCAACGTATCCGCTGTATCTCGGACCCTGCAGTTTCAATTCTCAAGGTGTACATTGGCTGATTATTTTTTATATAGTGTCGGATACCTAACAGAAGACATCTGAAAAGTTACAAACAATGTACACCTCTAGAAGCTGAGATATTAATTGTTTATTGCAATTTTCAACGTATCCGCTGTATCTCGGACCCTGCAGTTTCAATTCTCGAGGTGTACATTGGCTGATTATTTTTTATATAGTGTCGGATACCCAACAGAAGACATGTGGAAAGTTACAAACAATGTACACCTCTAGAAGCTGAGATATTAATTGTTTATTGCAATTTTCAACGTATCCGCTGTATCTCGGACCCTGCAGTTTCAATTCTCAAGGTGTACATTGGCTGATTATCTTTTATATAGTGTCGGATACCTAACAGAAGACATCTGAAAAGTTACAAACAATGTACACCTCTAGAAGCCGAGATATTAATTGTTTATTGCAATTTTCATCGTATCCGCTATATCTCGGGACGTGTGGTTTCAATTCTCGAGGTGTACATTGGCTGCTTATTTTTTATATGGTGTCGGATACCCAACAGAAGACATGTGGAAAGTTACAAAGAATGTACACCTCTAGAAGCCGAGATATTAATTGTTTATTGCAATTTTCAAAGTATCCGCTGTATCTCGGACCCTGCAGTTTCAATTCTCGAGGTGTACATTGGCTGATTATTTTTTATATAGTGTCGGATACCCAACAGAAGACATGTGGAAAGTTACAAACAATGTACACCTCTAGAAGCTGAGATATTAATTGTTTATTGCTATTTTCAACGTATCCGCTGTATCTCGGACCCTGCAGTTTCAATTCTCGAGGTGTACATTGGCTGATTATTTTTTATATAGTGTCGGATACCCAACAGAAGACATGTAGAAAGTTACAAACAATGTACACCTCTAGAAGCTGAGATATTAATTGTTTATTGCAATTTTCAACGTATCCGCTGTATCTCAGACCCTGCAGTTTCAATTCTCAAGGTGTACATTGGCTGATTATTTTTTATATGGTGTCGGATACCCAACAGAAGACATCTGTAAAGTTACAAACAATGGACACCTCTAGATGCCGAGATATTTATTGTTTATTGCAATTTTCAACATATGCGCTATATCTCGGACTCTGCAGTTTCAATTCTGGAGGTGTACATTGGCTGATTATTTTTTATATAGTTTCGGATATCCAACAGAAGACATCTGGGAAGTTACAAACAATGTAAAACTCGAGAAGCCGAGATATTAATTGTGTATTGCAATTTTCAAGGCACCGCTATGCCTCTCGACGTGCGGTTTCAATTCTCGAGGTGTACATTTTCTGAATATTTTTTCTGTAATTCTAGATACCCAACTGAAGAGATTTGCAAACTTACAAATAATGTACGCCTCGCGAAGTCAAGATATAAAATGTTTATTGCAAACTTTGCAAATCTCTTCAGTTGGGTATCTAGAATTATAGAAAAAAGTAATCAGCAAATGTACACCTCGAGAATTGAAACCGCACGTCCAGGGACATAGCGGTGCCTTGAAAATTGCAATAAACAATTAATATCTCGGCTTCTAAAGGTGTACATTGTTTGTAACTTTGCAAATCTCTTCAGTTGGGTATCTAGAATTATAGAAAAAATAATCAGCAAATGTACACCTCGAGAATTAAAACCGCACGTCGAGAGACATAGCGGTGCCTTGAAAATTGCAATAAACAATTAATATCTCGGCTTCTAAAGGTGTACATCGTTTGTAACTTTGCAAATCTCTTCAGTTGGGTATCTAGAATTATAGAAAAAATAATCAGCAAATGTACACCTCGAGAATTGAAACCGCACGTCGAGGGACATAGCGGTGCCTTGAAAATTGCAATAAACAATTAATATCTCGGCTTCTAGAGGTGTACATTGTTTGTAACTTTCCACATGTCTTCTGTTGGGTATCCGACACTATATAAAAAATAATCAGCCAATGTACACCTCGAGAATTGAAACTGCAGGGTCCGAGATACAGCGGATACGTTGAAAATTGCAATAAACAATTAATATCTCGGCTTCTAGAGGTGTACATTGTTTGTAACTTTCCACATGTCTTCTGTTGGGTATCCGACACTATATAAAAAATAATCAGTCAATGTACACCTCGAGAATTGAAACTGCAGGGTCCGAGATACAGCGGATACTTTGAAAATTGCAATAAACAATTAATATCTCGGCTTCTAGAGGTGTACATTGTTTGTAACTTTCCAGATGTCTTCTGTTGGGTATCCGACACTATATAAAAAATAATCAGCCAATGTACACCTCGAGAACCCAATATTTATAGTACAACGCGCAATCAGATATAGTTTTTCAGTATAAACATTCGTAATAGATATTTTTTTAATTGTTTCCGTAACGAATATTGCGGAGGATACTAGTAAATGTATATTTGAATGGCTATTCACAGTCTAAAACTCTATAAGTGCTGAAAATATGAATTCTCAGTCGGCCGAATCGAGAATACGGAGGGTTACGCCAGCGCGTGAGAACCCCTGCGCGCGCGGCGAACTGCCCGCTGAACTGCCCGCTAGCTTCAGCTTCATAAACCTCGTTATGTGATCAAGTATTATTTTACACTTTTTCACGAATACTGTTTTCCCATCCTTTTTTTTCTAATATCGATTCATCGAATTCGAATCGATTTATCGAATCGTGTGCTTAATCGCAACGATGAATGTACATGGTTCGAGGACGTTCATCATTTGCGACGAGGTGCACTCCCTTGCGTCGTGAAAAATGTTCTCCGGATGCATTACCATTGACGTACGATGAATGGGAATTCCGCAGATATCGGACAATGCGAGACAGAATAAATCAGTCGTACGTAAATGTATTACGAGCTTCCTCCACACGATTCCCTTGCAAACAGCTATATATCGATTGTGAGGAGTCGTGATAGGATTAAATCACACCTCGTGCATAAAATCCTTATTTGCCCCTCGTGTGCTCTCAAAATCACTTTCTTTCTTCCTCGTCGTCCGGTCGTTGCACACTGACATGCCACTCCCGCGAGCGTAGGAGGAACGGAGCCGAGCACAGGACGAGTTAGATGCGAAGAATAAAAAATGTTATGAAAAATGCACCGGCTGTAAAGAACGCCGTACGTGCACTTTTTTCAATCGTGCACTCGTCGCACAAATAATGCAAGGACGCAGCAACAGTCCGACTGCAATTTTCGAGAATGGTCGGCGATTATTGCACGAACGAACGTGACACATATACATACATGTGTACATATGTATACACGAAAACGATGACACCATCGAGGTACGAAGGATTATGTCGCCAAACATGTCGAGCCTATCTCTCGCTTCTTACATAGTACCTGTTAGATAACGCGTTGTTAATCTACTTGTTTGTATTAGAAACTTTATCGCGAAAGACAGAGAAAGCTCTTAAAGAAAAAAATAAAATAAATGGAAGGAGTTAATCGAGACTGCTGTAGGGGGAGATTCGGCTACCTTGTGACACTTTTCTTCCGGTCAGTTGATTTTGTTATTGTTATAACAAAAAAAAATGCCGTAAATTATTATAATCGCTTTATGCCATTAAATTTTCATAATTTATAGTTTTACTCAGTTTTCCTTCAACGTTTCTACTCGGATCCGGTCAGACATGCTTTTTATACAGAAAGAGTGTTTTTGCCCGACAACGCTAAAAAGTCCACATTCCATGCCTGCAAGGGGGCGGAAAGTTGTCGATTCTTGACCAGCGGGCCAAAAAGAAACGCAGCGGGCGGAAAAGTAGCTACTGCGGCGGACAACTTTCCATCCCCATTGCAGGCATAGAAATGTGGCCACTTTTTAGCATAGTCGGGCAAAAAATAGCGTATGCCACTCGGGAGGAAGTGCCTTTTCACCGCGTGCGAATTTCTGCCCTGGCTTCGCTCGGGCATCAAACTTCACACTCGGTGGAAAGACGCACTTTCGTCCCTTGTGGCATAATATACTATTTTTTTTTACTTCACTGATGCTCGGTCAAAGAAAATCGGTATTTGTTTCGCCAATGGAGCGCCCACAAACTTGACCGTAACACTGTTCCTCGCCGTCGCAAGGTAGCCGAGTCTCCCCCACTCCGAGTTATGGACGCCGTTAATGTGGGAGTCGCGATGCTCTGTCAAGGTCGCACTCGCGTATTCTCTTATCGTGAAACGACGCAAGAGTGTCGGTGCAACGCCGACGCCGTCCCAGATCAAGAGAATCGAGGCCGCTACTGCGGAGACTGACACAGAACGGGCATGCCTCGCTGCTCGCCTCTCGCGGGACGAAAGGATCCTGCTACAAGTGTATTCTGTCTCCGGATATTAAAGTCGAGAGAGAAGGAGAAAAAAAAAACTGAGGGAAAGAGGATTGTCGCCTTGAACCACCCGAGGTCCCTTCCACTTCGGTTCCCTCGTTCTCTCGCTTCTTCGAACTTTTACTTCTTTCCCCTTCGCAGTCATGATAATAATAATATAATAATAATAAAGTTCATGTCTATTGGATACTCACACGGATACTCACAGACACTGCGAGCGTGCGAGCCACCATAACCAATAATAATAATAATAATAATAAGAATAATAATAATACATTTTTCGAATAAACTTACTCATTATTCTGATAATTACTTATTATATTGAAACAATGCGCTCTAATAAACAATCGAAAGTTGTTATTTTCAAGCACAATGAAATTTGGTTAGATATTGTATAACCTGAGTAAAGAATGACAACCAAAAGAGTCATGCAGCGAAGCTCTTATCGATACGAAAGTATCTATCGTTTGTATGCCACTAATTGTGCAGAAAGTGTATAGCCTGCCGGACGATTCGGCATAATATGGGCCATTTCATTGTGGCGCGATGTTTAATGCGCCGCGATAAGGATCGCCGCAATGAGGAAGGGCTGGAGCATGCGAAGCGCGCTGGAAATGGGTTCGGAGTTAAAAAGAAAAGTCTTCTGTGTCGCCGACCGCCAATTGCACAATAAACGGAAATGTGCCGGCGCATGTGGCACATCTACATCTAGTACCAGATATAACTCTACCAGAAAACAAGCCTCTGCCTAAACTCTAACACAATGCAACTCTACCAGACAATAACTCCACCAAATCGAACAGCCGCTTATATCTCGACCAGAATACGGGCCTCACAAAACATCTCTATCACACTATAACACATTATATCTACCGTAATACAGGTCTACCAGATTACGACTCATCGACGACGGAACATCGCCGGAGCTCACATATCATTCTTTATACCTTCTAACTCATTACTGAGGTATATCTGTACTCCAAACGTTTCTTCTACGTACAAGAGTCCTATGAGCAGTAATAGTACATTATGCTACAAGGGAGGAAAGTGCGTTTTTTCACCGAGTGCGAAGTTTTCTGTCCGAGCGAAGCGAGGTCAGAAATTCACACGAGGTGAAAATGCACTCCTCCCGAGTGGCCTATACTATTTTTTCCCGACTATGCTAAAAAGTGGCCGTATTTTATGCCGGAAACGGTGCCATCTTGAAATACGCGCTCGCCGACATGATTCGCCTACTAGCCCGCTGAAATCATTTTTTTGCCCGCCCCAGCACTTTTTTGCCCGCTGAATTCCCTTTTTTGCCCGCTGAGATCACTTTTTTGTCCGCCCAAGCACTTTTTTGACCGCTGAAATCATTTTTTTGCCCGCCCGGCAAGAATCGGGCACTTTCCACCCCCGTTGCAGGCACAAAATAGGCCCTTTTTAGCGTAGTCGGGAAAAAATGGGTTTTCCCGCACGTGAATCTCTTTGCGCGTTCAAGCTATTGCAGATCATCAAATATAATAAAATAAGAAATAGAAATGGCGACTACATACATTCAAATTATATAATAGTAACTTACATTCGATAGTCCTAAAAAAAAAAAAAACACTTACAGTAAACACTAGCGTGGACTCACAACTGGGGTATTTCGATACCCCAAGCGCGCTGCGTTAGCGTCCTGTGCGACAGCCAGCGAGCAACTGAGGCGACTACCGGTCTCCGCACATCGTCAGATAATGGAACTAAATTATCGTGGTGGTCCCGGGTCGATAATGTCAATTTCTACGGTAGGAACGCAGTTTCAATGTCGTCTGGGGTACTTTTGTTTCCCATATGTGACTTCTAGCGTTATAATGCGGTACTGATGATTGGGGATACCGGTATTCTGGTAAAGTTGTAACTTGCTCGAGATATAAGCAGCATTTCGATTTGGTAGAGCTGTTATCTTATAGAACAGTATTATGTTAGAGTTTAGGCAGAGGATTGTATTATGATAGAGTTTTTAATTCGGTATAGTTGTGCCTATTGGAGATGTAATTGTGCCGAGTATGCCGCTAACAATCCGACGATCCATTAAGTGCGTGACACAACCTCGGATCTTCGCTGATCTTTCCGTACCTACGGCGTAGATATACCCACGCACCTCCGGCCGTTCTCCCGTTCGCGTGACTTTTCAATCGCCTTTCGCAAAACGCTATACGCACCGTCCGCCAGTCGTTGCTGATGGCGGTACACGATAAAATATTTCCCGCGTCGTTGATGAAACGGAGGTTTCGCGCACTCGGTATGTTGGGATAAATTATTGTAATGTAATGAATTAATGTCCGAGGGTTCGCTTGATGATTCTATTATGTCTCGGTTGCTCATTCGATCAGTCGTACGGATTTCCGTTCCGAGTTACTTCTTTGAAGTAAATTAGGTTCGGTCGAAGTCCGTCACGCGGGGTCTGGGACTATCAGAGAATGGAGCGAGTGCCGATGAAAGGGCGCTCGTACAAAGGGAATTATCCTGTACGTGGCGGATCTACCCGCATAGCTTGTAAAGTACTGCACGCTCTATCTGCAGTATAATGTAATGATTCGAGACATCGTGCACGGGTTACAGAGACTTCGTCTCGAAATTTTGTATGAATGCAGCATGACTCAGCTTCGGAATCGTGAAATTTCTTCATACTGGTCCATATATGACAAATTTAAAAAAATATATATATAATTCATTTTTTTTTAATGTTCCAATGCAGAAGTATCAGGAAAATCTTATCGAAATAATACAATAATTTGTATAACAATTATTCAGTATATCCTCGATTAAAGCCAATTCATAACGGAGTATGCGCTGATCCGATAAATCCGCTCGAGCAGTGTTAAAAGCTTTTCATTACACTGATAAAAAAATACTGTTGAATCAACTAAGATTCGGGCAGGGACGTTCAACTAAATATTTTGTTGGTACAGCTAAAAAAATTGGTTAGTTCAACAATTTGTTGGATGATTTCACAAAAATATTTTTGAGTCATTAAAATATTTTGTTTGACCGACAAAATATTTATTTGAACGTCCCTGGCCGAATCTTAGTTGATTCCACTGTACTTTTTTATCAGTGTAGTATTCTATAACACACCCAATTATTGCCCAGCAATGTAATATACCCCG
This sequence comes from Exephanes ischioxanthus, assembly GCA_958510785.1. Lineage (NCBI taxonomy): Eukaryota > Metazoa > Arthropoda > Insecta > Hymenoptera > Ichneumonidae > Exephanes > Exephanes ischioxanthus. The sequence goes on from OY294015.1 coordinate 18,443,010, forward strand.
CGAACTGTTTGCCCTCGTGTTTGCAAATTCCCCCGCACACAATCACCGACGTTCATTTGCCTTTATCTCTCTCTCGCGCACTCGCGCAGCGTAGACTGTCCTGGCGACAGACGGAGTGCGCCTGTGCAACAGTCGTGGTACAGTTAATCAACGTCAACGACAGTGTCCGCAGCGCATCGTTTGGACAAGTGTACGTAATTTCTCATGGAAACGCCGAATTAATTTCCTATTCCTTACGAAACTCGGCGCGCTTCAATCCCTCATCCACAAAGACATCCAGCGATGGTAACGCTAACCGCCTGATTTTGCGATTTTGGAGTTACGTAATGCGATGAAATCCCGTCGAAGTATACTAAATGCGACTACCCACATGGAAATAAAGTATATCGAAAAATACATTTTTCGATGTATTAAAAATATATGTCGAATATATTTGCGGTATATGTGCATGCATTTCAAATATATTCAAACTGTACACAAGTTGTATGAGAAATATATTCAAAATGTATTCGCCATACGTACTTTTTGGAACAAAAAATTTATTCGAAACATATATTCAATATATAATTTAGGTATATATATTGTATATTCTACGTTTATGTCAAATGTAGCTCCGGATGTATTCCGGACATAAGTTAGATACAAGTGTCATATATCCTAAGTATATCCTACGTATTGAATCTCAGCTAAAAAATTTGAAAATTAAGTGATTTTCACGTTTAATTATATATATGAACTTAGTCTATCGACAGACACAAGAATATCTCGGAAAAACGCTGATAATTTTGTCACTCGCAGGGGATCGAACCGTCGACCCTGGGTCGTAACTGTACGACCGTTGTGCCTTAACCAACTCGGCTATCCAGATCTCGGAAAATCTTAATTTTAATTTGAACCTTAAAGCGTCGTAGGCATGTGATGGCCCTATGTGAGAAGCATTAATACATACATTACATACATTAATGTTAATTTAATTGTTAATGTTAATGTTAAAGGCTCGATGTCATTGTTGTACCCCGGGTAATTCAATACCTCGATTAATTATATTCTATCGACAATGATTTTTTTCGATCCGAAAAGCGATAATAATAATGTTTATGAACGTATGCACAGGGCGCAAAGCGTTTTTTATATTCGTATACAGTGAGGCACATTTGTAAGTCTACTATAGTCCATAATTATTTTCTACTATGAGTAGACAGTCAATTAACTGTCGTTGATTAATTATACATACTGTCAGATTATGAATACGTTAACAGTTAAAAATCCGTTACCCCAAAGTATATGAAACATCAATTTTAGGTATTCTTCAAAGTATATCAAACATATATTCCAAGTATATATTGCACGTATATTCGGAATATATTCCGAAATGTAAAGTATATATATTTCAAATATGTACCAGGTATACTTCGATTATATGAAAATCATATTCACAATATATGTGGAATACATATCGAATATATTTTTATATACCTTGCATATAATTGAAGTACAATTAAGAATATATACGATATATGCAATTTTTGGAACAAAATATATTTTGTATATTCGAAATACATTTTTCAATATATTCCAAATACACTTTATTTCCATGTGGGTATTCCTGTGCGCATTTCGTCCAGGAGAGTACTGTCCCGTGAACGCAATTTATAGCACCAGGTCGAAGTCACGCTTGATTTTCCGACGGAACGACACCGAGATTTATCGTGGGGAGAAAGTGTTCGATCCTCGTTTCTCTCAACGCCACTTCTGGGATTATCTGGACTGTAGATGGGGGGGCTGCGCCGGCAGTGCCGGCCTCTACCGACGAATGCCGGCGATAGTTGAGGGACAGTAATCGCGAAGCGTGGCGCGAGTCGGAGGGAAAGTTCCAGTGTACAATTGCCGATGGGAGCGATGATTGATGATTCCCAATGAGGAATGCCTAAATCAGGACTGTTCGTACCTGGCAAAGCATCAGTGAAAGCTTGATGCGGCAATATTGGGTGCCGATACAGTGAGACGATACAGCCATCGGCCATCCACCGGCCCCGGTAAATGGCCAATTACCACTGCGAACAGTTACCTTATAATCTATATAGTAGAGAAGGATAGCAGAACGTTCTCGGTAGTTTTTTCTTTTTCTCCCAATGGCGGGTTAATTACAGAAGACCTAATACCATAACGCGTGACATAACGCAACCGCAGCGTGGTCCGATGAAGAATTGCCTCAGTCCATTGATTAGGTGACAACGTTGCCTACCGACAATGTTACCTGAATGGGCTGTGCCGACGAATGCCACAATTCTATTTACGGTCCCAGCTCGGACGTTCGTGTGAAACGAGAACGGTCGGTAGACTTGACGTCGCTGCTGCCGGGACCAGTTTTACTCGTGACGGAAAAAAAATCCAGGCAGATACAGCTATCCACCAGAAAGTCGGACTTTCTGGATCAGCAAGTACGCAGTTCAGGAATGCAAGAATGCGGCAACGTCTTGTCCAGGCCGAACGAAAAATTCTTCGTACTCGATTCGAGGCTTATCTGAATGACATGGTATGTCATGGCGGTCCGACACAACCGATTTAGTTGAGGCCCGCAATTAACCGCATCGTTTGAGAAGTCTTTCTGTAATTTCACTTCTTAATCTGCGGCATACTTATCGTATATTGAATGCCGTTGCACACACGTATCCTTGATCGCTGTACGAGATTAGCGGTAACGACGCGCTCACTCGCGCTTCGTTTTTAAGGTTAGCCACACTGCCACCCGTATTATATGTTTGAACGGTCGCGCGCTTTGAACGCGCCTCTCTGATTGGTCCCGAAAGCCGGTCATTTTGTTCTCGTTCGATATTTCGATACATTCATCTCGAACATTCTATTTCGACATGCCTCTTTATCTGGTAAATGATTCTAAAAAAGGGTTAGTAAACGTTGACATGGATTGTCAGATTGGTAATTGAACTGCAGGCTTATATGTATAAGGCACACATTCGACACGTTATTTTTCCTTCTTTATTGTATACGCAAGAATATGTACTCACATAAATTCCTTTAAAACATTACCTAAAATCCATCGTCCAATTATCGCTTATACGAAAGCGTTCTTTATGATTTTAAATGTTTTCAATAAATTGCATGTATCTGATTAATAGCAGCTGATATTTGTTCCATTTTTCCACCGTATACCCTTCTGGGTTTTTACGGAACCCCATCCCGATTCCCCCCTAGCACTCCCTACCCGCACTCAGCTAAGCTACCTAACTTCCAGTGCGTCCGTAGCCGACTTAGCTACACTGTATCGCATTTGCCGGGGACACGGGGAAACTACGGAAAACCCGTGCCGGTACCGACGGCCATATTCTACTGATCCTCCGGTATTTTTGCACTTTGAGTAAAGTGCAGAAACACCAAAGTTTCAGAAGAAAGCGCCTCCCGCTCAACGGTCAATGCGCCAGCTAGCGCACGGCTAAGCGGTCACCCATCCAAGTACTGACCGCGAACGATCTTGCTTGACTTGGGAGACCACCGGAGACGTGCGCCAACCGCGCATCCACCGCTGTCGGTCTTAGTAGCAGCTGATAATTAATTTACTTTTACACATCTCTAAACGTACTGCAGAAATACAATCGGAAATGTAGAGTTATGTTCATAAAGCTTTTATCACTTTGCAAATACAATATTATAAAGCTGCATTAGATAAAGTAATAAAAATATTAACTATTCGACATTGTGTTAAAATAAATGAACATAAAATTGCGATACGTACGTTAAAATTTCAAAAGAAAAAAAATATATACATGATCGTCCGACAGCACGCATGAATCCAGTTTGTTGCAGGTGTGTATTAATTGCCGTTCGCTGTACCTGCGTCGAGGCTTTCTTTTTCCATCGTCACAGTCGTGTCAATATTACGTTATTCTCATAGTAAGATTAAAGTCTGTTCGTTATTACTGACGTATTTCTATTTTCACAAGCGGGTACCAGCAGCGTGCGCAAGTTAAAGTAATCGTGCCGAAGTAAATTGCACTCCCTCTTGAAACACTTTCCGGAAACTCGTAATTTATCATTGCCGTCGACGTCAAATGCAACTGGTCAATGTCAAGCACATCGTCTCCAGTGTTTTAATAACTGTTATGGCACGTTAACGTTCCTACTAAACATTACCTAGAAAAACATGTATCACCCACATGCGCATGAGAAAAAATAGGAAAAAAATACGAACAAATTTATTCGGCGGCTATCCTGCGAATTAAATGTCTATTTAATTCATATAAGTTTTCTATCCGTCTATGGGAAAATAAAAAGTTCGATGTGTAAAACTACACATCGAACATATACAAAATACTAAAATAAATACAGCACATGATAGATTTTGTGCTTAAAAAAAAAAATGAATAAACTGTCATTTACCTATACTGTATATTTTTCACGTGATTAATCGAAATTGGCATGCATTAATCTTTTTATTTATATATATATATTTTTTTATACTGTCTTTAGAAAATATTTAAAATATCGTTGGCAGCGAGCATTCGTACGAGTTTTTGTGTTATCCAGGCTGAACTTCCGTATTTGCAGTTGTGACGAAAACGATTACGACTACAATTTCGTATCGCGATAAGAGTAATCGCTTCTATCGCCGTTGGAGTGAAATTCTCGGACTCCAGTTCCGAACCCCCCACCCTCTTCAACTATTTTTCAAAAATGCACATCGTCCTACGCTCGGTACATTGGAACGCGGCTCGCCCCCGCGCTCGGTCTCTATTGTGGGACACCTGATCCGCGCACCTACGTCACAGCAACTCGACCTCAGCGTCATCTCTCTGCGCCGCGATCCCCCTTCCCTTTCGTCGTTGCCACTGTCGCTCTATCTATATCCAACGGCTGCGCCGCTATAGCAGCGTCAGCTTTTAACTCCCCACTATTCCTGCACCAGCCCCCCACTCTCCTCCCGAGAATCCACCAACGACCTCGCGAGGCCGGGGATTTCAGAGAGGGTCTCTTCGTGGGTCGTCTGCTTTCCCTCTCTCCGCCGCTTCTCCAGACTCCGGCTGTGCGGGTGACGACGCTATCTCGTCGCGGATAAAACTCCCCCAACGAGAAATTAAAGGGAATTCAAGGAAAAAAGAGAAATCCGGGCACGCAGAGGAATTTTTTTGAACAATACGTCGTAACAATAAAATTCAGTTGCGCCACAAGAATACTTCGCAATAACGAGATCGGAGCAATAAAAAAAAATTATTATTATGTACATTTTTTTATACAATCGCAAAATATGATCGTGAAAATCTAATTTTTTAAACGGGAAAAAGATTAAATTGAAAACAGGGTTTCAAGGGTTTTGGGTGACGAATTTTTACACGAAAATTAACGAGGATTAAAAAAATGTAAATTTCATATGAATAAATTTTTTTATAGTGGGTACTCAAAGTAAGATGTACTCATAAGTTATCGCCAGCTTAGTCTCGTTCTGCTCGATCCCATTCAACGTGGTTGTTCAAATTTCAATGCAACAAAAGTCGGTATACATTTTTGTAATTGATAATAAAAATTTGTAAACATTTTGCAGAGTGGTAAAATATAAATGTAAAATAAAAAGTACATACGACCGAATCATCAAATACGGCAACGGTTGTTCCACTGCTCTACTATTATTGTAGCTTTTGGCTCTCGGCAACGAGTGTCTCTGTGACTCACGACGTGCATCTGGCGAATCCCCGTTAGCGTGTGTGCATTTCGCCCGAATGTTCTCGCGAAACGGCGATAAATCTCGAAAAGTTCTATGCTCTTAAGCGGGTGGCCGAGTGCGCTGTAAAATCACTGGGACGAAAATCCCGCGAGTTCGGAGGAGGCGTTTGCGTGCAGCTTTAGCCAGAAATGCACTGTATTCTATGCCTAACCACGATATAATATAGGGTAGTAGGGGAAGCTAAATATAGGAATATAGAGCCGGGCAACAGGTGCAACGCCGGTTTTATTCGCTCGCTCGCGCATTGGCCACCTCGAGTTTTCGATTTCCCGGTAGCGGAAAGGCCGATTGAACGTTCTCTTTGATCGTTTCACTATTCCTGGAAGGATCAACGTAAACATCGTTATAATAACTTTCGAGAGGAGACATAATTCCGACGTTTGCTTCTGAGTAAGAGTTGTTCAATCCTCTTTTCTCCCCCCAACTGATACCATTAAATACTTCTTCCATTCATATTTTACAGCGAAATTTTGAAGCAAGAATTGAATTCTTTTTTTTTCGTTCTGTTCTGTGGAATTTTGAACTCAACCGAAACGGAGATTCGCTAACGATGCAGTGGTTGCGATAACAGTTGAAACTCCCACAAGTTGCTAGCTTGGTGCAGGCAACCTCTCTTAACTCCTAATTTTCCTCGACCCAACTGTGCGCGCTGAAAGTAGGGTCGGAAGCTTTGAGGTAAAAGTTATGAGTTTTCAGAAATCCGTTCTATAATTTCGGAGTGGTTGATAGGTCACAGGTATAAGTTACAGAGGTTCCACTGTAGTGGGACTTTTAAGACTTTTAAGTATCGAGTGGGTTGCGATAGCATTAGCAATTTTCCTGACATGTTTTTTTTTTTTTTTTGTCGATTAATCTTCAATACATGTAACCCCGAGTCGCATCATTGCTATCCACAGGGTACTCACGATATTGCAATTTACTTCAGTGAGATCGGCTTGAAACGGCCGTGATTTAAACGTTTTCCAATGAATGAATAAATATGTTCCGCAGATGTTTCCTTGTTTATTTTCGTACTGGAATCCCCGTTTTTTCCTATCGTTACACAACGCAATAAAAGACTGTACGTATAGATTCGTTCTGGGTCAACGGGGCGTGCAATATGCGGGGAATTGTTATGGAAAGCAGTTAGGAAATGCATTCCTATAATTGAAGCACGATAAAGTTTTCCCTGGAGAGAGAAAGGGAAAGAGAGATGGGGATGCATCGATTGAATCTCTGGGGCCACGGTGCAAAGGTTTCGCTTTGCTCGTAACATATAAGCAGATTCCATCAGTGCACGAACGGCGCAAATACAACGTCCATCTATCCTCGAATGTACTAAGCCCTTGCTGTTACATGACTTTGGAAAGGTAAAGCAAAGAGGATTACCGCAATTCTTCTTGCATCTTCTCTATTCGACTGCCGCCGCTTTCTAATTCCACCCAATTTTAGTTTTGCCTCGACGATTGTTTTTTTACCCTGTAAACACTGTTTTTATACATTTAAGAAAAATTGGGTTTTCCAGTTCACTTGGTACTTTACTCTAAAATATATTTATCTAAAGCATTTGAACATAGATTTTTTTTTTAAATACGGCCATGAGTGATCCAGTGTCGTATCAGTGTTCAGTTCCACGGTTTACAATGATTCAGCAGTGCACCCAGAAAAATAATTTATTTGACGGCCACCGTTTATTTGGTTTAAGTAAAATATTTATTTGATTCAAATAAATATTTATTTCATTTAAGTAACTATTTCATTTAAATAAATATTTATTTAAATCAAATGAATATTTTACTTAAACCAAATAAACGGTGGCCGTCCAATAAATTTTTTTTCTGCGTGTAATATTCGTTTTAGCTGGAACTATAATTGTGAACACTGAGATTTGTTGAATTGAACTAAAAAAAAAAAGTCACGTTAAATTGACTTGGTTAATGATTTTTCCTTTAATTTGCATAATCTTAAAGTTACATAATCGAATGCACAATCGTTCATTAATCAACGTATGCAAGACGCTACGATCTCTCAGCAGTCCAAACCTATCTCAGCAATCGCTCGGCAGGTAACATACGAATGACTTAACTCTCATTCGCCTTGGCTGTCCGCGTCTCACCGCGGCGTAAACCTGTGGCGACTGAAGAAATGAGCGTCAATTTAGTGAAAAACAAGACATTATTCATGTCCCCGTAAGAGAACGGAATTCGTGAAGTTGTCAACTTGCGAAGCGTGAGATAACGTGTCGAAACGCCAAGCTACGTTAAAATGAAGTTTCTTCAAGAACGATAATTGTTCTTAATTGTGTGACGAGAGCGACAGACGATTTCGAAGAATTACCGAGGACCGAGAGAGCGGTTAGTAAATATTTTTCATTTCTGCGCTAGCCGGTGACTCATATCGTTTAATGGCCGGGACTGTCCGGTGTGTCCAGTTGCCATAGGAGATCTCAGCCGGGAATGGTGTTACAAAACTATACAAACTGCCAGACTATCGCCGATCCAGCAACGTACACCGTGCATGCTTGTACAGTCGCAGATACCAATGCTGCCGAGGCACGAAACTTTGTTTTCCGCATGTGCTAGATCACTTGGCCAGCCACTCTCGGCATTTTTAGATATATATATATATATATATGCTATCGTTGGGAATGGGCTTCGATGCACTTTAGCGCGAGTTTATAACGAGGAGCCGACGACGACGGCGAGGACGAAGGGTATTACCGCCGGTAACTTGTTCGCATCAGTGGAAACCGCCCGTCTCAACCCGGATTCCGGGAATGCTATAAAATCCATTCGTGCGCATTCGGGAGACAGTGTTCGCGAAGAACCTGATGCAGCACTCGGTTCCACAGAGTTTCGCACGTGCTCGGCACATTCCATCAGCAATGTGATCTTTCGCATTTATCTTGTATTTTACGTGCCTGTCTGTACTTTGCATCATGCACGAACAATTGAGTACGCAATTTCCGTGCACTTGTGTTGTTTCTGCTTTCTGATCAATCAGCTGCTCATGCTGCCCTTGGGGCACATCAGGTTCTAGGTTTTCTGCCTTCCCGTCGTTGTCCGAGTGTGGCCATTGAATGAACAAATATTTCCGTTGTCTTTGGTATGCGAGGAAAAGCATGGAAAACAGTGATTACGGTTACAAAAAACTGCCCTTTCATGTTGGGAGGGATTTAGTTAAGTCCTATGATTCGCATGGATCATTGATGGCGTCGAGCTTTCCGAGAGTTTTGTCTAGAATTTTTTGTCTGCTTCGACTTTTGGCGGGATAGTAGAAAATATGGTCAACAGTCTCCCGCTGGTTCGGATAAGCTTATGCGATTAAGAATGTAGCCAGTAGACCTGCACCCAGAAAAAAAATTATTTGACGGCCACCGTTTATTTGCTTTAAGTAAAATATTTATTTGATTTAAATATTTTACTTAAAACCAAATAAACGGTGGCCGTCACATAAATTTTTTTCTGCGTGTGAATCAATTGTGACGAGTTGTAATGCAAGGGTGAACATCGTCACCGTGATTAATCGCGTACACCGAATACGAATGCGTCGGTTGTGTTCCTTCTTGTAGCTGGCCAACCAGTCAGCCTTTTTACTAGACAGTAGTTAAGGGCGGGGTAAGGTATTAAATTTTTTTTTGCTTTTTTGTTTTTTAATGAATGTATAATATCTCAAGAATATTATGTTAAAACTTCAAGTCGATCAGGGTAAAATTAACGAAGTTATGAGTATTTGAGCGCAACCCAAAAAAATTGGGTTGCGGCGAAATTTGTTGACCAATTTTTTTTTCATTAATTTGTTAATAACATTTTGGAATTATTATTATGCAAAATTAATCTTTTGAGTACCTTTAATATGCATGAATTTTTTCAGATTTTTATACAATCGAGAAGTGTTCTCAAACTTATGTGAAATGAGCGCTAAGCGACCAAACTCTTCGCGTTTTTCAAAGCGTTTTTCTGAAACTTGTCATATTGAAGTCCGTGTTCACGATAACTCAAAATCTACTGGACCAATCGTTGTGAAATTTTGCACTTCTTCACATAATTCACCAGGTATTGTCGAGAGCTTTTTTGTTTTTTTTTAAATAATTACTAATTTTTCAACAACAAATAAGCCGATTTTTTTTTTAGCGAAAATCGGTTTTTGGCTCCCAAGTGCTACGAAAAATTGAAAAATCGAAAAAAAAAAATCCTCTCGTGATTACCTCGAGAAACATCTCCTTTAACAAATGCATTTTGATTTTTTTGTTTCCGATGATTCTGTTGCGAGTTATGATGAACACCGCAAATCAACTTTTTTTCGAGGCGCCTCCGGAGATTCATTGTCACTCGCTCAACTTTGAATATTTTGCAATGAAAATTTAGGAAAATGTTGTTCAAATGTTATATTATATGGAAATTTACTGAATAAACGAACACTATCTGTATCGCCAAAAAAAAATCTTAAAAACATACCTTTTTTCACCGAATTAACCTTACCCCCCCGTTAAATGACGCCACCACGGGTGGCGCGCAGGACGCTTCAAGGCGAACGGGAAATCAACCTAAATTGCGACTAACTTCGTGGCGGTTTTCAAATCACACCTGATTCAGAATTGACCGAAAAAAGGTCAAAGTCCATATCACCGGCACAACTTCAAATTTATTATTTGAGATGCAAAAGGGCGCCAATTTTTCACTAGTTTCGCGCTTCGAGTCTACTTTAAACCGATTTTTAATTTAACAAGTGTGGCTCACGTTTGCTTATACATCGCGTCGGAGGATATACATCGTCGTTAACGATTCGAACGTTCGATAGAACATTCTGGCAGATACGCTCTACATACAGTATATACACTCCGTCGATATACGAATACCGACCGTCAAAGTCGCAACGGCTTAATCCCCGTGTTACACTATCCTATACATGCCCTTCTAACTTTGAGTACAATCGACAAATGTACGTCGTAACGCCTCATTTTCTTTCGTGTAAATGTAGCTTCAGAGAACGAGACTCCGTTCCAGCTACGGAGAAGCTTGGAAGGATTCACCTTTCCAAGGTCAAAGCTTTTCCTGTATGTAAAGCTAAAGAGGGCGCAGAAAAATAGCCAGCGATGTGTTGAAGCGAAGCGGCCGCGCCTTTGGGGTTTCCCCCTCTTGTTAACCCTCGCCCTCTCTCATTTTCCCTCGCCGGCTGCATATACATATATACAGATGAAGATAACTATCCTATCTGATTATACCTACAGTTCGCCGCTACTTTTCTGTTCCGTGAACTGTAATTCTTTTTTCTTTACGTCGCTTTCTTCTTCTCTTCTTCAACCCTACGCTCTCTGTGATCTCTCGTAGCCTTGTGTGTCTTATTTGTAAAGTTCCAGTCTTTAATTTCAATCAATCTTCGCTTTTTTTCTTCTTATTTCTATACTGACCATTGGTCTCGACGTAGCTGGCCAGAACGGCTGATTATGGTCGCGATATCGCACTTACGTAATAACGAAATTACGGTTGTAGGTGAGTGGCTGATATAACCTGTTATGCTGAAGAAACCTAACCCGACGATCATCCGTATTAGCAAGAATACCGGTGTCAGTCGAGAGCACACAAGGAATCATAAAACAATGAGTTTCTGTTGAAATGCACGTTAACACGGAAAATCTTGTAAGCCTTCGCGGTTCCGCAAAGATTGTGTTGAATGCCGAGAGCGCTTTATACACCCGAGACTTTGCGATTCTCGATGAATCATGAGGTCGTGTCTCGAGGTTTTTTTTCTACCTTTTCTGTTTCTTCTTAGTTCCGTCTTCGCCTAACAAACATCGAATCTATAATTTCCCAGAGCTGTCGTTAGTGTTGCCTCGGCGATTGCTGTCGATGAATATTCGAGAAACATAAAAAAAATAAAAATACCTTCAGTTTGTACATTCATAACGGCGATGTCACCTTCCTCGAGTATCGAATCTTTAGCCGTCACTCGTTAAATTGAAGGATCATATTGCAGATATTTTCTTACTAATAAAAAACGAAAGTGATTTTTTTTTATTCCACCCATAAAACAATGTATACGAAAATCATGTGCAAATTACTTTGCACCTTTTTTATAAGATAAAAAATTTCTACATCTTATAAAATAAAAACCGACAAAATTGACACCAGAATTTGTTATAGGAAATCCCAAACTGAGATTTGCAGATTGCGTCGTTTTAAGGCAATTTTTAACCTATTCTTCAGCGCTGATTACAAAACTATAACTCATTTTATTTTTTACACGATATTTGATTCAGAAACTCGTGTCAGAGGTAAAAAAAAATCAAAATTTTCAAAATCCCATAAAATGTAAACGGTTGGATCAATTTTTGTCAAATTTTATAGGAAACATTGTACAGTGTTAGTCCATTTCCGTGCAACATCTAGGTTCGATACCTCCATGTTTACCCAAAATAGACCGTATTTACGAATTAAAAAAAAAAAATCAAAATTCCATGAAAGCTGATGCCTTTGGTAGATTTCGGCTAATTCAATACCGAAGGTCTTTGATCAAAATATTATATTCGTGTGCAGTTTTAGGACGACAGTTCAAAATTTACGCAAGTTAGAGCTACCAAAGACATTTTTCAAAAATTTCGAAATCGCGTAAAATCTCGAACCGGACCCCAATCTTCATGGAAATTACATCGAAGGAAGATACGTGACCACTCTACTAGTGTACAAAATTTCAAGCAACATTTTTGTTACCGGCCGGAGCCGGCTCAACCGATGATAAACAAAACTAGTATTTTCCTGCATCTGCCGATTCTCCGAAGAAAGACGATTTTCTTTTCTCTCAGCTAACTGTGCTCTAAAAAACGACAATCTTTACCGGTCTTTTTTTACCGACCGTTGTGTTTCACATAACCTTCATTCGTCTCGTACCATATCGCGTGACGAAAATCAGAAAGGCTTACTTTACATGCTCGTACACAGAGAATATGTCCTCCTGATTTTAGTCACGCGATAAGTTTTACCAATGGCAATGATTTTTCTCCATGTGCATAGGTACTATTATCAGATAAAACGAGCATAAAATAGCGTGGGTTATTATTATTTATCATCAAGCAAGGTACAGCGAGCAACAGCCCGCCGGCGGCGAGAGGGGGGAGGGGGGGGAGGAGGGGGTTATTATGCGAATGGTATTAATGAGACGTATCGGATGGCGCCGGATGGTCGTCGGGAAAGAACGATCGAGCGAACGTCGGCTTCCCGACACGTCCGTAACTGCCAGTGCTGCGGGCTTATCGTCGTTGTTCGTTGGAGTTGTCGTCTCTGTCGTCGCGTAATCGCGAGGCGACGACGTAACGACGTGACGTTGCGATCGTTCATCGCAACGGACGTTAACACCGGGCGTACACGCGAGACACTGCAGAATCGCTCTACGCACACGTTCCTCACTCCTCTGCGTCTGTCCGAGTAAATTCGCTCCCTCATCGGCCGGCTAGCAACAAGATTGTCGAATGAGACTCTCGATCGATGCTCGATGACGTATTACGCCCGTTCGTTAAACCACCTCTTGTGTTCACTACCGTTATTTTTTTTTTTTTTATTTATTTAGATAATTTCGAAATTTAAAAATGTATTTTCTCTTTTCCTCTTTTTCCCAATTCGTGCTCTTACTTCAGCTTACGGGAATCGATTAATATCATTTTTTGGATCCCAAGATTGAATCTCCGTACAGATCAGTATTTTGGAATAATCGCTTTTAGATTGCTGTTTTTGAACATTCGAAAACAGCAACAAGATCGTTAAATAAGCTCGATGACGTATAACACCCGTACGTTAAAGCCACGTCTCGAGTTTACTATGGTTCAATATTTAATAATAAAAACAAATTAATTCAAAAATAAAGAAAATTATTTTCTTTTTTTCCCAATCCATGCTTTTACTTCGGTTCAGTGTCAACAAAACAATCACGAGCAACACTCTGAAGCCCGTTACAGCGAAGAGGCGTACATAACGATACGGAGATCGATCAATACAATTTTTTGGATCCCCAGATTGAATCCCCCCACAGATCAGCATTTTACATGGTGGCCGCGGTCAGGGAAAACCGGGAAAAGTCAGGGGAAAAAATCTTGGTCAGGGAATCGGGGAAAAGTCAGGCAATTTCAAAATTGGTCCGGGAAAAAGCAAATGGTCGCCGGATCTTGTACAAATAAATAAAAAGTACATAAAAGGGAGACTTAAAAAAAAAATAGGGAACATAAAAAAAAAAAAAGAATCAACATTAATAAAATAATTATGCATTTTCATTTGCATCATTTGCATTAATTTTAAAAAATAGAAGTCGTTAGAGGATTGGTCAGGGAACATTTTTATTTGGTCAGTCAAAAGTCAGGGAATTTTTTCTCAGAGAAAAAACGGCCACCATTTTTTAGAATTTTCGCGTTTAATCGTGATTTCTCAATTTTCGAACACGCCAACCATCTGCCGATTGGAGGAAAGATGAAAAAAAGTAACGCTCGTCCCGTACTTTGATTGTGTAATTTTTACCAAACGATTCAATACGCCGTAAGATCGGAGCATCGCGCGGCCGCGAACAAAGTATAATGCAAAGCAAAAAGTCGCTCTCGCGACCAGAATACGTGACTTGTAGTGCGCTGCGCTGAATCATCTTGTAACAACTCGGGAACAAGAGGGAAGCTAACTATATCTAACGCGACGCTTATATACATGTATATACAAAATATATTGCAGCGCGCTTCATCCCAAGTTTGGTCTCGCAAGGCCTCTTCCTTGCCGACCTCCTCCCGTCTCGCCTCGTCTGTCTCGTCGTCGACGTCGGAGTCGTCAGGTGCCGTCATCATTTTACCGCAGCCGCCGTCGACACTTTTTGTTCCGTATATACATACACATACATATATATTAAACCCGCAGCTAGAGGCGGCTCGGAGCGTTTTTCGCGTCCTTGCAGTGTCTCGAGATTTATAACGTTACATCACACCGAGGAATCGGGACGCTGCCAGTCGTGCCCCCTGTCTCGGTCCCGAACGCGGCACTCGATGAATCTCCACCGAGGCATTGTACGGTACAGCTGTATGGATAATAAAATTAATGACACACCGACGGAGGAAATAAAGCGGCAAAGCTCGATGCCCGAGACGGCGAGAACTCGGCAATCAGCGTGCGGCGCATACAGATGCACGTAGGTAACGCGAATGCACCGGCTCGTTAGTTCTTACGAGAATTTTTGTCATTTTGCGATGTTCACCATTCGCTGATAATCGCCTCCGCGTCACGCCAGACTCGACGTCTGCGTTCAGTCGCGAGTAAGCCGATCGAGCGAAGCGCATAATCATTCACTGTACGACCGGTGTTTTAGTTAACGACGGGCTCGACCTCAGACGCGGCGACCCGTAGGTAGTGAACTGTAATTACGCACTCAGAAAAAAAAATTATTTGACGCCCACCATTTATTTGGTTCGAGTAAAATATTTATTTGATTTAAATAAATATTCAATTAAGTTATGTAAATAGTTACTTAAATTAAATAGATATGTACTTTCACATGGCCTTAAGCAATACCTCGATGTAGGTAAGGGTAAAAATGTGTGGGGATCAGGCAGAAATAGGAATTGAGCACATTTAGTGATTAAATGATAATCATCGTGTTTTTATTGGACGTGCGATGGGTGTGTCAACCACGCGGAAGCTAATGAGGATTGAGCATGGGAATAAAGCGTTTTTGTTCTCTAATGTAGTTTACACATGCGCAAAATTTCAATAATTGGATTTAGGCTTCGAAAGACTTTGGCTTGGCTCTAAATTCTCCACTCATTTTTTTCTTTATCTGGCCAGGATTATATATATATTTTGTCAATATCCTGTCTGGAGTAAAAAAAAAAAGAATCTGGCGCGGAGTAAAACGACAAAAAAAATCGGTCCAGAGTAAAAATAAAAAAAAAATCGGTCCAGAGTAAAAATAAAAAAAAAAATCGTTCCAGAGTAAAAATAAAAAAAAATCGGTCCAGCGTAAAAATTTTTTAAAAATCCGTTCGTACGGAAGATCGAGGCGTGAGCGTGTCGTCGCCGACAAAGTCGTCTGCCGCATTGTCCCCGACATGCACGCTTCGCTGTGGCATGCGGCGACAAAATAGTTCTAACACGCTATTTCGAAAGCGCGAGTCGATGACGCGGTCCCCGAGCTCTCGCTATTCTTGGACGCGGTCACATGGTCATCCCTCGTCATCCCGAGCACCACCGGCATCAGTGGTAGAAAACTGTTGCGGGAACAACGTGCTCGTTTGGTGAACGTCCGAGATTCACGAGAGTAACACTTCCTTCAAGATAAATAGGACAAAAAAAATTAACAATTCAATTTACTCTCCCATTTCGTTAAATTTCGTTAAAAATAATTGCATGATTAATCATTTACCGATCATGCATAAAAGGAATTTTTCTAAGAAAGCATGAAAAAAAATTATAATAATTATTTAACAAAGATATAAAATTGGTGTCGTTTTCACATAAAGATTCTTAACTATTCTGTAAAATGGTTTTTTCTCACCTCGCGATCTCCATCAACTTCATCGTAACTGCGGATGCCGCCGCGGCTGTGAGAAACGTGGCGGATAAATAAAAGAAGTTGAAGCAAAAAAACTCGCAGCATATCTCCATTACTGTGCCGACACCGCCGCGCATTGAACCTTTGATAAAAGGAATTTTTTTGAGAAAACATGAAAAAAATAATTATGATTATCTAACAAACATAATAACAAAATTTGTGTCGGTTTCACATAAAGACTCTTAACTATTTTGTAAAATGGTTTTTTCTCACCTTGCGATCTCCATAAACTTCATCGTAACTGCGGATGCCGACGCGACTGTGAGAGACGTGACGAATAAATAACAAAAAAAAGTTGATGTGAAGCAAAAAAAAGTCACAGCATATCTCGATTACTGTGCCGACACCGCCGCGCATTGAACCTTTGAGAGGCATTCTCGAGAGTTCAACGTGTTCCATTTCTCCCGTCTCCGTTCTAGCGCGCGTGTGTGTGTGCGTGTGCCGGTGGCCGATGCACTTTCCTTTTCACTCCGAACTCGCATTTCACTCTTCTGCATCGGGAACAACCAACGAGCGCACCACTACGACAATAACGGCCGCGTAGTAAGTGTATTCACCTCCGCCTTTCACTCACCGCACGCTCCTCTTTCCCTACATATCTATCGCGTACTCTCAGCCAGACCTCGACGACCTCGATCGGGCACCGATCCTAATCGTGTATGTGATGTTTCTGCAAACTGCGAATATATGGACTATATACACCAGTTCTATTCGATCCGTTTCAAACGAATGGTAGCTGGAGTGTAATGGCTTTCAAGAAACACTTATATCGAAAAGCAATACAGTTTTTAGATTATTACGACACCAAATTTTCGGTATCGTCATAATTTCATAAACGAAGCGATAATACTTGTGGACAGTCTGACCCCCCGTGAGTTCAGAGAGAATTGAGAGGGGAATTGTGAACACTTCTCGATGGAATAAAAATCTGAAAAACATCAACCATATGGAAGATACTGTAAAGATTGATTTTCCATAATAATATTTGCAAAATGTTCTTAACGAATTAATAAAAATAAAAAAATTCCCAACAAATCACCTGGCAACATACATTTTTTTTTATGAGAACGATTTGTTAATTTTTCTGAATGCGTATGAGTTTTTTTAGCTTTTCGGTTAATTTTTGAAAATTGCGTTTTTAGTTAATAAAAAAACGCAATTTTCAAAAATTACACAAAGTTCTGAAAAAATGCGTACGTATTCAAAAAGATGAACAAATTGTTTTTATATGAACAAAAAGTTGAGTTGCCGGAAGATTTGTTGAACTATTTTTTTTTCATTCGTTCGTTAATAACATTTTGAAATTATTATTATGCAAAATCATAATGCTTTATTAAATCTTTTCAGCACCTTCCATATGCTTGATTTTTTTCAGATTTTCATCCCATCGAGAAGTGTTCGCAATTCTCTCTCGATTCTCTCTGAACTTATGTGAAGTCGAACCGTCCGCAAGTACTACCTTAATTCTTACTACAGACAGGATTTTTTCATTTTTATTCCGGCCTGGTTTTGTTAATTTTGTCAGATGTAAGAAAAAAATGAGAAGATAGTGTGGAAATCCATTTCCCGCCGATATTTTGGCCATGTAGAAAAGCTCAGGTGGATTATCCAGTAGTAACTTAATACGTTTTAAAAAATGAATAAAAAAGGGATTCATAGTAGTTGAGCATGGTACACATCGAACCATTCAGATGTGTTTCATAAATATCATTTATTTCACTCGATGGGAAAATGGCGGTTTTTGCGCACGCTTCGCGTGCGATAACCCCCATTTTCACACCTCGTGAAATAAAATTTTGTTCGATACTCGTGCGAAAAACGTTTTCTGAACTCGTGTGATTGCAACACTCGCCTTCGGCTCGTGCTGCAAACTCACACTCGTCAGAAAAAGTTTTTTCGCACTCGTATCGAAATGTACTATTTTCCATCATTGCCGCAAAAAAAAGCTTTTTTTCTGATGAAAATAAAGCTTCTTGAATGACAATGCACGTGCACAGCTGGTACAGCGCCCAGTTCATCTGCCCTGCATGACTCTGGGAAATGGGTAAACACTCGTGCAACATATGCGTGTCATTGTCGCCCTATCATGCGCGACCGTACTGTGTGTGGTACCTATAACTGTGTGGTACCTTCAACTCGATGACTGGTCACAGTAAAGAGAGCGCGTTGACTGTTGGCTGCATCCGCGAAGTCCCTGCGCAGTCATGCGTAATTTGTTGCTCAGCGATTTCATTTTTTTCCTATGAAAATGTATGGGTATTCAAACGCGTTCTTGGGTTTGCCGGTAGGAATTAAAAAAAGTAGATCAATTACGACATTTCCTGCGAGACGGACAGGCTCTCAATATACACGTTCTCTACTTTACCTAGACACACCACATGCAGACATGGATGCATGTATTCACACACAGCGGTCTCTCATAAGATGATTTTCCTTTTCAATTCTACCGACCGGCAAAAGTTGCCATTGAACTCAATTTTTGAACGTTATCGATATGTTTCGATTGTTCATTTTTTTTTTAATGTATACTTTTTAATATAAATATATAAAAAAACCTAATCTCCAAGCGCGCGCGCTTAAAAATATTGGAATAAAACAGAATGTAAGAAGAAGCCGATTTATCCGAGCACGCAAACTTGCCGGCCGTTCGGATAATGCAGGAAGAAAATTCCTCCGGGTAGCGGAGACTCGCCGCTTCTGCAGTCTATTTATCTCTATACTTGTTCAGCTAAGTCCGATCCCTTCCGAGATCAAGAGCGAGAAGGCCTGCTGAGAAGCAAAGGAGAGCGTGTTCCTCCGTAGCTCCGTTCGGCCGGTCACCTTGCATCCTCTCTTGACCGAGGGTGCAACGACCCCGGCCTCGTCGCAAGAAGGACGAGCATCCTGCGCCTCGTGACGGTCTCGATGCAGTAGTATGTTTCGCGAAACATACTCCAGGCAATCTTGGTGAAAATAAAAAAGATCCAAACAGGATTCGCCAAAAAATTTTATTATCTTTCCCTCAAAAATATTAACAATCGCTATTTTTCAAAAAATTTACTGAAATTGGTCTCAATGGTAAAAAAAAAAATGGTCTGAATTCTTCACGCTGAAAAAAATTCCCATGGTCGTTATTTTTATTTATTTTCTGTTCGAAAGCATTCAATCCACGTTTTCGATAATAGGTCCCTTCGTGTTCAACTTTTCAGACCGCGATAGCTTAACAATTGTAAGAGCTAGCGTGGTGCGCACAGACTTGTTGTTTAGCAAAGTTCAAAAGTGCTGAATGGGTTTTGCAAAAAAATGTAACCAAACATTGTGAGGCTTGGCCTCTCTAGGGGAGAGCGGGGCAAAATGGGATAGTGGGGCAAAATGGGATAATGGGATAAAACGCAATTTTTTCAATAACTTTTGGATGGTGGTAGTGATGGTAAGTGGGGCAAAAAGGTATTGAAAATCTGGTTGTATCGTTCGGCCAAAATGGGGCATTAAAAAATTATTGTAAAACTGAGTTTTGCCCCTGCTGTCCCGTTTTGCCCCACTGTCCCATTCTGCCCCGCTCTTCCCTACCTACATTATAAATTTCAGCTGGAGAGCTCAAGGTGTTTCGGCGTGTTAGTTCGTCGGGTGACACGCACACGCACACGCACACGCACACGCACACGCACACGCACACGCACACGCACACGCACACGCACACGCACACGCACACGCACACGCACACGCACACGCACACGCACACGCACACACACATGCACACGTTGAAATTTTGTTTTCATGAAAATAAAGCTTCGTTTACGAAGAAGGAAAAAAACGTAATAAAAATTGTAATAATTCAATTTTTGAATCAAATAAAGAATATTAATAATAAAAAAGGAAATTTTTTTCCGAGTAGTTTGCATCGGGACGCTGGCGCATCTCTCGACTGTGTCGCGCGGCGCAGTACCCCGGAAAATTAATTTCATCCACGTTCTATATTTTACATCGATCGTTCGTGAGTCGTTCGTGAGTCGTGAGCCCAGCGCGTCGCCGAGTCCGCCATGTGTTTCGGTAATATCGGCACTGTGTATAATGTAACGAGCGAACATCCCAATAGTCGATGTATCTCTCGTAGGATCGTCCCGTGTTCCTTATGCGCGTACGCGGATGCAACTATACCTGCTCACGTCTTCGAAGTCGTAACTATAATTGCGATAGACGGCAAACTTTCGTCACGTAAGAGCGGAGCGTACGAGAAGCCTCGAGAATATCGTCCAGAACTCACTTTCACAGCTTTTATCGGAAATAAATTGACTGACTCTGACTGACGGACGGACGGACACGAGAAAAGAGAAAATTGTAAAAGCATCGCGCCTGACGCCTCAGTCTAATGAAGCAATGAATGTTGGATTAGAGTTTCTGAGATGTTTTCCGAGAACATCCCGACTATGGAAAGTGTTAATGTACTGTGCCAAGCACGATAATGCGCGTGCGAGATGTAAAACGCTTATGTGTGCGCGCGCAAGTTACCTTGCCGGTGAAATGCCGTGAGCAATGAAAATGTAGGGTAACGCGCATGACGCGACTGTTTTTGACGTCAGCTCGACTCCCGTCGACTCACGTTCGGTACCATGCTGCGTGTGCAATGTGAAACGCATGAGAACATTCAGCTGTCCGCGTAGCACAGTGCATCTTCGTTGATATTTGCTTAATTATACAAATTTAATACACTCGAACGAACTTGATTTTTTTGTTTGGATTCTTGTCCAATTCGACGTACGCGAGTACTTCAAATTACATTTATTTTAACGCCAGTGTTCCCGTACAGAAAAAGAAGCATACACGAAATATGTATTAAAAATATCAGATTTTTTGGGCGACAATGTATATACATTTTTTAAACAAATGTAGTTATGCACTCGAATAAACTTGATTTTTTATTTGGATTCTTATTCCATTGGCGTACTGCAAATAACACTTATCTTAACGCGAGTCTTCCCGCACGGAAAAATAAGTATACGCGAAATATGTATTAAAAGTACATGAAAAATATCAGATTTTTCTGTCGAAAATCTATATATATTTTTTAAAATAAATGTAGTTATGCGGTAGAATTGTCGAAATAGAATCCGCGCCACCCTATATTTAACGATAAATGTTATCGATAATTTGCTATTTTTACGGTTCGCGTATGTGCACGCTCCTGTCACCATTGTATAAGGCGGGCGCTGTCCTCGTGTGTAAGATCACAGTGCTCGGATTCACAGGCCTGTGCGATGTCTATTCCACCGCGCACACCGATGTGATCGATGAACTGTTTTTGGCAAAAATCTATATATATATTTTTTTAAATAAGTGTAGTTATGCGGTAGAATTGTCGAAATAGAATCCGCGCCACCCTATATTTAACGATAAATGTTATCGATAATTTGCTATTTTTACGGTTCGCGTATGTGCACGCTCCTGTGACCATTGTATAAGGCGGGCGCTCTCCTCGTGTGTAAGATCACAGTGCTCGGATTCACAGGCCTGTGCGGTGTCTATTGCACCGTGCAGACCGATGTGATCGATGAACTTATTATGGGCCGGTACGTACCCAATAGCCGTCGGGACACAGTTACATAAAATCGTGCCATATACCAAACTATAATACTTCTCCTCGACGACAGTACATGAAGGTATAGATCGGGCCGCTTTGTAAAACCAGCCCATTAATCTCGTACTTTCCTACGCGCCCTCGCTCACACCAGCGTAAATGGGTCGCGTACCGAACGATCACGCTGTCTCCCGTCAGTCTTATACCTCTTTGAGCATAACCACTTACAACTTTCGCCGTGTTTCCGATTCTATATTAAAACTACTTCCACCCGAGACTATATAATTCTCGTTACTTGTAGCCCTCTCTGGCTTCTTCATGTGTTTGTGCGCGCGTGCACGCGTACACATGTGTGTGTGTTCTTATGTTTCTCTCCACGTTTAGTTTATTTCTCTATCTAGCCGAGCTTTCCTCGTTCCGTCTGTCCGACCCAATGTTTAACTCGGCGTACTTTTTGATTGCGAACCGCGATCGATCGACCCCGGTACACGGGCCGAGACTCTACACCGTCAGCCTTGAAATCTGCAAGAAACGCACTGTCGCTCGCGCGCGGGCTTGTATTCATTATTTAGTCGCAATTTAACTACGCATTCGCATGTTTCGTTGAATGTTTTTTTTTTTTCGTCTTTAGCCTCGCAGCGAAGGAAACTTTGCGAGGAGCAGGAAAAGATCAGATGACAGTGTGTAATAGTATATTGCGATACTAGTTAGTAAAAGCGAACTTTCGGCGAAGGTTGGGAAGTGGCTGCACGGAGGCGATGGCGAGTGCTGTTGTAGCACGAGAGAAGGCGGGTGCGGCCACTTCACAACCGCCGTCGGGAGTCCGCTTTTACGTACAAGTATCGCATACTATTTTATGTAACGAATGCTGAAGAAGCGCTACTCCGTGCCTGCTGATTGTGGCGCTGCGAGGAGCGTGCAATAATTTTCAGAAATCGCACGCAAAAGTAAATCGCACGCAAAGGAGCCGATCTGCGCATGTGCCGGGAATGTACTAAACTCATGGCTGCAAAGCGCCACTTACGCCACTCTCGGCGGACACGGAAAGTTGCGCTATTCATGCATGAGTTACATAATAGTAATTTTCATCACTCGGTGCGAAAATAGCCACTTTTCCGCCCGCTTCGCGTGCGTAAAACCGCAATTTTCGCACCTTGTGATGAAAAATTTCGTACATCCCTCGTGCGTAACACTTTTTCGCCCTCGTGGAGTAATGTACTATTACGCTACTAGGGCGATAAAACTTTTTCTGACGAGTGTGACTTTGCAGTGCGAGCCGAAGGCGAGTGCTGCAAACCCACGAGGTCAGAAAAAGGTTTTCACACGAGTATCGTATCAATTTTTACTTCACAAGGTGTGAAAATGGAGATTTTACGCACCTTGTTACTTTTGTTAATTTTCCCACCGAGTGACATAAATGTATTTGCAGCAGATATTTTGCCCGTGTAGTGAAGCGCAGAGTCGGATAGTTCGAAAGTTACTTGGGAGTATGTACGCGGAATACCGCGGTCGGTAATAAAAACTGTAATAAACATTTCTCACGGGTAGTGGTTTATACGATTAAATTGGAAGTGTCATCGAAGGCGGATATCACTGCAGCGTTCGATAAGCCTTTTCTTATGACCGTAAATGCCGATACCCGTGCAAAAAATCGATTACAGTTTTTGATACTGACCGAGCTCGTGTTGTTGTTTTATTTAGTCTTAAGGACATGTGAAACGTCTCAGTCGGTAACCAAAATCTATAATGAATGCGATTCAGAGACCGTAGACTTGTCAGGAAAAAGCGAAGCATTAGCGGATGTACAACTTAATACCGCGTCGGCTGATGCTTCCCTTTTATCCGAAATGTCAACCGACTTTAAATGGCATTGATCCGAAAAATGCATGTATCTCTCTCACACTCATATTTCACGTGGTACATCTTTCACATGGCCTTAATGCCATTTTTGTTTATTTTTTCTAACTTGAAATCTGCAACAAATATTATCGCGCACACGCTTATGTTTTTATTTATTTAAAAAAAAATCACAATTGAACATTATTATAGAAGATTATGGAAGATTTCTATGTTAAAATTTGGCTGAGAAATTCAGTGAAAATTTTTGCGCTTTGGCATTGTTCGCATCGGATCGTTGAGGTATAAAGCTTGAAAGATCTAGTTTATATATCGGCGACGAGAAGAAATCGTTGGAATGCGAGTCTTGGTATCCGGCCGACTACGAGATAAAAAGGTGTCGAGGTACGCAAGACCGTGGGCACGAAACGCTGACAGTACGCAGTCTGCAAATGCACTCTGCAAATTTTGCTGTTTAGTCCGATTCTGTCGTAATCGCGCGATCACACGCAGCACTACCAGCAGAAAACGAAGCGATAGATCTACTTTTAATTAGAATGTCGACGCGTCGAGCCTCAATTAAAGCGCTAAACGATCCGTGAGTCTATCAATTCAACGGCGGAGTACTCACTTAGCATTGCTGTACCGATGAGTCGCCACAGTCGCTGATCGATCCAAACCGGTCTCAGCCTGGGACAACTTTGTACACTTTATGAAAATCCTGCATCCTCTCCGAATACTTGATATGGACCTTGCGACACATTTTCAGTTTAAAATTTCATTGGTGTGCAAATTTTTAACCCTATAACTCATGTACGGGGTAGAAAATGACCCCAGACGATATTCAAACTGCGCTTCTAAAGTAGAAATGGACATTATCGATTCGGTACCTGAACGATAATTTAGTTCAATTATCTAATGATGTGTGCAGGCCGGTAATAGCTTGCTCGCTGGTTTTTGCACAGGACGATAAAGCAGAAGGCTTGGGGTGGAACTCCACCCCACGGGTTCCGTTCCCGTTAGTGTTTTGTGTAAGTGTTTTTTTAAAGTCACAACTATGATATGTCACATATTAGTATTGTGTAATACGGACGTTTATAGTCATCACTTCCGTTGGTAATTTTCTATAATAATTATCATTATCTTTAATTACTTACAACTTTTTAAGGAAAATAAATTTTAAATCCCATGCGAAACCATTTTTTCTTCTGCGTTTTCATCCATTTTTTTCCATGTTACCAGTTTTTGGTTTTCCCCCATTTTTATATGTCCAAAGAGATAGACTTATTGAATGGAATACAATAGGACCATTTTTTTCCTACCAACCTGGTGTGTGCGTTGTAAAATGGTATTTGAAATTTGAATATTGGGACATCTAAAACAAAAAAGATTAGTATTTCTCGCAAAAAAAATGCGATTTTTTGCCAATTTTGTGCTTTGAGTGTGATCCCCCCCCCCCCCCCAAACTTTAATAAAATCAAATTTGCCGAGTGCCATTCTCTCCCTTACTAAAAAACGAAGAGATTCATTTGCGGCAAACCCCATTTACCCATAGAACTTGCTCATAGGACGCTTGTACTTAGAAAAAACGCGTGGGGTAGATATCTACAATAGTCATCAGTTAGATGGTAGAAAAATGATACATGAATTTTAGGGTTAATGCTTCGCAGAGTTCATTCGTCAATGTCCTGTAGTCTCTTCTCATTAAAGTACCAATGACTATTCCATAGAATCGAAAAGAAGTTCAATTTTTTATTTAAAAAAAAAAATAGTTATCTGTATGTGAAGGGCGTAGAAACGGAGTGCTTGACGACTGCGGCATTCACATGAGTCAGGACTCCTTTTTCTACACCCGTACCATTTACATAATTTTTTTCGGACAAACTCACGAAAATCACGCTTTTCGTTTTTGGGAAGTATGCGCGGAAAGGCACTTTCCCGGACTAATATGGGAAAAAAAAAAACAATATTGCGTTTGTACGCATGCGCAGTATTTTTCGGGAACAAACTGCATGCTTTAAGAAAAAAATTGATTCGCTTCTCGAACCACGTATTTTCCACGATTTGGTTTTCGATTCCGAGACGGGTGATTAGAAATCAACGTAATTTTTTAAGCACGTGAGAGAGTAAAGATATCTTCTGCAAATAAATGTATCCATTTTTTTATCGGTTAAAAAAGATTACCTAAAATGTTTTTCAAGTTTCTCGAGATAGTACGTTTAGTAAATAAACCGGAAAAACCGGTTCGCGACACGGGCGAGAAAACTCGATTTTTCTCGCACTTGTGTGAAGCGTCTCACTCGCCTTCGGCTCGTGCGCCACTTCACACTCGTCGAGAACGATCGATTTTTCTCGCCCTTGTAACGAAAATAACTATTTTCTAACACATGCACGTAAAATCCCGCGTTCCGTTCCTGTAACGTGTGCGCAGAAAGGCACTTTTTTGCATCGCGTGCAGAAAAACACTGCGCATGCGTACAAATGCAATCCGGTCTTTTTGCCACACTAGTGCGAGAAAGTGCTTTTCTGCGCACACTTCCCAAAAAAAAGCATGATCTTCGTGAATTTGTTGGAAAAAATTATGTGAATTTCATGGACCTAGAAAAGGGAATCCTGACTTGTGTGAATGCCGCACTCGGCTTCGGCTCGTTCGGCATTTTCACACTTGTCAAGAATTCTCTTTCTACGCCCTTGCCATACAAATAACTATTTTCATCCCCAACGTAAAATTCCGTCGCCCGAAACGGACAACATTGTAATTGTGATACAATGTCTCGACGCCTTGAGTGAACAATAACTGTGCCGTTCCGTCCAGCCGTCGCTGCGTAAACAGACCGCATGGAGCTTTTCCTGGCCACACATCAGCCATCGCGGCAAGCCTATTCAACGTATCGGGCGAAACTCCGAGAACTCCGAGAAATCGAGAATTATTCCAGCAATGCTCTGCACCATTCATCACCAAGAGCTCAATAATCCCTGTCAGCCGTGTAGTAAACGGCCAATTGCAATCAAAACCCTTTGTCGCTCTCGCGTTACGAAAATAAAATACCCTGTCCCGTTGCGGAACTCAGTCACGTCTCCGATAGTCGTAATTCCGCAATAATAACCGGCACAATAATTAACCTCGCGATTTCATTACTGAAACAAACAAGCACGGATTATAATATCGTGACACGTTATCCGAGAACCTTGAAGATATAATCGTTCATTTATATACTGATCTCAGGATGTGCGGGAAATTACAATGCCGACACCCGGCGTGCCTAGCGCAAAATGCAAATTAAACTTGAGGCGAATCATATAAGCCCGCGGCGCATGGACGCGTGCGGGACAGTCGCGAAGGCAACCAGAAAGCGGTGAGCATGTACGATCGTTCGCGACAGCATCGACGGACAGGTGTGAGCTCGTAGGACGGCGTAGAACGAGCTGAGAATCGTTCTCTCTTCGACGATCCTCTGCAACGCGCACACTCCGAGCGAGCGTGTCGTAAGGTTACGTTACGACCTGACAATTACGCGCCGCAGAGCGTCCGCGGCACGCGACAGAGCTCAGGCGTGCCCGAGAGTCTGATGTACGTACAGCTGGAGAATTATGGCGAAAGAGTGAGAAATAGCGAGAGAAATCTCTTCTGGACAAGCGAGAGAGCCTAGCCGGCGCCTAACCTCACCGACAACCGCATGGGACGGGGGTCGCTTGTGTATATTCAGTTATGTACATATATACATGTTTGTATGAGTCCACGTAATCGCGTCGCGGTCGTGTTTGCAACGTTGACTTTCATTATGTCACTTATATAGCGTTAGTAAGATCAGCAGGGCGTATTTTTTTGCGGATATCCCATGTAGGGTGATCGGATGTGGGCAGTGGTTGGGCGAATCTTGGTACCGATGTTGCCAACATTGGCATGGGGCTTGGCCCAATCATCGAGGGAGCCTTGGATGATAAGTACTTGCCAATATTGGCACCCAACATTGGCCCCAAGGCCGATCAAGAGGATCGGCCGATAATTGGTTGTCAATGTCGGTCTTCTATATAGGTTACATATATAGGGCGAGAGTGATTTTGAAGCAATACTTTTATTATATTGTGAAAGTTGGAATTGGTCTGCAAGAGATTATATTTTACATATTCTCTCCTGCGAGAATTTTCAAAGCGATCATACTTAGTCAATGTGTTGGCAATACATTTTGTATATTGGTATGTCAATGCATTTATTGAGTACCTAGTACGGAATCCAAAAATAATACACATACTTTGCGAACGTTAAAAAAGGTGTCATTTCGCATGCTCTTATATTGACGCTCGGATACACTTTCGCTTGCGAGAAACAACTTGGGTTAACGCCATCTAGCGGCGAAAGCCGATGATTGATGGTCCACTGTAGGCGTTACATCGGTAAACCAATAATTGGCGACTCGATATTCGGTCGAACATTGACCTGGAATCGGCACACCAATGACTCATGAGATTATACATTGACAGACCATCTGTTGGAGAATAAATATTCGGCTGAATATTGGCCTAAAATCGGAAAATCAATGTTTGGTGAGCTTATACTCGGCCGAACATTGGCCTCAAATCGACAAACCAATAATTCGAGAGTCACTACTTGACCACGCATTGGCCGCCAACTGTCAAACCAACCAATGGTGAGCAAATAGTCGGCCGAACATTGGCCTCAAATTGACTAACCAACAATTGGTGAGTCGAACGCGACCGAGCATTGGCCACAAATGATCAAACCAACCATTGGCGAGACAATACTTAGCCGAATATTGGCCGAGCGTTGGGGATTCAACAATCGCCACGCCAACACTAGCCCAAGATAGGGACTTCCGGTCTTTGGGCGAGTTGCCGTTCGACCGTGTTACCGCCGATTATTTCCGGCTACTATCGGGATACGAGTCGGATTCATCTTTATGGTACATGGGGGCCGCGGTCAGGGAAAAACGGGAAAAGTCGGGGAAAAAATATCTTGGTCAGGGAATCAGAGAAAAGTCAGGGAATTTCAAAATTGGTCAGGGAAAAAAAATAAATTGTCGCGGAACCTTCTATAAATAAATAAAAAGTACATAAAACGGAGCCTTAAAAAAAAAGGGAACATTTAGAAAAAAAGCTGGAATTACATAGTAATACACTAATTAGGCATTTTCATTTGCATCATTAATTTAAAGAATTAGAAGTCGTTAAAAGTTTTGTCAGGGAAAATTTTTAATAGGTCAATGAAAAGTCAGGGAATCGTTTCAATCGCGATAAGCAACGGGAATGAATTTTATCGGCTCGCAGTATTGGTTATTCGAATGCTGGTACATACATCGAAATACGAAGTAATCGACGATTAAATTGGTTAAATCCAGGGTTTTTCACAGTATCGATTTACAATTTCGTCTATTCAAAATCTATAATAAAATCTATATATTTAAAATAATCTACAGAATATCCCGTATTGGCAAAGCCAAAATATGCTTTGCTATCTAATCGTGAGCTTTACTGTCTAAGTAGTAATACTGATAAAAAACTACTACTGGTACTACTACTGGTAGTAGTAGTACTACTACTCACCAGTACTGACCAGTACTACTACTCACCAGTACTGACCAGTACTACTACTGGTAGTAGTAGTACTGGTATAAAAATATTGAGAGTACAAATACCGATGAAATCTCACCGGCGATTGTTCACAGTTATTATATATTCACAGTTCACAGTTTTATAATTAATTTTTAATAATACACATTTTTAGAATCAGTTACTCAGTTATTTTTTTTTTTATAGAACCCGATGTGCGTTCCATATATTGGCGTAAAAAAAATTTTAGTAATGATATTTAATCGTCCTACCACGAAGTTACTTCGCTTCGTTTCTTCCGTCTCTGCCTCTCGCGTCCGAGCGGCCATCGGAACTTTCCGGACGAATATAACCCACGGAAGACCTCGCCCGATTTTTTTTATCCTCCGACTTCCAACAGATCAATAATAACTTCAAGCTATAAACTCTACATGCGTAATATTTACAATACGTCGGGGGTTCGAAATTTCCAAAAGCCTCTCTCGAAATACCATGGAATTACGTAGAATTACGATCTTCTCGTCGAAAATAATATTTTCCCAGTCGTACTTTCTCAGCAAAACAATGCCCGATGTCTTCCAGCTAGTTGGCAATCCTGCAGCGTCAGCGGTGAAGATTGACCGTGACGTAAAAAGCTTTGAACCCTCGAGACTCCTTCGACCTTTCGGCGCGAAGAAGATATTCCGCAACCTGTCCAAAGTTTCTTCGTCTCCCACGCAAAGGGCTTATATTATTCGCAAAACTTCGCGATAACTTCGAGATAAACACTGTAGAAACTTAAGTTTTACACGCAGACCTCGTACTTTTGTTTTATTACCCCGAGTTTCGGATCGTCCTACATACCCTCTGTTTGTAGCGAACCTTGCGTCACCTACACAGTAAAAAATAATTGCGTAAAATCGTGATGGAAAATTTCTTAAAAATTATTTTGTTAAATAAGTGACAAACTCGTTTCCCACTTATTTGAATGTACGAACCTATACTTTTATTTCCGGTGCCATTGACAATTTTAGTTTGTACTTTTGTCTGTAAAACTAGAAAATTAACAACAAAAAAAAAATTGTGAACGTTTGTAGACAATAAGCTGTTGTAAAAAGTACAAACTCTTTTGCTGTGTACGCGCGTGGGCGTTCCGCTCATGCAGTCTCCGCGAAAGCGCGAAAAATCTGCGGACCCCACCTCAACATGAGGTAAACCCTGTGAACCGATGAGCCGAACAGGCTGTAATTCTGTCCCTCGAATATTTCACTTATACTTCATCAGTCCATTCACCGTGGACCATCCAATCGATAAAGCGCCTACGTCAATGACTGTACCTCGGCCCCAGCGTGTTACAGAGGAGCCATCGGGAGCCGGAGTCTCCCGTTACCGTCGCGAACAGAAGCTGAACGCCGACAGGAAACCCGAAGAGGAGAGGAAGAGGTGGAACGAGACGAATTACTCTGCCAGTTTGATCAGAACCTCTTTCTGCTCCGCCGTTGATAGCAGCTTCTCTCGCAGAGAAAAGGGGGGGGGGGGGAGGTTGGGCTCTGAGCGGAACGTAGCAGCAAAGTCGATACAGAATATGGAGCCGGTAGTAGCGGTGGCGAGGATCTCTCGCCGAGCCGGGAAGTCTCTTGTCATGCCAGCCCGAAAGCGGCACCGCGCCAACCCCCCGGAGGGTGGCTGCGGCCGCGTCGGCGTCGGCGTCGGCGTCGGAGTCGGCGCCGGCGGCCCGGAGGTGCCGGTCTGAGAGGGCAAACCGCCCCCGCACGCTCGGTCCACAGGTCCTCGCTCGCCACCCCTCGGATATCCTCACTGACTGCTTCCCCGACTCACGCAAACCATCGAAACCGAGAGGGAGGTTTCTCCCTCCGTTTCATTCATCGACGCCCACGCGCCGCGTCCTCACCCTCAACCTCCTATCGGGCTGCCCGTGACGTCATGCAAAATACCGGAGGAGCCGGCTGGGTGCGCGGATCATCATCCGGCTACTGTTCGAAAGCTTTGCCCTGGATTCTGGCTTCGACCCGGAGTCGAAGCCCGCTTCTCTTCCTACCATTTCTATTATTACTTTCTGTCTGAAATTTCACGGCTCGGGATCTTATTCACAAAAGCACTCGGGAAAGCTTCCATGTTATTTTTAGGTTGTGGCAATATAATGGTTTATTTACTAACTCGGGCGTCCTTTGCAAATTAATGAAACTTATAATGGAGGAGACTGACGAAGATAGCCGACAAACACGCTTGCCTCCGGTTTGCGGTGAATTTCTGGATCTGTGTGTCAGAGGGGCTTATGGTGAGGGTATTTGCGGTAACATCGGCCCAACTCGGTGGAGGATGCTGATTCATTTGTTTTTCACGCTACATACAATTATCGAGCTTTTGTTCAGGATACTTTGGTTAAACTAGTCGTTGTTGATAAATTCTGACTTGGGTACACTCAGAAAGATATACTTTGTAACATTTTAGCGATCTTTGAATTCCGAATATCTCTATACCAAATATTGTCAAATATAAAATTTGCAACAGGTATCGAAAGTTTCCTATATTATAATATCCTGAACCCTTGAGCACAACTTAATACATAATTTAAAACATACACCACACTTTCACCGAAGTTGCTAAAAAAAAAATGATTGGATATGAATAATTTATGATAATATTTATCAACATTAATTAATATCATTCATTAATTGTTATTAACAAAATTGAATATAAAAAAACACCGTCTTAAAACCTCACAAAAGTTAATGACAAATCGCTTGAAAAAAAAAAAAAAAAAAAAAAAAAAAAAGTGTCGATAGAAAGTTGTATCTACGTCGTGAGTCGTATCTACGCGATACATATGGGTAGCTTCGTACGCCTGTTTTCCCTTCTATCTTTCGCGAGCTTTCTTACACATCGTATTTTCGTCACCCTCTCCACTGTACGTCGGAGCGACCGTCATCTCCGTCACTGCCGCCTCCTCCCACTTTTTTTTTCCTCCTCTACATCCTCCTTCCCCCAGCAACAGTTTTTTCGCTTGAGTCCACTCCTCATCATTTCTCCCTCCCCGGGCCGGCCACTATCCATGCCTTCCTCTCTCATCGTCCTCGGGCCTCTCTATAGAGTGTCCCGCCGGCACAGAACCACCGCTCCGCGTTGCCCGGTCGGCAGCCAGTCGCTCTGCTCGCCTTTCACTCCGCTGCGCAGACCGAGTCAGTTCACCGTTGGCCGTCGTCGAACGAGTGTCGGACGAGCCTCGCTCCCTATCGCGATTTAACTACGCGCTTGTCGCGACAATCTTCGACGGACATACGTCTGATCGCGCCATCGGGATTTCGCGTAATTTCATATTATTTTTCTCGAAATCTTCGTTTCGTTCCAGTAAACACCGTCGTTAACGAAGAGTTTCGCAAACCAATTGCCAGGGGCACAGGTCTACGATTCGTGGACCAGGGGTACGAAAAAAATTAAATTAAAACGATATCCTAGTTTTTTTTTTCGTTCATCAAACTTCAAATAGAATTTCACGTAATTTTGTATCGAATATCTCGCTCGATATGTGGTATTGAATACTTTTTTTTTGTGCATCAGACTCGATAAATATAGTGAAAAAATTGAATTGTGTTTTTTTTTTGTCTCATCGATCTTGACTAACGTAACTGATATGAGGATGGTCTAATTTGAGGGCACTCATGAAACTGTGAAGCTCCGACTGAGATTCCGGATGTCGCGGCGACCCTCATGTATTGATGTTTCGCGAATAAAAGTTTCGGAGGTCGCGCGTGGGCGCAGGCTCTTATCAAAAGCGAGCGGAGAACAACAGCAACACGTGCGCCCCGTTATCGCTACTGTGAATCCATTCATCGTTCGTGTTCTAGTCGTTAAACCGACACGATCCGGAGCCGACTTTGTTTAATCGACTTCTTATCGTTCTCTCATACGTCACGCCATAATCTCGTTATGTACACCATTCGGGACATTCTATCAATCTTTTTATTTTTTTTTTATTCCAATTTTTATTTTTTTTTTATTTTTAATTTCAATAAAAAAAATAATCTTATTATTAGTTTTTAATTTAAATTTAAAAAATATTTTTTTGTATTTATTTTTTTTTCTTTATTTAAATGAATTGTTATTAATTTTATATTTAATTAATTTCAATTGATTATAAAATTACAAAAATTAATTAATTTCAATTAATTTTTGTCATTTGTTTTCTTCTTTTTTTTTTACGACCCCGTCCCATTCGATTAGCAGATAGTGCAAAGAAATGCGATCGGTTATTTCGTCGATTGTTCAAAGCTTAATAGATATGGGCGATATTCTTTTTTTTTTTTTTATGTCTACTTTTTCAAATCTGTGAATCGAGTCGCTCTTACCGTCAGCAACAAGTTTGAACCTTTGGGCGAACGACGCGTCAGTCGCCGACTCGGTGACGGTCGATTCGAGCAGCGTGGCGCGGTTCCGCGAGTGAAAGTTATTTACACGAACGGAGGAGGGGGGGAGTTTCGTGGATTGCGTCAGGTCCTCGTCGCAATCTGTTAGACGAGATAATTTTCGGGTCGCGAAAAGTCGACGACACATTACGCAGGTCTCTCGCGCTAGTTGACGTTACAAAGCCTGACATGACAGATGCGTGTTTTCTATGTAAAGTCAGATTATCAACGTTCGACGAACTCTTACAAAAGCCAGACAAAGTATAGAACATTACCGAATGTGAAATAGTTTTTTTTTTTTTTTTTTTACAAATTTGCGAGCGCGCTTTAAAATTAGTGATTCCGTGTGGCATTAAATTTTAATAAACTCGCGGCGTAAAATGTTTCGACATGGAAAATAAAAAATCGCTCGGGATAAATTTAGAGGATAAATTTCGCCACGGAAGCGTGAGCTTGAGGGGTCAAACTATTTACTACGTCGGGCATGACGCCTCGGCGCGACGGACTTGTTGCTCGCTCTCCTCCTGCTCGGATTTCATAACTATCGAGCTAAAAAATGTTGACCTTGGGGAAAGGTGTCGCAACGATGAAAAATGGAAATTAGCGTCAACGCTCTACGCTTTATTATATCGAGAAATATTTAATTATATCGAGATTAGTTTATTGTTTTTTCTTTTTTACGCAACCCGTCCGCGGAAAAATAGTTCATTCACAGCTGTTTTTGGGTCGTAACTCCCAATGTAGGACGATGCTTTTCATCCTTACCGGATAGATGAATCAGCGAATGAACAATCGTAAATGAACGAACAATTTTCCTTAAAAGATTTTCGTATTAAATTTTTTATTCGCCGATCACACTACTCCACGTCAGAGCTGGTCAATTACTACAAGTTCACGTTTTGAAGTACCAAGTTCTGCAAGTACCGAGCACTGGGAAGTACATGAGAACTAACGAATACACCCAGAAAAAGAATTTATTTGACGGCCACCATTTATTTGGTTTAAGTAAAATAATTATTTGATTTATGTAACTATTTACTTAATTTAAATAAATATTTATTTTAAATCATATAAATATTTTACTTCAACCAAATAAACGGTGGCCGTCAAATAAATTATTTTTCTGGGTGTACTCGTGTACTTCCCTACTCAAGTAGCGAACTAACGTGACTCGGTACTACTCAAGTACCGAAGTAATGAGTACCATGCTGTACTTGAATACCGAAATAACGAGTGCCGTGTAGAACTGAAGTACCAAGTTAACGAGTGCCGTGCAGTACTTTGAATACACCCAGACAAATAATTTATTTGACGGCCACCGTTTATTTGGTTTAAGTAAAATATTTATTCGATTTAAATAAATATTTATTTTATTTAAGTAACTATTTACTTAATTAAAATAAATATTTATTTAGAACAAATAAATATTTTATTTAAACCAAATAAACGGTGGCTGACAAATAATTTTGTTGTCTGGGTGATACCGTTGTAACGAGTACCGTGTAGTACTCGAGTACCGAAGTAACGGGGATCGTGTAAGAGTCTTGAATACGGAAGCGCCGGATAATTGATACATTGATATGTATCTGAGGTACTCAAAGTCCTCGACCAGCTTTGCTCTCGCATTATTATAAAATATCGACGCCTTGGAATTAAATCCGTCGAATACCAGTAAATACATATTTTGTTTCTCTTGTATAATTGCAGTGTGGCTCCCTGGAAATCGACGAGGAACGTCAGCGTCGGGTCGCTATGATGGAGTCTCTCTGTCAAGTGAACGGCAGCAAGACCAAAACATCGAGCAGCAGTAGCAGCAGCAGCAGCAGCAGCAGCAGCAGCAGCAGCAGCAGCAGCAGCGGCAGCAGCAGCGGCAGCAGCACGAAGAGCAGCAATGGCAGCACCGGGGGCGGAGGCGGTGTCAACAACAGCAGCAAATGTTACAGAGACAGCAAGAATCAGGAGTATTCGGATCCTCAGCAGAGGCTCGCTGTGCTCAGTTTCGAGCAGGTGCGTCGTCTGAACGACGTTATGAACGAGGTCGTCAGCATCCACGGAAGAGGGAACTTTCCAACGTTGGAGGTGCGACTAAGGGACCTCGTTACGGTGGTGCGCAGCAAGCTCGAGGAGGATCCCAGCAACGGTGGCGCCGGAATGAGGGTACACGACATCCGGTTGAACGGCGGTGCGGCGTCTCACGTACTCGCCACCGAGTCCCAACCGTACAACGATCTCGATCTCATATTCGCCGTCGAATTGTCGAGCGGTCGTAACTACGACAAAGTCAAAGCCGCGGTGCTCGGCTCGCTGTTCGATCTTCTGCCCGAGGGTGTATCGCGCAAGCGCATAACGACGTGCAGCCTCAAGGAGGCATACGTCAGCAAAATGGTCAAAGTAAACAACGACGGTGACAGGTGGTCGCTGATATCGTTGGGAAACTCGCGGGGGCACAGAAACGTCGAGCTCAAATTCGTCGACACGATGAGACGACAGTTCGAATTCTCCGTCGATTCATTCCAGATTGTCCTCGACTCGTTACTGCTCTTCTACGAGTGCAGCAAACTGCCGATCGGCGAGAACTTTTATCCGACGGTCGTCGGGGAGTCGGTGTACGGTGACTTTCAGGAGGCTCTCTACCATCTTCACAAGAAGGTCATATCGACGAGGCATCCGGAGGAGATAAGAGGCGGTGGTCTCCTAAAATATTGCAATCTCCTCGTTAAGAGTTACAAACCCTCCCAACCCGATTACATAAAGACCCTCGAGAGATACATGTGCTCGAGATTCTTCATCGACTTTCCGGACGTCGGTCAGCAGCAGGCGAAGCTCGAGAATTATCTCTGGAATCATTTCGTCGGCGCCGAGGAGGAGTCACTCAAGTACCAGTACCTCCTGCTGCTGCACAGCGTCGTCGAGGAGTCGACGGTCTGCCTGATGGGACACGAGAGAAGACAAACTCTCGCCCTAATCGAGAACCTCGCCTTCCAGGTACTCTGTCAGGAGCAGCAGCGACTGACCAATCAGCAAGCACCGCCGGGTCCGCCGGCGACCTACGTTTACGCAAACGGTTACCCAAACGGCTACTACTACACACCGGTCATACCGACCGCGTGTTACACCTGCACGTGTACATCGTGGATGGCGTGCTCGTCGTGATGCGGCCGAAATTTTCCGATAGTTAACAACTCAGCGACACCGATTACCGACCGCACCGACAGTACCACGAGTCACATTAGAACGAGCAGCAGCAGCAGCAGCAGCAGCAGCAGCAGCAGCATCATCATCGGCAGCGGCAGCGGCGGCGTCGCCAACGACAGCGACAACAACAACGACGATAAAAAAAACAGCCAAGTCTTCGACGATCCGACCGCGACGGCCGCGGGCACCGGCATTGGGAACTTCCGTCAGCGAGTACCGAACGACGCTCACGATAATCAGCATCATCACCACCACTACTACTATCATCATCACTTTCACCATCACCACCATCATCATCACCATCATCATCATCATTCGCTGAATCACGACGTTAACCAGTACAGCGACAACTGCGTTATCACCGAATTCGATAACTACGCGGCGTTCGATCCCGAGGACTATCAGGATAATTGCAACGAGTACAACGGCAACAACGAGGAGGGCGTCTACGATCCGGCGACGAGGAGGTGACGTCTCGTTTACAAGAACGGCTGGTAAGAGCCGTCGGTCGCGCGGGGCCCCTCGTTAATCATGCGGCGCTTTAAACTCTCGGTTAACTCTCGGTGTGCGGTGAGATTTGTGCGTGAAACTGTCGAACCGTACTCCGGAGAACCTCCGAACTATGTCGGCACGCCGAGGATCACGTTCCTCGCCTCGCCGCCGAGGCCGATTATCGTTGCGATCATCATTCGACGCTGCGACGAAGCGGCGACGAAGAGGAGACGAAGAAACAAAAAAGTAACGAAAAATTTAAGAATAAAAATCTTCGGGTAGGAAAAAGAGGAGACTCCGTGGAGCTCATTATCGTGCGAACTCTTCGGGAAGAGACAAAAATAAATGATAATGAGAGGCGAATGGGGCAGCCCCTCGAGACGCGACTGCTCGAGGGGAGGAGGGGGGGAGATTGAGAAATCGCGGGTGAGCGCGAAATCCGTACGAAGGAATGAAGTAACGATATGAATAATAAGTAAGAGGAGATGAACATGAGAGGCGAGAATCCACATTGGGGACAATACTACGCGACCTGTAAAAAAAAAAAAAAAAAAAAAAAAAAAAAAAAAAAAAAAAAAAAAAAAACAGTGCTGTGCCTAAATATTGATCGAAGACACTTTCAGTGTCATTGACGTAGTGAAGAGAAAAAAAAGCCGCGGTCGAGCTAGATGAAAAAAGAAGAGTACCAAGCCCGACGCGAGCTGGAAGAGGAAGTGTCGTCGCCGTGTGGGGAAAAAAAATAAAAACAAAGTCGAAATTAAAACTGAGGGATTGCGAATAGAAAGCAAAAGAAAACTACAATTATCCCTTCGCGGATTATAAATAATAATGATTAAATAATATTAATAATGATAATCGTAAATAGTCCTCGAAGTCGTTGTAGAGTCCCCAATCGTCGTGGGGACGCTTAAGGATCATCCTTTCAAAGTCATTCCGAGATGCAGAGAAAATAAATGGAGGAGAAAAAAAAAAAAAAAAAAAAAAAAAAAAAAAAACAATGCGGGAATAAATATTGAAAATAATAACCCTATGGCGAGGTGATCGATTGGCGAGAACGAAATGGGGGAAAGAAAACAAAATAAAACGAATTAGCGAAAGTGTTGAGAGACGAATGACCCTGGACGAGTCCTGGTTCGCGAGGCAAACCCGAGTGAAGCCGGACCTGAGAGAGAACGACGAAGGACGTGCACAACGCGATCCGGAAGTGAACGTAAATTTGCGCCGCGGGCGCGGCGCTGGAAGAGGACACGAAGCGATGCACCATGACCAACGCCGTACCGTTTCAACGATTCAAGAAGAAAAAAAAAAATGTAATCCGTGAAAGGTAGCGAGGGAAAGGTAGAGCGATTGTGTGTGAGATATATTAGAGAAACGAAACAATAGCGAGGCGAGGCGTTTGCTTTACATAACCATAAAGAAGGATATAAATATATGTGTGTATATATATATATATATATATATAATATTATATGTATATATACATATACACATATACACATATGTGCATATATTACAAATAAATATATTAATGTGTGGCTGTGAACACATTTCATTTAGGTACCTACGTCGTAAGATCAAACGAAATACGGTTGTGCGAACATAAAAAAAAAAAAACAAAAAAAAACAAAGAGTATAATTGACGCCGATGATTATATAGCGGAGCGAGAGGCCGATTACTGATTAATATAACTCGATCGTGTGTGATTGCCGGAAATTCGCGATTACATTGCAGCCTGAAGAGCGCGATAGCGGATAGTTGCGAAAATCGATAAAAAAAGCATTAAAAAATAGAATAATCGAAATGAATTCAATAGGCAAACTGTGGAAAAAAAAAAGAATCATGAACTCGTGAGCATTATTCTGAGCTTGAAAAATAATCGGTTGAATGACCTTGCTTGCCACCGCTCAAACTCTATCGACCTCGTTATTTAAAGATATTTAAAAAAAGAAATTCAAAGAAAAAATAGATAACTCCGATAACGACGATGTTACAGCGGACCTAGTCTCGTTCCCGGCGAACAACCATTAACACCAGTGTCGGACGGAAAAAAAAAAATCGCTTGCATAACTTTCTTTATCAAATACCCGTGATTATTCAATAGCGCGAGAGTCGAGAGTCGTTGGCCCGGATACACATACACCGACACGCGCGATATGCAGAACTCAGCTGTGGAAGAGATAGCGAGTGAACGTTGAAAAAAAAAAAAAAAAAAGAAAAAACGAATGAAATATAAGATCGAAAAGCGTGCGGAGACACATATATTACATACATACAAGTAATATAAAAAAAAAGGTCGACAGGGACCAAGCTAGCGATCTCGTCTCAGCCCGGTTCGATATTGAATGGCGACCCCGTTAGTCGCTGCCTCGCTATAACTCGCGATTCATCGACGCACACGATCTCTCGCGGATACTCAGCCTGATTAATTTTTTTTTTTTTCATCGACACCGTTGGCATGTTCACACCCACACGCACACTTGACTCTCCGATTCTGTCCCACTCTTCCTTTCATCGTGCGCGAGCGAAAGTAAATAACCGAATGAGAAGGAAAAAAAAAATGAAAAAAAAAGAGAACCGTGCGGTAACTGGTTTTTCAACTGTATTATATCTCCCACTCGTGGGGCTGCCGTTGCCGAGTGGCCGCCAGTGCTGGTTAGCTGTGCGCCCGAGCGCTCTTGTACTTGCATGAATATTCATAATAGATGTCCGTGTTTACTTGCCCGGTACGTGCATACAAATATTAGCCACTGATTGACACCCGGTGTAAAGTTAAACACGTACACGAAGATAAGAAACCGATAAACCGGGCGGCTTTTTTTTATATTTCGGGAAAAATTTGTATATTCAAAAATGTAGAACGACCTCGCGCGAGGTCGTCCGCGATTATCGAAGCGATCGTTTTGCTCTTCAAGGATGCGCAAATATTTTATGCTGCATCACACGTTCTGTGCCTACGATTTGTTTTACGAAAACTCTACGATTGGAAAGGCGAAGTACCCAAGTTGCTTGCCTTAAGGCCATGTTAAACTTCCTTTTTCCCGGACTCGGTCGGTAACAAAAACTGTAGTTGATTTTTCTTTCACCCGTTAATTTCCTGTTGAAAGCAAATTCTTCCGCGAACGGAATGTCGATTAAGATTCATGGAAGAATCGGCTTTTGAAGGTAAA
Organism: Exephanes ischioxanthus; assembly: GCA_958510785.1. NCBI lineage: Eukaryota > Metazoa > Arthropoda > Insecta > Hymenoptera > Ichneumonidae > Exephanes > Exephanes ischioxanthus. The sequence goes on from OY294015.1 coordinate 18,483,511, forward strand.
TTGTCGGGGTGATTGAAATTAAATTAATCACAGTCTTCGATGCCGACAGCGGTACTTCGCGTCGCCTTGAGTATATGTTGAGCGCGTCGATAATTAGGGCGGGGAACGAAGTCGCGAAGTAGCCTCGTTGTTGCATAAAAGGATTGGCACAGTTGCGCTAGAATCTCAATCGCGTCGAACGAAGCTCGGTTGAAGAATGATTTTTTCCCAAATAATCGAGTGAAATAATTTTTCAACGATCGAATAATAAATTGGAGACAAAAAAAAATTGCAGCCTATTTAGAGTAATAAAAATGAATGATCGATAAAAACGTTCCGTACTCAAACGTCGCCAAGCTTCGAGCAAAGTCTCGCGGTTGAGTTATTCGAGAGTCGATACTCATCGCACGATCGCTATCTCACAGAAAGAAGCGGCGTCGCGTTTACTTCTTCATCGAGGCGCGAGGTCGCATGGATGAACTTGGCGTGAACGCTTCGTTCGACGATCATCGTCGCATGTTGCACGTTGTATAAGAAAATCGTGGCCGTTGCCACTTCGACTCTCGGCGCTAGATGCGCGGAAACGAGTTTTCCATTTTTCTATATATGTATGTTTGGTTTTTTTTTTTTTTTTTTTTTTTTTTTTTTTTTTTTTTTTTTTTTTTTTTTTTTTACTTCAGAACCGGTAGCCGGGTAAAGCGCGTTGCGGATGAGGCGAATGAAGGAAGATGAGATATCGCGAAGTGGCAAAGAAGTAGTTTGCGGATTTGCTCGGTTATCGAATATTTTTCTTGTCTACAAAGGCGAAGCTGCGAGGACGGAAAACTGCATTAGCCGGTTTGCGGGCTCACAAACCGATCGTACGGTCCGGTGTTCGATACACTGATAAAAAAAATACGGTTGAATCAACTGAGATTCGGGCAGGGACGTGCAAGTAAATATTCTGTTAGTACAGCTATAAAAATTGGTGAGTTCAACAATTTTGTTGGGTGATTTCATCAAAATATTTTCGAGTCATTAAAATATTTTGTTCGATCAACAAAATATTTATTTGAACGTCCCTGCCAGAATCTCAGTTGATTCAACTGTACTTTTTTATCAGTGTCGTATCGTTCTTGCGCCTTCGAACTGATTGCGCACTTTCGTGTTCAAATTGTGAGTGCTGTTCGACTCTGTACTTTCTCAAGCTTTGATCGAGAACTTCCGGTCGCTCCGAGCGGCTCGAACAGTTTTCTCTAGCCGTTGTTAACGATAATCGTTGAATCCACTTTTTCGCTCGGTGTTTCTTTTTTCGTGATTTCTTTCTTTTTTTTCCCTCAATCGACGCTAATAGTGTGATTCGTTTATGAAATATTTAATGTCCGTCTGTTTTGGTGATTTTTTTTTCGCACAATCTCGTGGTAGATGATTTTAATCGATCGATGATGATCTTTCTTGCTTTTTTTTTACCTCGGCGTTTGAGATTCAACTGGTGTTGCTCGATTGATGGTGTTGTACATTTGGTATTGGGGAAATGCCGATCGTCTTTGGGGAGGTTTATTTGTTTGTTTTTTTTTTTCTCACGAAAATTTATAATGGCCCCTCGAGATACTTGGCGAAATGTATTTGCGTGAGTTTTGTGTTATTATGCCGTGAAATGCAGACCGGTCAAGTCGAGGAAATAAAAAAAAAATGTAGAGATGCGAAAAAATTATCGTACACTCGATGTTACTGAATTATTAATTCGAGGTGTTTCGTTGGTTCCGAGCAACGGATTCTCTGCGCGATTCAGGCTGCACATGTTCAGAGTCGGAAAAAAAGAATGTGAAGTCGAAGAGCGAGAATGTTTAAAGGGCGATGGATTATAGCGCTAGAAGCAAAACGCCCCCCCTCCCAGTCTGTTAATGGAATAATAACGAAAGTGTATAATTTTATGAGAATATTTAATAATCAACTGTACGAATATAATGAAGGATATGTGATTATCGCAAAACGAGTGAATTTACAATGATAATTGCGACGGGTGTATATATATATATATATATATATATATATATATATATATATATATATATACCAAACACACACATCCTCCTCCCGCCTCGAATCCACTCGCGACATTGCGACTGTACCTACGTAAATGTTATTTAAGATAAACAACAACAACAAGGAATGAAACAAAGAAAATCATTCGTATCGGGAAGATAAGAAAAAAAAAAGAATTGAAAAAGGGTCTCATATGCTCCGTCGAAATTGCGAGAGTCGATCGCTGGGATCTTCGATCGAAAGTTATTCGACACGCTTTTCTCTCGAACGATCGAACACAATTTCCGCGAAGGTTTACTCTCGAAAGGTCGACGATGACGTTTACACGAAGAATTCAATGGAACGCTCCTCTCAGGAATACAAAGCATGATGACGGTTGCCTAGTTCGTAAGTTATTCGCGCGCGAATCCCACGCCAGCAATATTCAATAAGAAATGAAAAGACTCAGTGAAGCTATTTCATCTGCCTTTTTTCGTTCTGTTCGTTTCAAAAAAAATTATTGGAGAAAAAGCAAAATTTCAATGTTAGTCCCCCCTGAGACTCGGAGAAAGTCCCCAACACTTTTTTACGTCGCTCACTTCACTCGATATGTCATTGTCTTTCGTTATATCAGTCACGAGTTAGTGCAGAAAAAAGCGTACAGCAAAATTCAGTACCAAGCTAAGAGGGGAATTCCCGATTATCTGAAAATCTCGTGCCGCATCAACATGCATCTATAAGCATATATGTATTCGTTATAAAGTGGACTGCGTCCATTAGAATCGACGTATATATGTATATATAGATATATATATTATACACAAATATATATATATATATCCATATATCAGTGTATATGTACCATCATCGAGATAACAGATATAATAACTAGTGACGCTGAGAAAACACGCAAATAACCAAACATACATACACAAACACAACACCGCTACTTCGTACCATTTGCTAAAAAAAAAGAAAAGAAAATGGAAAAAAAAGAATAGTGATGATAATGGTCATATATCATATGTAATATCTATCGAATTATAGTCTAATTTAAATGATAATTAATGGTAAAACTGAGATTCAATTAAACGTAAAAAAAAAAAAAAAAAAAAAACGCGGAGGAAAAAAATACTGTGCGTATAATATTGCGGAGGCATTCAGTTCGTTTGCGAGTTTTTTTTTTCGGGATCTCCTGCCAGAGTGCAGTGTCTTTACGGCAACAGTACGGGAATTATCGTCGCGTTAATTCGAGTTTATATACATTATATATATATATATATTTGTAATACTACAATTATTATTGAAGTTTTATCGAACTCTGGTACAGACTGTTAACAAATATTAGTACAACACGTTCAACTATATAATGTTGAACAAAATCTAAAAGACGTTTATGCGAAAAATTTACAGTCTTACGCAAGGTCGTATACACTTTTGGAAAATCGTTAAAAAAAAAGAAACATGAAAAAAAATGTGTATGGTAATTGAAAAAAATGTGAAAACTGTTTAACGAATTTTCCGGACTTCGAGTACAATTTGCCAAATTGAAAATATCAAAAATTTCACAATTACTAATAAAAATTTTCAACCGCTTAAAAAAATCGGGAAAATATCGCACTGTGCGGTATCGATACAACTGGATATCTTTTAGTTCAACGTCGAAGGGGAAGAAAAAAACAAAAAACACTTAAAGTCTGAACATATCTTGAAGGTGGCTTGTATATTGATTGCTTTCGTCCTATGTATAGGAATTAAAGCGCCGCGCCACTGTCAATTAGTTCTCGTTGGCTCGTGCGTGTTTACCCGGCTGGGAGGTGATAAGTTACAAAAGAAGTAGCTTTCGTCGGGGCGCGCGCGTGTGCAGTGCAACTGACGTCGATAATACGAGTTTTCGGGGCGACGACAGTGGCACACGCACGAGTTCGCTAACCCGATCGAGAATGAGGGTTGTGTCTCGCGCGGAGCCAACGTGACCCAGCGGCCTTTCGCTCGTCCGTACCCCGATGTAGCGTCGCTGGGGACGTGATGCAAAAATTCTCGTTTTTTTTTTTTTTTTTTTTTTTTTTTCATTACTCTCTCCTCGCTTCTTTCTCCACTCTCCTCGTCGTTACGTTCGTATGTAATCTGGCTTCCGTGAGGTTCGCCGTCACGCGAAACGAAAGCCAGATATTCTTCGCGGATACTCGCGCGTCTACTGCTGACCAAGGACGGACAAAAACTATTTGTATAAAATACACAAAAAAAAAAAATAGTATTGTATTTTTATGCACTAGCCGATTATCTCATTTTTTTTCAACTCGCATTAATTAATTGTTATTCGATCATTGGGTAACAAAAAGTTTTTGTCTGATTTTCACATTAACTTCAAACAATTGCCGCGACATTGTTGTCGCATGAATTAATGGTGGCGAAAGAGTTTTTTTCAGCGATGTTATGAGAGTCGACGAAGGGATTCAGGTCAAGCAAAGTACTACGGAGGATGAACTTTGTTCGTTGACACGTTATGTACAGTAGATATAGAATTAATAAGTCGAGTCCCCTCCTACCCCTACCTACGATTACTTAAGAGACACCACTCATGTATTATTTTCGGCTGTTGATATCCGAAGAGAAAAAAAAAAAAAAAAAAAAAAAAATACTGAACGAGAATAACCGTAAACGTCTCTGAGTCGACTGTGTAACCAGTGATCGGTTAAATCGGCGCGTATCCTTCGCGTTTAGATGAAATAATAATGATAATAAATAATATTTAAACAAAAAAAATATATATATATATATGAGAAAAGTAACACTGAGATAATGGGGTAAAATGAAGAAAAAAAAAAAAAAAACAAGTCTGCGCTTCGAGATTCATTCGAGGAGAAACTTCGCTCGTCGTGGTTCCAATCTGTCTTTCTCTATACGTTACCTATAATAAATAAATAAAATCTGGCTGTCGTGATATACTATACTGTACTAAATAAAAAAGAACGCCTCGTCGAACTCTCGAGGGACCGTCCGGATGTGCAGCAACAGCAGCAGCCGCGTGTATTTTCAACGCATTAAGACTTTCGTAAATCATTATAGGAGAATCATTTTTGATGTCGCATGCGCCTCTCTCCGCGTATATATTAGTATACAAACGCAAAAAGAAAAAGAAAAAAAAAAGAATCGTGTCCGTAAACACGAGTCCAAATTCACACTCTCAGACACATGTAATAGAGTTGTTAGCATACGAAGCAATCTCCACACTCTACATACACAAACACACATATACACATGAAAACTTATACTTTGCGTTATTACGCGTAAAAGTACAGTCACACGCGGACAACGACGCACGTTTGAAAATTATAACGATATCGTTAATTATTTACCGATGATTTATCGATAATATTAAATGTAAAAGTAATAATAAAAAAATAAATTTTAAAAAATTAAATATAACCCATTTGTACATTAAGGAGAAAAAAAAAATCTGGAAAAAAAAGAATAACCGATACGAGCGTAGGAGTGTGATATCGTGCGAGAGAATGAGAGAGAAAGATTGAGAGACAGAAAGAGAGAGACAGAGAGAAAGAATCGAACGAATGATTATAGAGAAAGCCGTCTATTTTGAACGATTATATTCGAATGTATAGAATGGGCGCTGATGTGGTAAATTTTTTTTTTTTTTTATTACTCTCATTTGCCCATTGAATATATATTCCCGTATGTAAAGAAACAACAACAACAAACAAACAAAATCCAACCATGTTATAAGAATATGCATAAAGAATGAAAATAAATATCATGTAAACACTGAGAATTAAAACCGACCTGCTATTTATAATTTATTGAAAAGAAAAAAAAAAAATTATAGACACCCAACTCTCTCTCTCGCTATCGGCGTCGCATGCAATAGAGGAATTAACATCGATGGTGAACGGATCGAAGTTTTTCCTTCGTATTCGTAGTATCATCGTTGTGAGGAAAACTTTCTTGGAATTGAGTGCCGACTGACGCTGATCGTCCACGTGAAATCAAGGGTCATCACCGTTCGAGTGACGAGGCTGGAATTTCCTCGTTGAGACTGAGAGTGGCGGAAGAAAGGGTCGATCACGATCGGGTCTACCCGTTGCCGATGGCTATTTCGTGCCAAATTATCCCAGGGCACTTATCGGAAGTATATAATTTTTACGACTCTCGTGTCTGCTCGTGTGCACTGCGGAGGGAAGATTATCATGTCAACAGCTCCTTATAGATAAACAATGCAGCGATTGGACCACCAGAAATGCGCCCAATAAAAAAATCCTAAAGCCACAATAAGAAGAAAAAAAAGTTGTGTTCGGAGGGGCAATTTGTAATTAATATTTACATATTATCATTATTATAACAATAATTATTGGCACAATTACATTTTATAGTATTAATTGTTTATTCATTTATTTGTATCTGTTGATGGTTTTTATTTGTACGAAAATTGCCGGGCAGCAAAATTTCCGACCCTCTAAAAGTTGATCAGATGACAAGACGCATCGACATTGCAATAGTAAAATTGGACGAGCAATTGGAAAAATTGATGGATTAGCTTTCCGCATCATGAAAATTAATGATTTTAGTATTTGGATAATCGTTCCCAAATGAAAATCGCTTATTGCCATAGTTCCAAAAAATTAAAAAGTTTACCGTTTTCCTCTGATCGAGGCGAACGGTATAAATTTACATGTGTGCCGCTCGAGGATCGTCGCGCGTAAGTTACCGGTATTGCTAAACCTAGATATTTTTCTTTCTCGTCGCTAGGCCGAGGGTGGACGGTCCACAGTGAGCGACACCAGCGAGTTCGAGAAGACTTCCTCACTTTCACGATACGAACGATCACGTTTCTCGTGGCGACGCTCGGATCTCACATCTCCGGCAATACGACACCGATTATGAGATGAATGTGAAGATATTCTTCCACTTTGGAAACCCTGAGCCACTCTCGTCGACCGGAATGATTATCGAACCATTGCAAGTCGCGATGGAGCATCCAATTTCCACGTTTCTGTCGCTGCTGGGATAACGACAATTTTCGATTGGTAAAAGTGCGATGAGCAATTTTAAATAAACCCTGAAAATTATAAATCTTTCGCATTCCTTCCCCACAATTTGTATTTATTTCATAAGCTCCCACGACCTGAAAGCATCTCCCAGAGGAAGAAAATGTTTTCTTTTTTCTTTTAAATCTAACCCTTCGAAGCATACATTATTCTTTATATATGATTCACTAGACATTTGGTATCCAGCATGTTGGATCCACCATTTCTGAATTTTTTATTTTGAGTTCAGATTCGAATTCAGCGATCCAAATACCCCCTGAAGTTTCGAATACATCGGTTGGTTTTTAATGCCCTTTTTTTCTGGATTCAAAGAGGTGTATCTGCTGTGCTACACCGCGCTTCAAAGAGTTAAAAATGTATCCGGTATATAAAGAACTAAAAATAACTCCTGAAAAAGTTAAATTTATCATATTATTTGCGCACAATATCAAAGTTCCTGCAGTAAGAGGGCATGTTTCGTCATTTAAAAAAAAATTTATCGGGTTTAAGAATTCACGCCAGTTTTTAGTAAACGCACATACACCGAATACACCGAAGATGTTTTGAGAAAATTAGAAGAAAAAAAATGTTTTTACTATTACAAAGATTCCTCTGCGAGAAAGCAAATGAAAAATGATAAATAAGAGTTGGTACTAATGCAAACATTTGATTCGCTGTTCGAATGTTTATATCATAGCATTTCCTCATAGACCGATTAAATCTCATTATTTCCTCACTCGCGTAGAGGAAACTCAATAAATACTGAGTCATAGCGATTCACCCAATTGTAGACGTAAAGAAAAATGTTGAACAATTTTTTATATTAGAAAGTTTGTTTAATCAAAGCCTTACGATCGAAAACAGTTAATCGCAAAATCAAATATCAAACGCGTAGCTTTCCTTACAATTGCGATCATAACATTTAAGGTCGTCGACCCGAGTCTTCGTCAAGACATCGCGGGTAAATTATCGTTTTGACCACTCCATCACCACAGGCCCATACGCGGACCCATTTTTAAAAAATATCGGTGTGTTAAAGTCGCACAATGAAAAAAAATAAAATAAACGATTCCCGATTGCGAAGTTTTATAATTTTATTTATTGCCACTATTTCGTGCCCGTACAAAACGAGTGTATTAAGTAAATAATTGCAAGAATATAATTCACGTTTACGAGGAGGAGGTAAAAATCGTATGTTTTTTTTTTATGCGTGGTCGAGCGAGAGGGAAAGTGTGTGTGATTTATCGACTAAACTTTCTTGCAAGGCACGAGGAACGAGCAGTGCCCGTGCACTATCGAGAATAGATAAGAAACGAGTATTCGCAATCGGTCCTGCGGCCGCTGGTGGTTTTACTGTTGGCGAGCATAATGTGCCACCGATGCCGGATCCGAGACGAGAGTCCCAGCAACAAGTCTCGTTGCGCATGCACACATATCGATTTCTAATTGACGCAACGACCAACGATCACTCCGCTGTGTATTTAAAATCCTGTATAGTAACGGCGAACCGGAGAGCCGATCGGGAATGAAATTTATAGGAGAATGGCACATTTTTTCGAGACAATTGATTAGCGACTGCGCATGCGCTGTCGATCGATTGATACGTGTCCGTCGAAATCTTTGATTATTCGTGATTGTGAGCATGCTCAGTTCTAAGCCACGTGTAACTTAACTTTATCGCTATATGCCTTTTCTCAAGAAAAAAAAGTATTTTTTTTTCTTACATTCCGGTATGACGATTTGCCGTTCTACTGGAAATACGTCAGTTCCGCACCCAGAATTTTTTTTATTTTACCCCCACAGTTTACTCGGTTTAAGTAGAATATTTATTTGATTTAAATAAATATTTATTTGAATTAAAGAAATATATTTAACTTAAACCAAATAAACGGTGGCCGTCAAATCAATTGTTTTCTGGGTGCGCTTCAAAAATCTATTTTGTCGACCGGAAGTAGCGTATTTCCGGTGTGACGTTACTTCTGGTTCGAAAAATGAGATTTTCAAACAGGAATTGACGTATTTTTGGGAAATCTCCGGAAATTTAAATTTCCAGTTTCTAAATTCTACAGTGCATAGCGAGAAAGCGAAGCGCCCGAGCCGCAACAACCTGCTACAGTATACGACCGCGTTTCTCCCAACCTCACAATTCCGAACGACCGAGTATTTCCGAAAAAGACGACCGCGTAAGTCCAATTCGGCCCCTTCTCAAGGTCTGTTTCCCCACCTGCTTGGTGGGGAAACAAACGACACCTTCCCTTTTGCTACCTGCGAATGAAACCGTCGCTGCTGTAAATCCGACAAAGAGGGAATGCGGCGGTAAGCTTGATATGAGACAAAGATCGATGAATTCTTCCTTCTTTACATTTTCTCGGATTCGAGTATCGGACATATTCCGTCATTTGACCATAAAAGAGAACCTATCCCGTCCGACAGCCTCAATATGCTCCAATTTTTATTAATGATCAAATTTTTCCTCTGATAAAAAGCGATATGATCACACGTACACACACACACACACACGTACATCCGGACGCCAGCGAATAATCGCATTCCTCGACGTTTTAGACTATTTTAAGTACTCGCATGTTAAAATCTCGCGTTTTTTTTTTAACGAAATCATAGCTTCCTCTATGAGAAAGCAATATATCGAATTATTTGATTGACGAAAAATCTTTGTCTGTGAGGAAGCAAAGGCAACTTTAGCAAAGCAACAAATCAAATAAATATAAAATGCGTAATTTATAAAACGGGATTTTTATGGGTCTCCCTTAAGGTAGTACTAGCGGATAGCCTGAGCCCACGTGAGTTCAGAGAGAATTGAGAGAGAATTACGAACACTCCTCGACGCGATAAAACTCTGAAAAAAATCAAGCACATGGAAGGTGCTGAAAAGATTGATTATGCATAATAATACTTCCAAAATGTTATTAACAAATGAATGAAAAAAAAACTGTTCAACAAATTCCCTGGCAACTTAACTTTTTGTTTATATAATAACGATTTGTTAATCTTTTTGAACGCGTATGATTTTTTTCAGAATTTTGTGTAATTTTTGAAAATGACTTTTTTTATTAATTAAAAACGCGATTTAAAAAAATTACACAATATTCTAAAAAAATTCATACGTATTCAGAAAAATTAACAAATTGTTTTCATTTAAAAAAAAGTTAGGTTTCCGGGTGATTTGTTGGGAAATTTGTTTTTTTCATTTATTTGTTCATAACATTTTGGAATTGTTATTATGCAAAATTAATCTTTTCAGTACCTTCCATATGGTTGATTTTTTTCAGATTTTTATCTCATCGAGAAGTGTTTGCAAGTCCTCTTTCAATTCTCTCTGAACTCACGTTGGCTCAGGCTGTCCGCTAGTACTACCTTAAACGACAGAAAGCATTTCATATTCAAATTAAGAAGTCAATTTCGAACTATGACTTGCGCTGCGAAATACATAGAGTATATTTCTGCATGCTTATATTACGGTCATTTTTGCGGCTATACGTATCTCCACGAGCAAAGCGTAACGGTGCTCGGAAAGGGAATTTTCCGTATGGAAAGGGACGGTGGGCAGGTACTTGGGCAGGTAGAGGGGTATGCAACTTACGCGGTCGTGCTTGGATTGGAATTGGATTGGCTCCCAAGGATCGGAGAAACGCGGTCGTGTACTGTAGTTACTTATTATAGTTTCGAGAATGTATTACATATCCAGCCAAATTTAAGGAAGTTTACCATAGGAATATTAAGAAGTAAACTATGCGAATGGGATGAAAATCTGAAAAATACCAACGATGGAGATGCAAAGAACAAACAGGATGCGATCTTCGCGAAAATAGCGCGTGACATCGGCTGACAAATTCTGTGCATATCATTCGGTCCGTTCCACCTTCTGTCGGTCCTGACAGAATAAAATAGAAATAAAGTCGGATAATGTATTACCATTTTATTACAGAAATATATATTGCCATCGTTCATGCACCTAGGATTTTCAATAGAAGCACCTGCCGAGTCGCTCCCATGTTTCGGTGCCTACGCAGAGTGTCAACCACGTTGACGGGCGTCTGGAGAAAGCAGAAAATCGATTCTCATAGTTTTGGCTCGCACAAAAAGTATCTCTCGGTCCTTTATTGGTCACAACCTGTTGGATGTAAACAAAGGTATGATGATATAATAACAATGTAACTTGGAGTTGACGCGTTAATCAATATGCCCACTTAATCCTTTGAATAAATACTGCCGTTAAACTTTCGGTTCGAGCGCGAGAGCAGATGCACGTGTTATCCATCACCCAGCCATTTAGCTGATTATATTTTTTTTACGTATAATCATCAATAAAAGTTAAATGAAGGGAAAGGAAGTAGAGCTGTACACTGTTAAAAAATTTCGTTTGAAAATTAATTAAGGGTATTGGAAGCTTTTTTACATAAACTGATTCTGAAATTTCAAACACATGTGCGTTGCAATTTTACAGTAAAATTTGTATTTTTAATGGAAATTTTTATAAATATCAGGCAAAAGATTTGCAGATTTAATATCTCCTATTTTCATTTTACAATAAAAGTACATTAATGTTCAATTAATGTAAGTAATGTAGGCAAATTTAAATTTCAAGTACATTAAATTTACAATTTATATTGACAGTGTAAAGCTCAGCTCTGGGTAGAAGCTTTCGTGTTTGGAACATTTCTTTAAATGTTTCGAAGAATCCTGAATCCTGTGTGCTGCTTACTGTTCGCGGTCCCGGAATGTGATGATCAAGAAAAACATAATTCGTGCGGATAAAAGTGATTGCGATTTATTTTTAATTTTTTTTCAAAGTACACTGACCGATTGTTCGTCAGTGTCTTCGAATTCGCGTATCCGTTTGAGAGCGGCCTCTGACCTCGCTGCTTGCTCGCTCCCAATGAAGCGAAAAGATTCCATCCCTCGGATGAAGAAAATCCGTTCAACGATTCGTGGCAATTGGGCAAAGTGTTTGCATTCATCGGTAATTTGTAATTACTCTTTATTAGCCTGTTATCGACAAGCGGATATTTTGCGTCCCGTACTATCGAGCGAGCCTCATGCCCGTTGCGAACAACAGAACAACAGGATTCGCGACTGATACGAGCTATTAGCAGACGATAGGGCGATTTATCGTAACGCACGAAATAAAAATACGCTCTCAAACGGGAGACGCGAGATAGATTTTTTTTCGAAAACAAGATTACATACTTTGTTGCCTCGTAAGAAATGTATTCCGATTATTTCACATCTAGCGAGATAAGCTCGTCGAGGGGACTCGTTAATTATTCCAGCAGTAAAAGCTCTCCACCCGTTATCCGAATTCTCGTAAACATTTTGTTAGTTATCAAAATTTCATTAAAAGAATCTTTTTTATCATTTTTTTTTCGTTTCGTCATAGAGGAAGCTTTGTTTTAATGACAACACGTTTTTTTTTAGGGTTTCAGGCAAACACGTTCAGAATGTCCCAAAACGTCGAAAAATCACATCTAGAAAAAATGTCTGGATGTATGCGTGCGTGCGTGCAGGTCAGGCCGCTAAAAATCGACCGTCGCATTCTCGCATTCTCTTATGAGAATGCGAAATAACTCACGAGTCCCCTCGACGAGCTAATCTCGCTGGATGTGAAATAATCGGAATACATTTCTTACGGAGCAACAAGGTATGTTATCTTGTTTTCGAAAAAAAATCTATCTCGCGTGCATGTAATCTTGTAATATAGAACTCAAGACCGGCTTCATCAATCGGGTTGAAATTTGGGGCCTCTGTAGGTTACAATTTACGCGATAAGTGAAACATTCGTTCAGATTTTATGAAATTTAGGATCTTTCGAAAAAAGTGTGTTTGCATCTAGCTTTCGCAAATTTTGAGATATTTGACAAAAAAAATTCGACATAAATAAACCATTACGGAGCCATGTTTCCTATTGAATTTGGCAAAAATTGATCCACCCGGTAAAATTTTATAAGGTTTTGATTTTTTTTATTCGTGCTTCAAGCGCACACAAACGTCATCGTGAAATTTCGTCAGTCGCAAAAATATTCTTCGCGCTTTCAAAAGCCATACACCGGAGATGTTACTGGTAGAGTAGTAAAAAAATAAGTAAAATAAATTAAAGAAACGGTAAAAAAAATGAGTACAATGCATTTTTAAAAAGTTGGAAATTGAAATTTTCATATCGCATTCTCATAATATTCCTTTATTCGCAAAGCTTGTTCTATGGGAAAGCATTTTCTGCATGTTTGGCTTCCTCATAGAGGATGCTTCGCGAATAAAGGAACACTGTGAGAAAGGGATATAAAAATTACAATTTTCAATTTTTATGAGGAAGCGATATGAAAATTTTCATTTTCAACTTTTGTCAACGCCATCGTCGTGTTTGACTTTTATACAAAACGGCTGGTCGATTCAGGCTCGGCGCGAAAGAATACATGAAATTATGCGCTCCTGAATTTTATTGGCACGCTATTTTTACTCAAGAAATCCGAATGATACCTCTTTATCTACTTTTTAACCCCATCATATACTTTATCTTGTATATTTCTTGGCGTTAAAAATGATAGACACCTGAGTTTTTGCACGATGCCACCGGGAAGTAAAGAAATCGTTGTTTAAAAATACGCAAAATCACTCATTTTTGGAATATTGGTTATTGAAATATACCCGATTTTTTGCTTTAATCGTTGCGCAGGGACTATGTTTATGGGTATTCTTACCAAAAGTCGTTCCATTTAGACAAAATGTTTACAATACGTAGAGAAAGTTGAGTTTTATCGATCGCCGTCTTCCAAAATTGGATTCACGAATACGTTTTCTTGAAATTTATTCTCAAAATTGAATAATTTAACATGGGTTCGATAGGGCAACCGGTCCGAAACTCACCGATAAATTTATTTTCTCTGACAATTTCTGTTCAACGTGAATGAAAAACTAACATCAACTAACATTATATAAACTGAATATTTTCGAAAATATTGGGAGAAGCAAATATTTCCTCGACGACTAACATTAACTAACATTATGTAAACTGAATTTTTTCGAAAATATTGGGAAAATACAATATTTGCTCGACGGTCCGACAATTAAATTAATTTGGATTATTCACATCGTTCAGGCCTTCCATCGCGTCACTACAGGAAATGTAGCAACGCCGCGCCCCCACCGAGCTCAATATAAATACCGCGCTATTTGAACAGCTAAGGCCGCAGTGTTATAAATGCTCGACGCGACTTTCCAAAGCAATTATAGTCATTTTGTTATTATTGATTAATTAGTGAGAAAGGAAAGAAGGAAAATAATTGGAAATGAAAAATAAGTACGAAATCTCCTTCATATTGCGTCTAATAATTAAATTTCAAAATCTTTATTAAGCATTGAAATCTGACCTTTCCCAGCAACGATAGATGTTATTGAGATTGGTATTTATTGACGGATTACTCCTTTTATAGTTTTATCAATATAGAACATTTCAATGAATATAAGACTTACTTTGCTATCACATGTGTTGCCTTCTCCCTTCAAACAAATACAAAATTAAGTAATAATATTAATACAAGTTACATGTGAACAAATTAGGTAAATTATCTTCGATGAAATTAGTTGCAGAGTAGATAAAAATAAATAAATAATAGTACATTTCGATACGAGTGCGAAGAAACTTTTTCTGACGAGTGTGAGTTTGCAGTACGAGCCGAAGGCGAGTGTTGCAATCACACGAGTTCAGAAAATATTTTTCGCACGAGTACCGAACAACATTTTATTTCACAAGGTGTGAAAATGGGGATTTTTGATGTAACTAAAGTTCGCAACGATGTAGCAACGAAATGACCTCAACTGTCATTCGTATATTCAATGTAGATAACCTACAAATTGACCTGGTATTTTAATATGAATAGAAATGGATGTAGTTACAAGCCGTGTGCATGCTCCAAACAATTATTAAGCATCCTAAGCAATTCACAACTGGTTCCATACAAATGGTTGTGGCTCCATACAAATGCAACGATGGACTTGCGGTCCCAGCGGATTTTCAAAGCCCCTTAATTTTTTTTTGGCAAACATTTACGAGCTGGATTCGACTCGATAATTATTGTTGAACATCCTCAAAAATATTGACCAAGTTTTATGCGAGTCTATTGTGCGGAAAACTTTCTAGGAGTCAATAACGACAAGATTAAAAGTCAGCTGACCTTCGAAGCCCCTTAATTTTTTTGGCAAACATTTACGAGCTGGATTCGACTCGATAATTATTGTTGAACATCCTCGAAAATATTGACCAAGTTTTATGCGAGTCTGTCGTGCGGAAAACTTTCTACGCGAAAACAACGATGGTGTTGCGGTTCCCATCAGATTTTCAAAGTCGATTGATTTTTTTTTGGCAAACATTTACGAGCTAGATTTAACTCGATAATTATTGTTGATCATCCTCGAAAATATTGACCAAGTTTTATGCGAGTCTATTGTGAGGAAAACTTTCTAGGAGCCAATAACGACAAGATTAAAAGTCAGGCCTATTTTGTGCCTGCAACAGGGGTGGAACGTGCCCGATTCTTGCCGGGCGGGCAAAAAAGTAATGTGACCGGGCAAAAAAGTGCTTGGGCGGGCAAAAAAGTGATTTCTGTGAGCAAAAAAGTGATTTCAGCGGGTAAAAAAATGCTTCGGCCGGCAAAAATGTGATTTCAGCGGGCAAAAAAGTGCTTGGGCGGGCAAAATAGTACATTACTCCACGAGGGCGAAAAAGTTTTCGCACGAGGGATGTACGAAATTTTTCATCACAAGGTGCGAAAATGGCGGTTTTACGCATGCGAAGCGGGCGGAAAAGTGGGCATTTTCGCACCGAGTGATGAAAAAGTGATTTCAGCGGGCGACTAGGCGAATCATGGCGGCGAGCACGTATTTCAAGGTGGTACCGTTGCAGGCGTAAAATACGGCCACTTTTTAGCATAGTCGGGAAAAAAATAGTATATGCCACTCGGGAGAAGTGAATTTTCACCTCGTGTGAATTTCTGTCCTCGCTTCGCTCGGACCGCACGACGGTGCTATCGAGAGTTCCGGTGAGGACGCGCTAGGTGAACATCGTGTTTTTAGTTGCTCCTGCCTAATTGAAGTTTATTTTGCGCCAGTTTAGTTGTTAGGGCTAAAAACGTCGGGGTTTCACGCCGCCTGCATCGTGTTACCCTATTCTTTCGGCCTTTACAGCCCCACAGGCTCCTTGTTATAATTTTTAGTTGTTTAACCTCAAAACCGCCGCGCCTGGTTCCTGCACCTTGCGTTTTCCCTCCAGGGGCCCAGCCCCTGCTTTGCAAGTCATGGGAGACAAGGACGACCCCTTCGGGGGTCCTCGACCTGGCCGCTCTGATGATCCTACAGAAATCATGTCTGATGAAGTCCTTAAAAGTTAAGTCGAAGATCGAATGAACGAAAGCTATTCCAGAAAGCGAACGATTGATGAAACCGACCAGGATGTCACTGGTCCCAAGGGCAAGCAGATCCCAAAAGTATCCCTTCCGCAAGACTGGACAAATCCACCACCACGAAGACATGATCGCAATAGATATTCAACAAGATCGGAAGGACCTTATAAAGTAATGATTCACCCTGTAAAAGCTGACAAGACACCGAGGCTAAACGCAACAAAAATTGGCATGTGGCTCCTGGAATTATACACCAACGAGGAGGCGGTGATCTCCTGCAGCTCGGGTAAGCATCAGGTCACCGCTGAATTCTCCTCTCCAGACCTGGCCAACGCATTCATCACACATCCCGACTTGGAACGAGTACAACTGAGGGCCTTCATCCCGAGCATCAGTGTGGCCCGCGAAGGAATCATCACAGATGTTCCCATCGAATTAAGCGAAAGCCAAATAATTAAGAAAATAGAGTCCCAGTATCAGGTACTGTATGTTGAACGACAAACTCGCAAGGTCGTTGTCAACGGCCAATCTTCTCGCGTTGCTACGCAATCGGTTCGCCTCTCTTTTAAAGGCCGAATCCGACCTGACTCCGTCAAACTATACATGACGCATCATCCGGTCGACCCCTGGTATGGTCCGGTAAAAATGTGTTTCGGATGTTTCATCCCGGGCCACATTCAGTCGCAGTGCAAAAGCCGTCCGAACGCATTCGCTGCGGCCAACGCAAGCACAACGAGAACGAGATCTGCCCAAATTTGAATACACCTCCATGCTGTGCCAACTGCAAAGGTGATCACTTGCCAAAGGACAAAAGATGTCCGGTATTCGTCCACGAACTAGCCATCAGAAGAATTGCCGGCGACAGAAACATTTCTTACAACGAGGCCAGAGGCATCCTCTCAAACTCTGCTCCTGCATTTTCTAGCTCAAACGCTCACTTCCCTGCTCTCTAAAACGCGACCCGCTCCTCAGACCCTGCTGCTCCTCCCTTGTCCTCTGGTGTACGCTTTCCTGCCTCCTATAGTCAAGTCGCAGCGGCAAGACCGCCCGTTCCTCAAAATTACCCAAGTTCTAGAATTATGCATCAACACGGCGCGATCGTTAACATCTCAAACAGTCTCCACCGTGGACCCGGCACGGCGTCCTCAGCGCCTCCCCTGGCTCAAGCGCCTCCCCTGGCTCAAGCGCCTCCCTTGGCTCAAGCCCCTTCGTCGCAGCATTTCGCGGCCCAAAATTCCGCTCCTATCGTCCATAATTCTCCCGCACCGCCCCGCGTCTCGGCACGCACCATGGCAACACGCGCAGCGCACGCTAACCTCTTGATTGCTCCAAACGGCCGCGTCCCTTCGAGTCAAACGACCGCCATCGCTCCGAGTTCCGCTTCGAACTTCATCGGTAACACGGCTTCTTGTTCTGCGTCCCCACCGTCACCTTTTGCCCCACCGCCACCCTTGCCTTCGACTATGGCCGGTGTTATCCCAACGATCCTTCAACTTATGATTGAACAGCTTATTCCCGCTTTATCCTCAATGGGTCTCTCTGAACAGCTCGGTCCGATAATCACCACTCTCAATACTCTTGCCGCTCTCATCTCCCAGCTTGCACGTCAAAACACTTCTCATCATGGCATCGCTTAAAAATTTTAAAATTCTTCAGTGGAACTGTCGCAGCCTTCGTAACAAACTAGGCCTCCTCATGAACATAGCTAACTCGTACGATATCATCATCTTGTGTGAAACTTGGCTCTGTCTTCCCTACGGTCCCTCCATGAGTGGTTTTAACATGATCTTAAAAAATAAAGAACATAATAGGGGGTCGGGGGGGGGGGGGGGGGGCAGTGGTTTGGCTATCTGCCTCAAGAAAAATATTAAGTATAGCGAAATCAATTCTACATATCACTGTCCGGACAAACTGGAAACACTGGCTCTGTCTCGACTTCGTTAGGTCCGCTTTCCATCGTCTCACTGTACAGATGTCCAGCTTCTCCCACCTCAAGTTTAACATGGAAACGCTTCTTTGACTCTCTAGACTTCTCTAACAGCTTGCTCATAGCAGGCGACTTTAATTCACATCACACCTCTTGGGGCTGCACAGTCAACTCCTCCTCGGGCTCCGCTCTATCTGACTCACTTGTAAACTATAATCTTTCATACCTCAATGACGGCTCTTCCACTCTCATTAGACCACCCGGCCACAACATCTCAGCGATAGACCTTACGTTAGTCTCCTCAAATCTCCTTCCAATTTCAACGTGGATTACAGAGTCAGACGCAGTCGGCAGCGACCACTACCCTATCTCTATCACCATCGGCATTTCTCACTGTGCTATAACCCCCCCCAGCTCTCAGCACTACCCTACCAAAAACATCAACTGGTGGGTCTTCAAAGCTCTCGACGACATAACACCCTCTCTCTCTAACCCAAACCCGATTACACAGTACAACAAAATATGTAAAGCTATTGACGACGCTGTTTATGCGTCCAATCCCCTGCCTAACCCAACCTCTCATCGTCCTAGACGCTTTAGAAGCAGCCCTGCACTGTGGTGGAATCAGAGTTGCGAGGAGTTAAACAACGAACGAAAATTAGCTTCGGCCGCCTTTCGGCGTCACACCAATACTGACAATTTAATAAGAGCAAAGAGAATGGACGCAGTAGCTAAAAAGACATTCAAGAAAGCTAAAAAAGAATCATGGATCAACTTCACCAAAACAATAGATTTTCGCACGTCGAGTAAATATGTTTGGGCTAAAATTAAACGCTTTCGTCGTAGGAACCTCTCGGATCCTCTACCCAACTCAAACAACTCTGGTTACACCGATAAAATGCATGACTTGATCGCCACCATTTGTCCTCCTCTCCCAGATAACCACGCACCTGAATTTCCTTCTGTCTTTTTCTCTAATACCACACTCACCAAGTCCTTCACACTCGGTGAGCTCAAATCCGCGATTCATTCAGGCAAACGTAAGTCAGCTCCAGGTCTCGACAGAATTGATCACGAGATTATCTATAATTTTCCGGATTCGCTCTGTTCTTTACTACTTGACACTCTTAACAACATCTTCAAAGAAGGCTTGTTCCCCAAAACGTGGAGCGAGTTCCTCGTTTTTTTCATTCCAAAATCCGCACCAGGTAAATTTCGCCCTATCTCTCTGGCCTCTTGCCTTCTAAAACTAACGGAAAGGCTAATAAACACCCGCTTAAGTCAATGACTTGAGAGCAACCATCTTTTATCTCCTACGCAATTCGGCTTCCGGAAAAATAAATCTTGTGCTGACAACCTATCCATTCTTACTACAGAAATCTACTCTGGCTTTTCAAATAGTCAATTCACGGCGTGTATCTTTTTGGATGTTTCAAGTGCTTTCGACAATGTCGATCCGAATATCCTAGCTCAAGACCCGCGTGACCTGGGCCTGCCATGGTCCTATTGTAAATTCATTTTTAATCTTACATCATCTAGAACGGTCTACTTTCAAATTGCCGGTCAAACTGAGGGATGCATATTAAGTCCTTTACTCTATATTATTTATACAAACGCGCTAGACCAGCAGCTTGCTAAAGGAAGTTCATGTCTTCATTTTGCAGACGACGTAGTTGTTTTTTCCCGACAATTTAATTGATTGTCTTAATTCATTACAAAACAGTTTAAATAATATGGCCACTTATCTTAATAATCGAGGGCTATCTATCGAACCTTCCAAATCTAAACTCGTCATCTTTTCTAGGAAAAATTTCAATCCGCTCCCCCCATCTCTTCGCATAGGCAATTCTGTCGTCCACGGATCTTACGAGGCAAAGTTTCTCGGTCTTACCCTAGACTACCGCCTCTAGTGGATACCGCACGTGAACAAGCTCTCTTCCAAATGCAAAAAACTGCTTAACATTATTAAATGCCTCATATCGGGGTAGTGGGGAGCTGATCCCTCATCCCTCATCAGGATTTACAGATCGCTAATTCGACGCTGTATTGAGTATGGGTCGATAGTATTTCCGATCGAGGAATTTACACTCTTCAAAGATATCGAAATTATTCAACGTAACGAGCGCTCCGATTCCGCGCTCAGTTTTTCGCAGATAAATTTCTATTGAAAACTTTTTCCAAATCTAACCACACTCTTCTTTCTCCTATTCCTTCCCTTATTCGCTCCATTTGCCAAGGAAAAAATTACTCCTCACTTCTCGATCTTCCGCTCCTCAACGCTTACCAAAAATTCAAACAACATCGACCTAACATTGCTTCTTTTCTTTTTTGCCCTGTCTTATATATCCCTCCTGCGCTCGCCTTTCCTCACTCTTTTATCGACATTACTTCAGGCAGACGCCTACAACGGTCACCAAATGCCAACAAAACTTTTACGTCTACGTATAACGGTCTCCTTTTGAACTCCTTAGCTTTTTACACCGACGCTTCCAAAGATAAAGATACCGACTTCGTTGGCTTTGCGATTTACTGCCCCTCACAATCTATTGTCTTTAAATTTCGGATCTCCGCTTTCTCTTCGGTCTTTTCCGCCGAAGCTTTGGCTATTTACTTCACTCTCGAATTTATCCTTAAGGAAGAAAATATCCCGAATACTCACATTTTCTCCGATTCACTCAGCACTTTACAGGCTACTCTCTCTCCTTCTTACTCTAGCGCCACCTCACCAATTATTCTGGCAATTCATGAATCTCTTGCTGAACTAAGCATCACCAAGCTGTACCAAGCTGGTCTGGGTCCCGGACCATGCTCGTGTTAAGGGGAACGAGAAAGTAGATGCGTTGGCCAAAGCGGCCATTGTAAATGGTACCCTCTTCGAAATTCGCCTCCCAGCCTCTGAATTTTCTTCTGCTGCCCAGGCAACATGTCGTCTCGCTACTAATCGACTACTAATTCGTGAAAGCCGTTATAAAGGTTCTTCATACTTTCAACTCTATTTCAACCCGTCTCCTACCCCTTGGTTCCAGGAAGCCACAAAGCAACTTATCGATAGAAAATCAGTCGCCACTATTTGCAAAATGCGCGCGAATCATTATAATCTTGCTGCAAGTCTATACCGTCAAGATACGATCGAATCACCGGCTTGTGCGTGTGGTTTTGAATTCGAGGACCTGAATCACATTTTCTGGGCATGCCTTCGTTTTCCTGAGCACCGTAATTCTTTGCTACAATCTCTACATTCTTGCAAAAAATACCCTCCTCATAATATAGAATCCCTGATTGCTTCCCCCTCTCGCCGTATCATGTCAGCCATTATGAACTTTTTAAACAAATCCGACATATCTATATAATCTTTAAACTCTTGCACGCTCGCATCCTTACCCTGTTCTGATTTGAATTTACCCCTGTTCCCCCACAAGACCCCACGCCACAAACAGGTTTCGAACGTGGCCGTATGGTTGAAATCTGCCGCTAGGTGGAGATACCGGAGCCAACCACAAAGAAAAGAAGAAGACGGTGCGATCCAGCAATAATTAATCGTATCGTACTCCGTCGAGCGCCCGACTCTCTATCTCTCGTAGTGGCATTGACTGTACGATCAAAGGCTACTCCAAACCCGTCAAGTTCACTAAACTCTTGATCCACTCGTGAAACTCGGAGATTATCGACTTCTCGGGTATAAATTCAAATGCATATTTCATCGTGAGATATAGTTATTTCGCGTTATTCCATAACTGCAAGAACTTTCTTTTTAATTTTTTAATTTTTGCTTCCTCATAGAGGAAGCTTTGTTTTCAGGATTTTTTTTTTTCGAGATTAAATATGTGTAAACATGTTAAACATTTTTTTCGAGTAAACATGTTCAGAACGTTCCAAAATGGTGAAAAATCACATTTAGAACATTCTGTCCGGATGTGTGCGTGCGTGCGTCAGACCTGTCAAATTCAATTGTCTATAACTCAAAACCGGCTTTATCAATCGGGTTGAAATTTGGCCCGCAAGCAGAGCAGGTAAGTGCCCCTGTTTATTACAATTTACGTAATAATTGAGACACTCGTTCAGATTTTATCAGATTTAGAGTTTTTCGAAAAAAGTGTGTTCGCGCTCTAGCTTTCGCAAATTTTTACTTGTCGCCCTGACACTTTTTACAGAAGGAGACTAACATCAAACAATTTTCGCTATTCAATTTGGTAAGAATTGGTCGAGGGCTTTTGGGTTTTGTGACATTTTTAATTTCTCGAAAAATCTCTTTTTGCTCTCTAGCTCTTATGATTTTTGAAATTTTTTCTTAAAAATTGGACATAAATAAACTATTATGGTCCCATGTTCAACATTGAATTTTTTATAAATTCGTAATTCACAACAGCCGCATGTTTTCGTTTTAAATATTGAGGTGGGAGCAAAATAAGTAGCAGATTCGTGATCATTGGGAAAAATACATCAGACGTTCCCGCTCGAATTACGAATAACCAACATTTTTTGATAGGGCATTTTTTTTAACCTGTTTGAAGCCGACGCAATTAGATTTTACAAAATGTTGAATTTTTTGAAGTCTAATTGATGATGATTAATCTTTAAATTTTATGAAATATTGAGTTTTTCTAATTGTTCGAAAAATTGGTTATTTTACGTCTGACACAAATTTCTGAATTAAATATCACGCTACAACTAAAAAATGAGTTACTGTTTTGTAATCAGCGGTGAAGAATAGATTAAAAATGGCCTCAAAACGACGAATTACGCAAATTTCAGTGAACGATTTTCTACAATAAATATTACGGAAAATTTTGACCGTTCCAATTTTGTGAGATGTAGACATTTTTTTATGATACGAAAAAAGGTGCAAAGCTATTTGCACACGGCGTCGTTATTTATTAAACTCTTGCGCATAGCTTCCTCCACGAGAAAGCCAAAATCGATCAACGAACTTTCTCATAAAGGAAACTATGCGCGAAAGTTCAATAAATGAGGAAGCCGTTTGCAAATTACTTTGCACCTTTATTTTTATTTTGAAGGGTTAATGCGCCTCGACATGGTGCTTTATCAACTGCGTTTTATACCAATTATAATATTCTTTCTTAACCGCGACATCGAGTGAAACTTTTTTTTTTTGCGCGCCACACACCGGTCCCTCGCTCCTGCATAACATTATTAGTGTGTTACCTTTGCGATTTAACTTTTCATCGATGTTCCGCGCGAGATAGTACTGTACAGTAGCGGAGCTATAATCTCCAATCGCGATACCGTGTCCGCCGCTGTCTCGCGGTATTGCGACAGATCCCCGTGGCAACGAAATTCAGATCGGAGGTGTTACGCCAGCGAGAGTTCTCCGCGGTCAGTTGCCTATGGAATGCGCATAGAGAGAACGAACGCCCGTACCCCCGAGGTCCCCGTGCGAAATTCACTTTTCACGCTCCCGCAGATTGACGGCGTCGGACACTCGGACACTCCGGAGGCGTGAACGCGATTTTTCCAGTCTGCGGAAACTATCGTCGGTCATTTTTTAAATTCTCGCCTTTCGCGTCCTCGTCAAGGAAACTTTGTTTTCAACATTTTTTTTTTTTTTTTTTTTTTTTTTTCTTTATGGATTTGCCCGTCGGATCCAATTTTTCGGTCTTTTACGAAGGTTCCTCTACGAGGTAACCAGGAATTGAGGCGATGCGAAACAACCTCCTCGTCGTCGAGCCCACAATCGGAAGATAACGATAACTGTAATAAATTACTTTAACGAATCCTAACGACTTCCGGTTAGAAGGCAATTCTCACACGACGCGTATATCAATACAGCTCCATGTAAGCATTTGTTTTTCGCCGACCAAAGTTAGCAGCCTTGCAAAAATTAATTACAGTCTTCATTACCCTTTCATTACCATTACCCTTCATTAACCAATGACTGAGCGCGTGAAAATGCGTTTGCAGCTTCGTTCCTTTTTCCTTCACTAAATCTGAAGCTTCTCATTACGCACGTTCACGGTTACACAAAATAATGCAATATTTATTATTTTCCGAAGTATGAAGCACATCACAAAAAAGTTTTTTTTTTACAATGTGTATAAACGCAGTAAAATAATCATGTTCTACGTGCATAATTTAAATCGTTAATCCGACTCGTAATTTATTTTATTTTTCGCTTAGAGGGAAGGCTGGTCTTAATAAAAGAAATAAAAAGTAATAACAAAATATGATGAATATGAAATTTATAAAAAATAAGAAGGGATCTTGATCGCAATGCTGCGAGCTAGTTTGCGAGAACAGGATCGAGAGCATGTCTCCTGTTGTCCAGACATAGTCAAGTGTCGATCTAGCATATCGCAGCGCGTCAAGAATTCAATGAGTATAATGAATTTTCATCAATTGCCTCGTCCCTCATCGATTTATTATTCGCCGCTGATGCACGCGAGAACAATGAACGTGTACCGAGTAATGAGAGGTGGAATAGGTTATACGTTGAGAAATAACGAAGGAACACAGACCCGGACCGGCCACACACAGGTGGCTGATTGTGAGTAATTTCATGAACGAGATATGTTTCCGCGAATGAATGTTTGTGAGAGCCGCTGATTGTCCTTGCCGATGCCGGTTGCCACATCCGGCCGGTGGGCAGATAATCATTTTCACGAAAAAAAAAAAAAAAAACCGTACGACTCCCTCCTAGAACTATGGATTCGTGATCGTCGGGCAAGTCGTGCGAGATACGACGAGGCGAATAAAACAATAATGTATCGTAATTGGTTCGAGAAATTACGAGTCGTGAAATGTAGAATTCTTTTTTCGATTTTCGTTCGAGGAAGCGCCGAACAAATCGATTATCGGTAATACACTCTCGCCGGTCGTTGTATAACTACTTAATTCCGATCGGAATTATCCGACGGGTATCCAATCCCACGACGGGGACCCACGAACCGCTAATCGCGAAATTATTGCGGTACCCGATGCCGGCGCTGTTTCCCGCTGCGACGCAGTTACGATACAAATTGTGCTGGATCGAAGGAATGCATCGCTATTTTCTAATGTGCACTTTCACCCGTCTGCAGGACAAGTGCGCACACGGAATACCGCGCCGTTCGATATCGCGGGATCACGGAGGAAAGATTCACTGAAGATTACTTTTACGCAAAGAGAGGACATTACGTCGGTCTATGCCGGGACCGACTGCCAACGGGGAAGAAAAATAAAATCGCTGCTGGTCCAATCCTACGACTCGTCGTGTACCTTATTTTTTTAACGTCGAAAGAAATCACTGGCAAAAGTTTTTGTCCGATGTAAATTAAATGATTTTACTTAGATTAATGTCCGTCCGCACAGCGGCCTGATAAGCGAACTGGCTAAGCATGTCAACCAAAGGAATTTTTTCTCTGCGTGATTCTACAATCGAATTATTCTACAAATTATATTTTTAATTACACTAGATTATTATTCTGAAACTTCTATCGATATAATTTTTTTTAATACTGCATCAGTTTCTTATGATTCGATTAATCGCTGCTGGTCAAATTCTACGACTCGTGTACCTTATTTTTTGAACGTCGAAAGAAATCACTGGCAAAAGTATTTCTCCGATGTAAATAAAATGGTTTTACTTTGATTAATGTCCGTCCGCACGGCGGCCTGATAAGCGAACTGGCTAAGCATGTCAACCAAAGGAATTTTTTCTCTGCGTGATTCTACAACCGAATTATTCGATAAATTACATTTTTAATTACACTAGATTATTATTCTGAAACTTCTGACGACATAATTTTTTTTAAATACTGCATCAGTTTCTTGTGACTCCATTAATCGCTGCTGGTCTAATCCTACGACTCGTGTACCTTATTTTTTTAACGTCGAAAGAAATCACTGGCAAAAGTATTTCTCCGATGTAAATAAAATGATTTTACTTAGATTAATGTACGTCAGCACAACGGCCTGGTAAGCAAACTGGCTAAGCATGTCAACCAAAGCAATTTTTTTCTGTGTGATTCTACAACCGAATTATTCTACAAATTATATTTTTAATTACACTAGATTATTATTCTGAAACTTCTATCGATATAATTTTTTTTAATACTGCATCAGTTTCTTATGATTCAATTAATCGCTGCTGCTCTAATAAGCGATAAGCGAACTGGCTAAGCATGTCAACCAAAGGAATTTTTTTCTGTGTGATTGTACAATCGAATTATTCTAGAAATTCTACATTTAGAAAAAGGATAGTATTTCCTACTATACCAATAGTTCCCAGGGGGAACGTCTATATAGATAGATTCTCATAGTATATATTCAATTGGTTAAATTATAATTATGGTTGCAATCGTGATTTTTTGTCATGGTCCAATCTATAAAATGTAGACGTTTCCCTTGGGAACTATTTTTTATGGTGAAAAGTCAATATTGTAACTTTTACTATGTAATTTTTTCTCATTGTATTTTTAATTACACTAGATCATTATTCTGAAACGTCTGACGATATAATTTTTTTTTTTAAATACTGCATCAGTTTCTTATGACTCCATTGATCGCCGCGATATAAACGTTCGAAGAATCATCAAATTCCCTGGTATGGAATGCAGGAAGCTTGCCAAATATATTTCTCACGAGGTACGATTAATTAGCGAGTTACAGTGTTATAAAGCGTAAAAGCGTATGTGTATTGTAACGTTACGATGGGATACACTTGTAAACAACGGCGATCTATAATGAAGACATTACAAAATAGCTTACTGCGAAATAGAATGGAAAACCATAAAGCCTCGACGATTTCTCTAGCCAGGTACAATACACAATTTCCTGCATAGAATGGCTTCCCGCATACCTGCACTTTGCATTAAAATAACTTTTCTCCTGGAAGCTTTATGATCGCTGTGACCGCGAGAAGGAAAACTTTGTCCCGGGAATTCGCGAAACGATCTGCTGAGGAGAATCGATCGTTTGGTCTACTCGAGTACTACGCATACCGCGAATAGCAAGCTTGTCGTTAGCAAGCTCGTCGTACTCTTTGATGCTGGAACGCTCGTTTCACCGACTCGGCGGGATCCAGTTCTAGTCAATAGTACAACATACTATTGAATATATATATATATATATACAGACGGTGTACTCTTTCTGAATCTCTTTCGTTATAGTTTGTATTAGATAACGCTATAATGGTTTATGTAGGACGCGAGAGAGTGCCGACGAGGACGACGATCCAGGTAGATTCCGCTTCTGCTTGGCCGCAATCACTCTTACTCTCTTATTACGAGCAAATACGGCGCGCAGTTGATTCTACTCTACACACAACGGTAATTGGCACAGCCATTGGCCACTGAACAGCTATTGGTCGTAGTGTGGCAAATTCACCGCAAAATCCATCGAATGGATAAAAAGATAGATCCGTGCCGATAAGTGAGTGTTTTAACTTTCGTGTTCTGCATTACCGACTGTACCCTTAGATACCTTTGTTCCATCTTGCAAACTCCTCCTCTAATTTCGTAGCGTTTCAATATCTTACCATTACCTCCCCAGCGATTACCTCACCCGCTCTTACAGTTTCGATTGAACAAAAAAACACACCCAGAAAAAAATTTATTTGACGGCCACCGCTTATTGGGTTTGAGTAAAATATTTATTTGACGGCGACCGTTTATTTGGTTCATGGAAAATATTTATTTGATTGAAATAAAAATTTATTTTAATTAAGTAAATAGTTACTTTAATGAAATAAATATTTATTTTAATTAAATAAATATTTTACTTAAATCAAACAAACGTTGGCCGTCAAATACATTATTTTTCTGGGTGCACTATTGTTTACCCCAGGAATAATTATTTACATCTGGCTAATGACTGGTCCAGACCGTAACGCCGAAGCCTCCGGAAAATTATTCCCCTCTCTCTGTCTAGCCCCTTTACGATATCCGCGCATCTTTCAAAACTGTGCACGTACCAGTGCCTACGTATCGCTCGCTGGATGAGCCAGTTAAGTTGTTACGAGATTTATAGGGAGTCTCATAAACACGTACGTGATTGCCGGTACATGGCATCTTCCCGAGGTTTCGCGATACCTCCTCGACGCTCGCGGTACCGAGAGCACGTATTAATTAAGGTATAGGTAGCCGATCCGGCTCCCCTCAACCGGGCCAACTATACTGCCACCTATGCCGTATAATGCTTCATCTGTACCCTACTTGTGGGCAGCGTGTCGTAGACAGTGCCAATATACATGTGTACCACTGTACGAAAGAGTGGTGCACAGGTTCGATGATTTACCATTTCTTGCCCCATAAGGCATCGACGAGCTTGTACGCAGCATCCTCTCGTTCACCCTGAGCGGCTACATCAACGTCCAATCTCTTACAGCAACTAATTGTAAGTGATGTAGTTATACCGCGTCCGTTTCAATGGTTTACCGTCCCGGGTGCTACAGTATTACAGTACAGTGGAAAAGGTGAAAAAAAAAAAAACGTCGAGATGCGTCTCAGCGCCGGAAAATAGTTTCGCAATCGCAATCAATCGTTGCATCGAGCGTTTCGATTTTTCTTCATTCTCACGTTTATACTCTCTTATGTAACACAGACGGTGCCCATAATTTAAGTAGTTACCGGCGGCGTTCCCATAATTTTTTTTTTTTTTTTCCCCACTGTAGTACCCAATCCAGCCAATCGCGGTCTGCCTGTCCTTTCTAGGATAGTTCGTTGCTACGTCTGCGCCTGCGTGGAGAGGAAGGACCAAAGAGCGGGCGATTTAAATTATGGCACTTGGTAACCACGAAAACCGGTTGATGTATGGGTTCGTAAATCACAGGGTCGTCAAGAGTAAGTGAAAGACTTGATCATCGAACGTGGTACTGCGAGTACAGGAGAAAAGAGTAGTTGAGACGACTGATAAATTGGTTACGTTGGACAACCGGAATAATTACGATAGCGCCAACTGGAATTGCAATATGTATTTCTTTGCTACAATACACTGAGAAAAAAAAATCAATTGCGTCAACTAAATGAGCGCTTACGGGTGGCGAAATAAATTTTTGGTTGATCGAACGAAATAATTGTCGCAGTAAGTAAAGAAACATTTGATTCGACGGCCTGTTGGTTCGATCAACGAGGTATTCCTTTCGATCAACCAAACATTTGTTTCGTTGCCCGTAAGCGCACATTTTCTTGACTCAATTGATTTTTTTTTCTCTGTGTACTGTCGTTTTGATCTTTTGTCGTCTCGCGGAACCGTAACGAAGAAAAAAAAATTGCCAGAATATTACAATAGTTGAAAATTACGTTCTCATTTCGAACTATAGATAGCAGAATTGTTTCGCACTGTTACGAACAATCTAGCTCCAGGCCAGCGAGGAACTTTCGTATCGCGGCTTGCTAGCATATAATTGAAAAGTCCGAAACGTTAACGTCTGAACATTTACTTTTTTTTCACAATAATGCGCAACAGTATCACGACTATCCGAGAGATTTCGAAAGTTGTATGGGATGAGAGAGAATGCTGTTGGCGCAGAAACGCGAGCACCTCGACCTCCGATTTATTCGATCTCATCGTTACTTGCGAAATTTTACCATCAACGAAGATTCATTCGCTATTGGATAATGGTGTAATCTTTAATTATGAAATATATTCATATAATACAGAATTGTACGATGTGCAATTACGTTCGATTTTTTATTTCACCGCACTGTCTATGCCCGATTGTTATCAACAGCGACGACGTTGATTCAAGTTTTCGTGGCGTTCGATGGGCTCTCAAGATCGTGATCGCAAACTTTCAGTTAATTGTCAAATAAATTATTCCATCGACGATAGCCATAGAGGTTCGCTACGACGACCGAAGCGATACGAAGCACGAACAGATCAATAGGCAAGTAAAATTGCTTTGACAGAGTTACGGTGCAAGTGAAGCGAAATCGGACGAGCGTCGAGGAAAAGACGGGTACACGAGATGCCGATCCCATTGCACTTGTTTCATGCCTTTAGCGCAGTACTAAACGCTCTACGGAGAATCTGCACTGCGGATTATGATAGTCGGGAAGTCGTATTTCATCATCGAATCCTCGTAAAAGTCTACCAAACGCTTTAACTACGTCACAAAATATTATTCAGTCCAGCCGTTTCAATGGCATTAAATAAAATCCCTGTTAACGACGACTTTGAAAACTAAGCATACGGTTCCTCAATTCATATTCAAAGGTGCAATTCTGATCCTCGGACATGGGATGTTCAGTATCAGTGATTATAACAAAGTAATTATTTTAACTCGTGTGAAATTCACTTCGAATCTATATTGATCTTTTTTGTTCTCTAATGCCTGCCCAAATTAATTTCCATTCCCATTTACAGATCGGTGTTGAATAAAGTAAGCAATCGACTGCGCGGTTGAAACCACTTGCACCGATGAACGATCTTTGTTTTTCAGCAATGCAATCACTCTCTCTCTCTCTCCTTATCTTGAAAAGGACCTCTCTTCTAATGTAGACAGCAATTGGTTTGCACACTGACAGAAAAATCGGGGATGGAGCGAACACACGTGAGAGGTTGACCCAAACAAATATGATTGGCTCAATAACGATTTACGTGGCTTAACCACAGAGAGGTTGAGTTAACAACATAACGTTAGCTCAATCTCTCGGTGAGGTTAAATACGGCAAAACTCATAGTGAACTTGAATCAACAGATCTTATCGAGGCTGAGCCAATCACAGTGAGGTTGATTGATTCAAATTGAGGTTGACTCAACCTCAATGAGGTCGCTTGGTTCAAGTTCACCATCAGTTTCGCCGTATTTAACCTCACCGAGACGTTGAGTCAAGCTTATGTCGTTAACTCAACCTCTCGGTGGTTCAGCCACGTGAATCGTCATTGAGCCAACCATATTCGGTTAGCTCAAACGCTCATGTATGTTCGCTCCATCCCCGTTCTTTCTCTCAGTGCACAATTGAAGACACTCGTCATTAAGTGGTCGAATGATGACAGCTATCCCTAAGTATCTCACATCAACCACAAAATACTTTTTTTCAAAAAAGTAAAAATGGTGCGCCAAGTACTTAAAACGTTCAGAAAATATGTTTATGGAAAAACCTCTTAAAAATTAAAAAATCTACCAAAACAGATGTTTATCCGAACAATAAAAAAAAATATATATGTGTATCAAAATGTAAAAAAAAAAATCGAAAAAAATCAAATCAAACCAGCCAAGTAGTATTACAAAAAAATTGAAATTTTCATATGGCTTCCTCATAAAAGCTGCAAATTGAAATTTTCATGTGGCTTTCTCATAAAAGCTGTAAATTGAAATTTTCATATGGCCTTCTCATAACGTTCCTTTATTTGCGAAGCTTCTTCTATGAAGAAGCATTTTCTGTATTGTTGGCTTCCTCATAGAGGAAGCTTCGCAAATAAAGGAACGTTATGAGAAGGCCATATGAAAATTTCAATTTACAGCTTTTATGAGAAAGCCACATGAAAATTTCAATTTGCAGCTTTTATGAGGAAGCCATATGAAAATTTCAATTTTCAACTTTTATGAGGAAGCGATACGAAAAATTTAATTTCCAACTTGTTTTAACGTCAACGTCGTTTTTGTCTTTTATGCAAAACGACTGGCTGATTCAGGTTCAGCGCGAAAAAATAGACGTTTTGTTAGATCCGTGCACCTACTTCAATTAACGAAAATACAGGATTTTGGAAAAAGATTTTTTTTATTATTAAGTCAATTATCCAATATTCACCGTTTTGTGGCCACACGTCTAATGTATTTTTCCCTGACCGATGACGACTCTCCGAATTATTTTACTCCTAGGGCGACACTTGATACATAAACTCGTGTTGGACAAAAAATACAACTTTGTAAAAAAAAACAAAAAAATTCTAAATCTCATAAAACTTAAACGATTAGAACAATTTTCGCCAAATTTAATACCAAACATTGTACAGTATTAGTCCATTCCCGTTTAAAATTTAAAATCGATACCTCCAAGTTTACTCAAATTAAACCATTTTTAGTCATTTTTCAAAAAACTCAAAAAACTCAAAATCCCATATAATCTTACCACTTTGATGGATTTTGACCAAATTCAATACCAAAGGTCTTTGATCAAAATAGTATATTTATGTGTAGTTTTAGGACGATTGCTCCAAATTTACGCAAGTTAGAGCTACCACAGAGAATTTCCAAAAAATTGAAAATCGCATAAAATCTCTATTTGGGCCTCAATGTTCACGAAAATAGCACTGAACGAAGCGACGTGATCGCTCTACTAGTGTACCAAATTTCAACTCGCTGTCTCAAGCCATTTCCGAGTTATAGTCATTTTAAACGATGCAACTCTGTCACATACACACACACATACACACACACATACATCCGGACGCCAGCTAAAAATCATATTTCTCGACGTTTTAGACTATTTTAAGTATTCTGACATTAAAATCTCAATTTTTTTTTTTTTACGAAAACAAAGCTTCCTCTATGAGGAAGCAAAATCTAAAAAAAAAAATACGAGATGTAAAAAATCTTGAACAAAAAAAACTTGGCGTGCCAGTTTTTTTTTAATATAATTTTTGAATGAACTACGTACGACAGTGATTGGAAAAAAAACTGGCACGCCAACTTTTTTTTTGTTCAAGATTTTTTACATCTCGTATTTTTTTTTTTAGATTTTTGTAATACTACTTGGCTGGTTTGATTTGATTTTTTTCGATTTTTTTTTTTTACATTTTGATACACATATATATTTTTTTTTATTGTTCGGATAAACATCTGTTTTGGTAGATTTTTTTAATTTTTAAGAGGTTTTTCCATAAACATATTTTCTGAACGTTTTAAGTACTTGGCGTACCATTTTTACTTTTTTGAAAAAAAGTATTTTGTGGTTGATTTCACCTATTTTTTCCTGCAAATGCGATTTTCTTCTTAGTCTTAATCTCGAGGAGAAAAGCATTTTTTTTACCGAAAAATTTGTCCATTGCTGCAATAACAATATTGACCAAACTTAGTGTCAATCAGTTTATATTTGATATAAAAATACTCCCCAGATCCATCGTGAAGATTTCCAAAGAATCCGAAGAATTTTTGCGTATAGCACGTATCACCTCACACCCGTATTTCAGGTTCACTTCATCATATCTCGGGAACCGCTGGACGATTATGATCGTAATTAGGCCCATTGGAAAGCTTGGGTCCGAATTATATGATAAAAGTGTCCTTAAAAATTCGATCCGATGCTTCGTTGCCGATGTACTTTATCTCCTCACACCCGTATTCAGGTTCACGCACAATCGAAACATTTTGGATCGATTCCTGATCGCGATCATCGTACACAAGAATCTACCGAACGAATGTGTTCGGAATTAAGCAAACTGGAAAGCTTGGATAGACATTCTATAGTAAAATTTTAATATCATATCGATCCGATGATTTATTTGTGAGGTAACGTAGTGCAAACAAATACTTCCGGCATTTTGGAGTATAACTACTTGGTAGCGTCCTTCGCACACTTAAAAAATTTCTTTTAAGTACTTGGCGTCGAGACGCTACCGCGTCTCTTGATGGTATACTCATTATGAGCTCAATTATCTGATGCACATAATTAGCGTCATCCCCTCTCGTGACAGTGATTCGATTTTTACGATCCGTTAACGTGTGGAAAAAGCTGCGAGCATATAAGTATTCTCGGTAAAATGGCAACCGGTTATGTAACATCATTGTCGGCGGGGTTCCCGGCTATCGTGTCGACGGATCGAAATCTCGCTATTCAACATACCGTTACGACCGAGCGAAATGATAACGCATTTGTTGCCGGGGCGGATATTATTAAGGAAGTATCTATTGTCACTTAAAAGTGACGCTAATAGAGTCACGCGATCTAACTGGAGTGCGAACCCAATGACATATTTCGTTAACGCAATATTAATGTAACACTAACACGGCGATAACGTTGCGCTAACGCCAACGCTATACGGTATCGCGAATCAGGTTATTTATTTGATACATTTTTCAGCGACAAATCATTTCAACCGATTCGTCGCTTAGTTTCGGTAATATCGCGATTGTCTGCAACTAACAGCCTTGATGGCATCGGACGGCAAGGTATGATATTCGGCCATATTCATTTCAGCCAAAAAGTAGCTAGGTTTGTGGAACGCCATGTACCCAAATCTTATAAATTACAGATGGCGCGTCGATACTGTTTTGAGCCGAATTTAGCTTTCATCGAAGTTTAATCAATCGTGCGAATAAAGATAAGCCGCAAAGATTTTTTCTTCCTTGTAAAGCGCCTTGTGGTTAAGCGCACTAAAGCGTTTGATTGATAGTTGACACATTGCGAGTCACGTCCGATCGAAATACGTCACTACCGTCGAAAACTGAAATTTTCAAACCGGAAGTGATGAATTTCCGGTATGACGTCACTGCGGGTAGAAAAATTCGATTTTCGAACCGGAAGTGACGTTTCCCCTAGATGACGTCACTTCCGGTTAAAAAAAATGAACTTTTCCAATCGGAAGAGACGTTTTCCCAAAAAAAAAACTATGAAGAAAAAAACTGCGTGACATCGATCGCGAATTCGCGATGTTTCAATTATCAATCAGACGTGTTAGTGCGCTTAACGACAAATCGACCATACAAAAAAAGGAGTATTTTTGGCTTCTGATTCGAACGTTTGCTTAAACTATTCGATTTGGATACATGGTGTTTCTCCAACCTATTTACTTATGGACTAAAATGAAATTTAACTTCAATTAATTTATCGTAAATTATATCGCCGGGGATATCACAGGAGTAAAAAACTACACCCAGAAAAATAATTTATTTGACGGCCACCGTTTATTTGGTTTGAGTAAAATATTTATTTGATTAAAATAAATATTTATTTGAATTAAGTAAATAGTTACTTCAATGAAATAAATATTTATTTAAATCAAAGAAATATTTTACCTACACTAAATAAACGGTGGCCGTCAAATAAATTATTTTTCTGGGTGTACTTGGTAGCGTAGCGCTTATAAACTCGCTTAAAAAACGTAGTTTTTTACATTTTTTTCAGTACTTCGCGGCGAGAAGCTACCGCGTCTCTTGATTCCTACCCCTCGTCCAGCTCGACAGGCTAAATCGTTACGAAGATCGTCGCAATTTCTTTCGTGCGTGGCGTTTTCAAACCAGCGTCGTTTGAAATTTTATACGATTCCATTCGCGAATGATCCGAATATTATTAAATTATACAATATTCTGAATAACGCAATCCCTGCACACATGTATATAGTCAGCAGGTGAGCAGAATAAACTTTCAGCCTAGGTACGCTGCTGCTCGGCGGGATTAACCAATCGCCGAAAGAAACTCGAGCCCGCTTGCGGCTCTGTACCAAAGCTGCACCGGGCGGCAACCCTGATGTTTCTACGTACATGAGCTCGTGTACCTCTGCTATTAATTTTCAGACTGTAAAACCTCATTACGGAAGTCGAGTTATTTAATGATCAAAAGAAATCAATTAATGAACACAACTTAAAATAACGAACTACATTTTGTGATATCGGAAACGAAGCTGCGTTGATGTAGTACCGATTCATTGCAAAAATAACGGGAATATAATAGGAATGAAGAGATAAATTCAACACGTTGAACGTCCTCGATATCACGATAAAAAAAAAAAGATTGGCATTTTTTTCAGACTTGCTCTTCGGTCACGACTGGCCTCATGGATGCTTGAAAACTCATGAAACTTGTTAAAGTAACTTCGCTTATACATGTTTTCTACAAGAATAATTGGACAATTTTTTCAGGTACAATAATTTGATGTGTCTTAATAAAATTATAAACAGATTTAAAAAAAAAATGAAAGGAAATAAACAAGAGACCAGAACTCGTCTCGGTCGTTTCGTCTCGTCGGGAAAGTACGCCTGTTCGTTTTACAGCTTTACCTCGTCGTCGAGAGCTTCGTTGCTCTCTCGGGAAACTTTGCAAAGAATATAATATATCCCACCGTAAAGTCGCGGATATATCAGAGCCCACGTTCCTCGAGCTCTTCTCGGAGTCTCACTATCTTTCGATGGACCAACTATAGTGTATATTCCGGCTCGACGGTGAACCGCGCACGTTTTACGCGAGGAGCGCGCATATATACGACCAACTTTAATGGCAATAATAAAAAGACTATGCATTCATGGCCAGGCTCGCGGTCATTTATGAGCGCGCGTCTCTTGCACTCGGATACGAAAAGCTTGAAGAGTGCGAAACAGGAAATATTAATTATGACTCGACTAAGCCGATATGTAAAAAATCTTCCGCGATAATTCAGATGAACCAAAGAAACTGCTTATGTAGAAATGTAGCATTATTGGGAGCTATCGAAGCTCATACGAGCCTTCGCTTCACTGAGTTTCGAGAGTTCTCGAAGGTCGGCGAACCAGCCAAAAAACCAGCATTGGGCGGTTCTCGCAAGACATCAACTCTTCTTCTTACGGGAACTCACAAGACTTGTCATCTTTCGGATATTCCGCCAGCCAAGTTTTGAGATGGCGATCCAAAAAAATCAAGACCTGGATTTACAAATTTTCCCTGACAAATATCCAATTCCTCGACATTTTCGCGATATCCCTGATGCAATTCAAAACTCCTTAACATTTTGTATTTTTTCGAATTTTTCCCGATAGAGGCTATATTATATAAAATGTATATATGTCAGAACGAAAATATATATCGGAAAAAAATGAATACTGTGGTGAAATCGGAAGAACTCGACCCTTCACGTACCGGATCCTTGTTCAACGAGGACCTAGAATTTGGCAACACAAAACCTTCGAACGATTCGAATGACAAATTAATATGCTAAAAAAAATCTGTACAAATTCATAGACATACCTTGAAGTGTTGTTTTTTTGATAATGCAGAAAAAAATGTATTCCGAACATCCGTAACGTTTTTGTGCTTGAAAGAAGGCATGGTCCCCGGTACTTGAAGGGTTAACTTAAGGCCTCAATTTTTTTAACATGTTCTACACGAACACTCTACGCATCTATTCCCGAAGACTGAGCAATTTTTGCATATAGTTTATTTTCAATACAATTTAGAAGTTAACTACTTGGACCGTATCGTCCTATATTCTAACATAAGTGTCGGTCGGTTCCGATATAAAGATCACTAATTTCCTACTTATTAAGCTAACTTAAAGCTTTGAGAAACTAGCTTCGAGTAGATGAAGTATTGAATATTATGTAAAAAAACGCGAAATCCGAACTTTACCTTGTAAACTCAATTATTTATTGATGCAAAATTTATTTTGTCATCGCAGTCTATCAATCTAGCGAATTATGAGTGCCAGGTTCGACAAAATTTCCGGTCGAAAGCTGATGCGTTCAGAGAACCAAACATAAACTTCAGTCCATTTTAATATACGTCCAAGTCTAAGTGTTTTACCACACCTCGAATCTACGACATAAAATTGTCAATCTATCAATCATTTTATGTTTCAAATATTATTAATAAATTGTTAATATTAGTTTTGGAAAATGTCTTGCGATTTCGTTTTCCGTTTCGTAATGTTGGCAAGTGGTACGAGATGTCGATTCCGAAGTCGTTGAAATTCTTAAACTTGACTACATATTTCTCGTAATCTTCAGTACACGACTCATTTTTGAAAATATACCTAATATTGCATGCGATTCGAGACGGCTGTGATGGATTTTTGTTCAATCACATTTTTCACCCCAAAGAAACATTCGATCCTCCTTAAACGCGTATTAATGTTTATTTTGAAGCAGATGGATGCAATGCATAAGAGATGCAGCGACAAGCCGGCGCTATGGCAGTACGACCGAGGGCTCGTTCGTTCGTTCGCTCGTTTGCACATTCGCTCGCGCCCAACATCTATGCCGTCGTTCCTATGCAGTATGTGTGCACTGCTATAAGATCCGGGATTCCTGGCAGCCGGTATTTTCCATCTCGCTTCCCTAGGTCTTGGTCGTAGCCCGGGTTACTTCACGGGAAGACTGGTTTATCAAGATTCGCTGTGCACGTCGCGTCTCGTGACAACGCAAATGTAGCAGAGGCATCGGACAATCCTGAGGCAGGGCAAGACGCGGAATACTTGCGGGATCTTTTAGTGAATAACATGCGAGATAGACGGAACACCGCATTTCCGCCTACTCGAGTTTACCATGTCCTATGTAATAAATGCATACAATAATATTTGTATTGCAATTAAACCATATTGATGCACGACATATTATTAATATTAATATCGGTCTCATTAGTAATAGACAGCAACAAAAATTTCACTTTTGTGCACGATTTTTTTTTACCTTAAATAAGCCGGCTGTATATTTAAAAATGCTTACTATTATTTGTATGTATGGAAACGTTTGTTGATATAAATGCTTTCGTCTGTAGTTATAAAAACGTATTATAATTATTATTATACGTTTAACTGTATTATATACAATTAACTATACTTTCAGTTATAGTTACCGATTACCGTTAAGAACGGGCAATTTTTTTTCCACTGAACCAATTGATCATTTATTAATCATGTCATAGAAATGTCTAAAGCCGGAAACAATTTATCCGACGGGTGTCGTATGTTTCAATTTTTTCATATCTCCATCCGTTCTGTAGTTATCCGGTTACGAATCTTGCGCCGAGTGTAGCCCAACGTGCGGGTTGACAACGGGAGTGCTTCTGATATTATCCGCCGCTTCATATTGGTCGTGGGAAGAACCTTCGATGAACCCCCATGTCGAATGAAAAACGTCG
Source organism: Exephanes ischioxanthus (assembly GCA_958510785.1). NCBI lineage: Eukaryota > Metazoa > Arthropoda > Insecta > Hymenoptera > Ichneumonidae > Exephanes > Exephanes ischioxanthus. The sequence continues at coordinate 18,522,577 of OY294015.1, forward strand.
TCGCATTATAATTCCCGATTAGCATCCTCGCTAAAATATATATATATATATATTCTTGAGTATATATATATATATATTATATATATATATATATATATATATGTGTAGTGCTTACTTTGAGGACTCGGAAAATATGTGTTATACATTTATTGAAATGGATCCTCGAAGCTATTATTAACGATATACAACAATTTGTAGTCTAACGTATACTTTACTTTCCGAGATATTTCATTATTTATAAGAACTGGCTACTATGAGGACTTTTTTTACATTGGCGTCTATGAGGACATATTTTCAATTGATGCACCGACACATATCAGGTCTTGTATATATATATATATGTCCTCGAAGCAGACGAATTTTAGAAAATGAATACGTGTCCTCAAAATGTGGCTACTGTGAGGACTTTTGCTTCTAATATTATCGCATGCAGGATCAAGTTAGCAATGAAATTTTAAAAAAATGAAGTTTGGAAAAAATTAATGAATGGTAAAGATATAAATGTTCTTACATTTGTTTGACGGACAAAAAAGCTAGATAAAAAGGTATCATTTGAACTTACTGGGTAAAAATCAAAAGTGCCAAAAAAATTCAGCAACACATAATTCGATGTATTTTCTCGCTCCGAGCACAGATGTGACGAACGTTGTTTTTTACACGCTGAACCCGAATTGGCCATGAAAGTTGAAAATTGAAATTTTCATATCGCTTTCTTATACAGAAAAATACAAAAAACACATACAGTAAAAATACAGAAAATGCTTTCTCATAGAAGAAGCTTCGCGAATAAAGGAACATTATGAGAAAGCGATATGAAAATTTTACTTTTCAACGTTTTTTGTATTCGCGTCTATGAGGCCATATTTTGAGAAGAAATCTGCTGTATCGACGTCCCGTGCGGCGCTGGGATCCTAACTCCCGGCAAAATCGATCGCCCGTTCGATAGGCAAATTAGTCCTAATCTGCTGTATCGACGTCCCATGCCGCACTGCTCGCCTGCGGGTGTGCTTAGTGTGTAATTTTCAGTGAGTAATCGGATGCTGATCGAGAGCCATGTGCTCCGACGAAATGTTCGTGTTAGCGTTATTCACCGACAATATTTATTTAATTTGTAACCCCGCCGACGTGAGTGCTTTTAAAAAAGAATGTCCAGCGGTAAAGGACACGGATGGGAAGAAAAACGTACGGGTATTGGCTTTGCACGGTAAGTTAAAAAAATCTGATATCCTCGATTTCCCATAATATTATTATTGTATTATTAATATAATATTCCTATTGGCGGTCTGAGGGTCAAACAATAAAATGTAGAGCACAAGAGTTGCGAACGATCGTATGAGAATGTGATTGTCCGACTATAAAAATTTAGATTTTCTATTGTGCTTGGAGCGCGTGATATCTCTATGAAATGTATGCTTTCAAGACATATTCGTCTATATAAAGTATTTTTCGAAGACATCGACTATTTTTGAGGACATCTCCTCTATGAAACTTTCTTTTGTCATCGGAATAGTACAATATTTTCACGCATTAGATACTTTGAAGACATATTCCTCTATGTAAAGTCTTTTTCGAAGACATCGACTATTTTGAGGACATCTACGCTATGAAACTTTCTTTTGTGTTCGAAATGGTACAATATATTCACGCATTGCATACTTTGAAGACATATTCGTCTATATAAAGTCTTTTTCGAAGACATCGACTCTTTTGAGGACATCTACGCTGTAAAACTTTTTTTTGTCTTCGGAATACAATGTTTTCACGTATTGTATACTTTGGAGACATATACGTATATAGAAAGTCTTTTCGAATATTGCGTATTGTACACTTTCGGGACATGTACGATACATTTTCGTAATGTAGTGTTTGATAACATAATCACCTATATAAAGTCTGTTTTGAAGACTTTGTTTTTTTTGAGGACATGTACATTTACAACTCCCCATGAGATACGGAATTGATTTCAATGCCATTTTTTTGCGAACCGAACTTCAGAACTAAGGTAATTTTGATTCTTTGATATTTAGAGGACCGTGTAGTATTGCAAGAAATTCAGAGGTCTTTAGAAAAGGAGGAGAACACCGTTTTCTTCAAAAACATCGATATCACGGACGACAAGCTGATTTTCTCGGACGTGGTCAAGAAGAACAAAAAGTACCGAGGTAATATATCTAACTCTATGTTGTCAACGTTTGTTACAAGGCTATATTTTGAAGTATCGTTCATAAACAAATTGGCTTTAAATATTGGATATATCCAATTCGCACAATACATCCAATGGTTGATATATATTAGGGGTCTTTTTACCTTCTTTGTTCGATGACATTACATATTTAGGTTAATTGTGTGTCTATAGATGAGAGCAAGCTCTATTTGGACTCGGCTATACTGCCTTCACGGGGCGCAAATTCGGAGGGCTATGTATTCCTACTTCCCGATCGAGAAACAAAGAACTTTTTCCGTAAGTTGATTTTTTTAGATCCGAATAATTTTCTGTTTTCTGTAAGATAAAATTGTTCAATAACGACATTATTTTTACAGAGATCCAGACCGATTTTGTTGAAACCAAAATCCACATCGAGAAGTTGCAAGTTCGTGATCAATTTAAGAAGTCAACGAAGAAGTCCGGTCAGAAGAAACAGCTGGTGATGGTGAAAGGCCGCAAAGTTTCAGCGCAAATTCACGAGAATGCTAACGATTTGGTCAGAGCATACGTATTCCCGTATATGCGAGAAGACGAAATCGTCCGAGGAGTTCGTTACGACAAACTTGTCATTGAGTACGCGAACAAACAATGCGAGAAAAACGGTTTGCACCATTATTATGATATGATCAGAGCGCGCGTACGTTTATTGGGACGTTTCTTACTGACCGTGAAAAACATTGATAACGACATAAAGGAGCTGTCAGATGTATTTAAACCACGAAACTATATAAATTCTATGAAGGCCGTGAGAATTGTCGCGGAATTTAACGAGACTACTCAATTATACGCGCGTCCTGCTCTCGCCTTGATTCTTTGCACGCTATTGAATAATGCTGGTACTATTCTACGATCGGAATAGGCGGCAAGTTAAGAAATTCTACGATCGGAATAGGCGACAAGTTAAGAAAACCGCGGCCGCAAACAACAGTCGGAAATCCATTCCTGCTGCACGATTCGAGAAAACTATTCTATTTTTTTTTTTAAGTTTGTATTATTCATGGTTTTAAATGAAACGTTATTTCGTATTGAGTGAAACCTTAGTTCGTATTGAATGTATACGTTCAATAATAAAAAAAAAATCGTAACTGAATATACTTTGCAATTAGTTTTTTCACGCATAACCGTTACTATTTTTCAGAAATTAGGCAACTGTCCTCATAACATACGGACCGCATAGTCGTTACTTTGAAGCCAGTCGTCAAATAATTCGAATTGCAGATTTGTTTTTTTTGAGGACAGTCCTCAAACTAGTACGATTTTATCCGGGACCTCAAACTACGCGTATCAGCGACGGCAGTTTCTTTGAAGACAGTCCTCGAAATATACTTTTCGCTGATAGAATTATGAGGACAGTCCCCAAAACAGCCAAATGTCCTCAAAGTCTACGCTGCACATATGAAAATGTCCCCAAAGTATGCGCTGCGTATATATATATATATATATATATATATATATATATATATATATTCTGAGAGGTACAAAATCGCATGGTAATTCCGTAACGCCCTTCGATTGCAAACTCTCTGTGCGATTTTCTGCGATCGATCATCCGATTGCTACGTTATAGTCTTCCCCTCTGCCTGATGGATGCACTTCCCTAGCAACGCGCGCCATTGATTGTTCCTGATTGCGGAACCTGTACCCGACCCAGGAGTTTCCCCTCATAGAAATTCCGAGGAGAACAAGACCAGAATAAGGTCTTGCGATGCTCCACCGATGAGATGACACTCTCGATGCATAAACAATTACACTGTGGCCCGATGCTGTTGCGTTGTTTTGAGAGAAATTATGCATTTCTAGATGGCCAAAGACCACCCCTAACGATTTGCCCGGAGATGACAGAAGACGAATAATAGCTCTTGCCGGATTGAGGATTGAGATTGCTCAATCCTCAATCCGGCAAGAGCTATTTCTCGTCTTCTATCATCTCCGGGCGAATCCTTACGGGTGGACTTTGGCCGTCTAGAAATTCATCATTTCCCTCAAAACAATGCAACAGGATCCGCTTCCCCGATCAGTATCGGGGGAGCGGAGCCGTGGTCTTATTACAGCAATGCTGGAACGAGAGGCGACAGAATTTTAATGATCCATAACACCGACAAGCATGTATATATCACTGGGTGAAGTAAACTGAATTATTATGAGCTAACCGAGGAATCCGCAGCAATAACTCTGCAAAGCCGATCAATTTTACCACCCGAATCATAACTACAGTCGTCCTGTCGACAGTTTCCGATCTTCTGGCATTCCGCTGGGGAAATCGTTATCCGCTGGTATCAAAACGGGTTCGGAATAGGTTTTATCCTTCCGGAGACCCGTATAAGAACTCATTCCCACCCAGAAGTAGCTCGATGTTTGATAAACGGTATGGCCCTCAGCCTCCCAAACGAATGGCCACTCGTTACCGAGGCAATTATATAAAAGTTATCGGTAACTAGTTTCTGTTTTGTTTTCTCTCAAAGAGCCTAAAAGTTTTACCTGCGTGTTGGATAGCTTTTTTGTGTGCAATCGCCAATCCATTAGCGCCTTTATAGCGAATCAGACAGTCATCAGGATCGACAAATTAACACGTGGTTGCCTTGCCGCGATTTCACCGAAAAATCACCGTCAATCCCAAAACAACCAAAAAAGGAGCTAGACGTAAAACTATTTTCATGGTAGCTCCCCGGCTATCCAAGGAAAAGCTATCCATAAAGCATCACTGGACCTACATTTTTTGTGTTGGCTTGCCGGGCTTATTTAAGACCGGGCGTGAATTAAACGTTCGATAATAACTCGGCAATATGACCGAAAAGGCAACCCATTTGGCATACAGTAACGGTTGCTATTTCGGTTCGTTTAGAGTTTTTTTTTTTGGGAAAAGTAACCGTTGCTTTTTGGTTGCCGACCGAAAGTAACTGAGCAGCAACCTATATGAGATCCTCTAAGGGTATCCATCTTCGATTTCAAATTTGCACCACTTTCTCCTTACATGTAATAAAATGGTTAATGGTTCTAATAATATGGCTTCGGATTTAAGTGTATGTGCGCGCTAGGCACGGGACCACCCGCCGGACCGGATGGGCCGATCATCAACGGATAGTCCGTCACTAACCGACTAATAGCTTGCGAGATTGGTCGCAGCAAAGTGCGCGCCGGCAGTCGCACGAACAGGTTATAGAATTCATTTTCGTGCAGTTCAATTTTCTGATATTTAGTATCGCGTCTATATACATATAGTTAGCAAAGTCGAAACAGACAGCCGCCGGTAGTTGACGGTGGCGGTGGCGGTTTGCCTCAAGCCATGTAACAACCTACATTTTATTTACTGTACTTTTACTCGAAGTGCGCGCGAGCGCGGTCGCATGGGCGTCCTTGCTGCGGCCTGAATACCTTGCTGTGCCGCTACAGCAAACGGCATCGCGGCCCTTTCTATTGCCGCGGTCTAGGTGCGAGCAGATTTAAGCTCTTAAATATTGCGTTTCGCAATCGTCAAATACGCCACGGCGCCTTTGCCCGGAGCGTCGGCGACACGTTCGATGAAAATCGACGAGACGAAGATGCAACGCATTATTGGCGAACAACTCGGCGCAAATCCTCCGAGCAGACTGAAAAAACTTTCGAGCACTTCCTGCTTCCTGCATAATAAACTCAATATTTCTCGGCAATATATATCTACTATGTTATTAATTTTTTTTTTTTTTTTTTTCATTCGAGGGCGAACTTGTTACATATGCTTATTTCAATGTTACGTTCAAAGTAATTTTACTCCGTACTGGAACTCGACTCCATTTAAAGAATTTGGCCCCACTATTGCGGAGTACAAGATGCGAAAGAATTATCTTCCTAATGCAACATCAATTTTTATGTCACGTTTAATAACTCGCATAAAAAAAAAAGTTACGAAATGTTTAAGGACCTTTCGTAGTATCCCACTTCTGGCGGAAAACGTATACACGATACAACCTCAGAGTTGCCGTGTCGGACCCGAAACTGCGCGCCGGTACGCAGGACGCGCTTGCACCACTACTCGTGTACGAGGAGACGCGGTAGAATCTCGACACCGAGTACTTGTGAAATAAACAAAACAAAAAAAAAAATAACTAAAAGATATGAAAAGCTACCGTACATGCAAATTACAAAGATGCCGTAATACGAGCTCCGCGCCGCGAATAGCCTTAATAATAGGTACAAATAAAGTAGATAGAGCGAGAGCTGTGCCCAGAACTGTGTGAGTACTAGACGCGGAAAACGTGTCTGCGTGTGCGAACAACGCGAAGGACGTTCGTTCGTCCCTTCTTTCGTTGGTTCTTAGTTTTGCCGGCGGGATAAACACGAGTCTATCTAACCTACATAATCATCCGGGCACCGAAGTGCAAGTTATATGATGTATATGGTATACAGTGTATTTCGCATTTGCCACGATCGAGCGTCGACTCCAAGCGTATATTCTGCTAAAAACTAACTCTTCGCACTCCGTAGCATCGTTCCGTCCTTGTTTGCCTACCTGCCTTCGACGGAGACGAAACGATACTCTAACGTACGAGAGCACGGTTTTAGAATATACCCGAGGAATGCACCAATGTGAATCTTTCTTTTGCCTCTCCCATAATAGAAGCATATAGATACAGACACTTACACTATGCAGCATCGTCTTCTATCCTCTCCCGGCGTTCCTCCCGGTGGTACGTATACCGCTGGCATAAAAGCTACGTTGCAGTATCACTTTTTACTCGGCGCAATCCACACTCCGCTCGGTATGGCGAAGCCGAACCCCCCTATAACAATACCCGGCGTCAGCGGACGTCCAACCGGGCAATCGTTCGGTCTCACTGTCCGTTGATTCGTGAAAGGCCCCTGCGTGGCTGCGTCTCTCGCGCCTCTACCGTAACATCTGTAGATTTATCCTGTCCCATAGACACAATCTAAATGCCATGTATTCTTCTGTTATTATGACCCGATCGTATACGTTGATTGCAAATTTTTTTTTATTCGCTATAACGTAACAGGTTGTTCATTGGTCGAACCATTCTTTCGCTTCCTCCCCTCGAGTCTCCATCAAAGAATGTTATGAAAAATATTAATCGGTTATTTTCCGAATCATTGAATAGTATTTTCTAACGTCCATAATGTTATTTGCTCATATGATTATGTGAGATACCGCCGATAGCGAAAAAAAAAACCGGTCATGAATACCTTTTTTAGACCACAAACGGCTGGGGATTAAGAAAATAGTGTTTCTCTGGAAAATTGGCAGACGACTTAGAGAAAGATCATTTTCATTTTCTTGCGCTGTCTGCGGCCTCAGAACAGTATTCGTTATGGTTTTTGTTACCAGCAGGCCCCTGGCTAGGCGGACGGGAGGTAATACAATATCACCATATTAACTTTTTTTTACAGATGCGTTAAAAAAAAAAATGCTTAAAAAGCATTTATAGGTACCACTAGGACAGACACGGCTAACTACACGAAGGCTTAAATCTTAAGGCTGAAGTCAATTGACAAAGGAGGATACAAGAAAACGAGGAGAAGACGATGAGAACAAGTTGTGGATGATCAAAAAATAAAAATAAAAAGCATACAAAATCGCGGCAAGGATATCGCACGCGGGCGCTGAATCGATTTGCAGTGAGCGCGGGAGCAACATTCACCGGGGCGTCTGACGCGATATAGTTATAGTATACTCTGGTGGAGACCGACGGGATCGAGAGTGGGGGAGAGCGAGAGAAAGAGTGCAAGAGGTAGAGACCAGTTGCGCAACAATGTGCCGCCACCTGCACTCGTTTCGTCACTACACTTTAACCGGTGTCTCGCGCGCGCGCGCGCGCGTTCTCTTAGCTCTCGTGTTACTTTCGCCAATTAAACTTGCAGTTTCTTTAACGTTAATATGAAATGCCGGAGAACGTGAGTGAGCGCGCGCGTGCGCGAGTGCACCCGGCGTTATTGGAAAATTATTTAGCGCCCGACTTCGCGTCCAGGCCGCGCTGTTTCGTCCTTATCCTTTGAGAACGTTTCGTCTCCCTCGAGGGAGAGGACCTGTTGCCTCGATCGTCGCTCGCCGTGATGTGTTTCTATCGATTCACCTCGGACGCGTGCACGCTTCCATGACTTACAATCGGAGACGTGTAAAATCTCTTTTTTTTTACACAACTTCCAAATTTATTTTGCCACTTACCATGTCAACCCTTATAAAAAAATGAATACGTTTATAAAAAATTATTTGTAGTTTTGTAATTTTCAACGATAATTGCATGTTCCAATAGCAGTTATCAGCAATTCTCAAAGACTAAATTCAAAAAATGTATCAAAAAAAATTACCATTGCTATTTTCTAAATTAAACAAGCTGAACAATTTTTTACATTCTCATGGCCACGATCTTGATTTTGTCTCAACGAAATATTAAAGAGGTCCGAATCCTGAAGAACTCATAAATGGGGAAGTCGAACTCATTGAAGAAATCCTTGGAATTACTGTCAAATTTAGTTCCGTGTGGGTTGCTTCCTCATAACTCATAACATTCGATTTCTCAATGTGAAATGTTCTTTTTTCTCCAGATTTTCATGTATTTCTTCAGAAACTTAAGAATGTTGAGAAATGTAAAAAAACCCACATTTAGAAAATATGTCTGATGTGCGTATGTGTGTGTGCACGAGGGTTTCCTTTGTGAGGAAACAAAAGAATTGCGGAGGACGCGTCCCTATAGATGCAGCTTCGAGAATAAAGGAAAATTATACGGAAGCAATGTGTAAATTTGTCATTTGCAAGGCACTTTAATCACTGTTTACGTTCCGTAGCGTGAAATTAGCATATGGTATTCTTCGGTCAACAGTATTATATCTCGCATAAGTTTATCACACAAATTATTCCACTGTTTTTCTACAGGTATATTAATATCCCTCGTTGTCCGCGGGATGGGGTTGGGTACCGTGAAAATACCAGGAATACCGTATATCTCTCGTTATACACGTGACTATACTTGGTATGCACAAGACTTAACCTCCGGTTGTACGGTCACCTATACGTGAGACCGCATTCACCGAATACAACGGATAACGAGGGAAGTCTGTTCACCAGAACTTTGCAGGTTATGGACATGAATGCTCTTTCAATAACATTGGTCGAATTCGCTGGAATTGGAAAAATAACGTATCAGAAAGGTACATAAAAAATAAATATATGACTGAATTATACCCATACAGAGCAGATTGCATTGATTCCGTCCCAAATGAGTTAAAGTGGGGCTAAAGATTAACATAACCTCAAAATATTTTCAATCTTGTTTCTCCGAGACGATTTTATAATATAAAAAACGAATCGTTTAGGCGAAAAATGTACTTATAATTTTAACTTTGTCTCTCTTGCATGTTTAGTCTTCCCTTGAGAGGAGTGTAAACCCAGACGGCGGTGGCTTGGGTGTGAGAGAAACAGCGTTATGGGGATTCTGTGAGAGGGAGGGAAAGGAGTTCAGACTCCCCTTAAGGTGATGTGAAAGACGTTCTCAGCCTGTCTCTCTCGCTCCTCCGAGAGCACCACTGATGCTATCTCTCACGCACTCCATATTGTTTCACATCACTAAGGTGATGTGAAATACCGCCGACGGTAACCAAAGCTGTACTGCATGCCGTTTTCAGATCACAGGCCGACGAAAAAGCAAATTGTCTTTCCCTGGAGAATCGGCAGACGCAGGGAAAGTCAATTTTCTTTTTGCTCCGGGCTGTGCGGTCTCAAAACGACATTCATTACAGTTTTCGTTACCAGCTGAGCACGGGGCAAGCGGGCGGAAGGGTGTTCCATATCACCTTAAGAGCATGTGAACTACTATGAAGTACGAGAGAGATAGCAACAGTGGCGCTCTCGCTTCGCCGAGAGCGCCACTGATGCGGTCTCGCACGCACTCCATAGTGTTTCACATGCTCTTAAGAGCATGCAATGAACCACTGTGAAAACCACAGGCCGAGCGGGCCGAAAAATTCGGAGGAGAGCTTGCGGCCTCGTGGCTTTTAAAATAACCACCATCCAGACCACCGTACAAACCACCGTCGGATTAAATTCGGGTAAGCTTACAACACGGTGGTTTTCGTCGGAGAAACTACCGCTTAAACCACCCTCTAAGTACACTGAAGGGAACTTGTGTGACGGTTGTTTTGCTTTCAGAATCACCGTACAAACACTATTCGGATGAGCTTAAAGTATGGTTTCAAACGGATGAGGTCAAAGTTGGTTTCACACGGTGTTTGGCGCCGTAGAAACCGTCGTCGTATTTTGGCTGTTTCCTGCAACTTGAAATTTCCGATGCGAAATGTTGGAAGACAAAGTCACTTTCAAATGGCTTTGACTCTTATAATTTCCGATCGGGTATTTCAAGCCCAACCAGTTTTAATAGGTAACAAAATAATCCGTCATAAAGTTTTGACGACAATACCACTGTATTGCAAGCTCACTAGAGTTTATTCGGACGGTGGTTTGTACGGTAGTTTAAATGGCTGTTATTTTTAAATCCACCACGTCATAAGTTTCCCGCGGATCTTTTGGGACCGCTGGGCCCGTGGTTTTCACAGTGGTTTGGTCGGTTATATTTTGGCAATAAATCACTGTGGTTTTTTCAGTGGTTTGGTTGGTGGCTGAGTCCGTTAGGGTAGATCACATATAGCTTTTTATTAATAGCAATAGCCCAGATAGAAAACTGACGGCACGGAATCTACTTGATACTAGCACGGGAACGCACGCCGTGCCGGTACAATGCAGACATGTATGTCCGCATGTGACGATACTGTGACGGCACGGCGTTTTGATACTAGACTGCTGCTTGCACAGTTCCAGCTTGCGGTGTCAAAACGCCGTGCCGTTGTTATGTCCTACGTAATTCCTCTCACGAATTCTTTACTTCAACTCCTCAACCAATTTTTTAACTAAAATGTGAACCCTGACACCACTGGCAACGGTGCAACGCACTGCCGCCGAGAGTCCCCTGCATCTCCTACACAGACGCACACGCGTACGGCTCCGCTCCCTCGCGCTTGCCACACCGAGATTTATGGCCTTTTCCCCTAATTTTCCTAAGACGCTCTGCTCTCTAAATTCCTTTCCTTTTAAAATACTAAAACCCTTCCACTTCTTCCGGTTCCCCGAAAAGATCTATTTTTAAACTTGTTTACTCTCTAGGATGTATTTTTAAGTACCAATAGAGGCACGAGTATAGGGTGGAAATTAGTATAAATACGCGAACAAATCCAGAATGAAATCAGTTATTCTACGACCAGCGAAGCAGTCACATCACCGAAATCTTCGAAGAGCGCGCAAGGCTCTGCCCGAAAGGCTCTAGCCCTCCCTAACGGAACTGAGGTGACCACCGGCAGACTTCAATAGACTAATGCACAATGTTCAAATTTGTAACTTGCTCTAGACTCGTGGATAACCTTTATTTTAGCGTCGTTTTTCTGTAACCCTTGCAACCATCGTTGTATAGTCTAATTTATTCGATTTTTAGTTGCATGGGGATGACTCGAGTCCATCAAAACAGAGTTGCATAAAGATTAAAAGTTTGAACAAAGCGATCAGTCTTATTTCAGTATACCCAGAGTCTCGTCATAGTCATTGCAACTCGCGGATGCATGTCTAGTCAACCCTAGTGCGACTGCGACTACGATGCAACTCCGAATCCGTGGTTGCACCAGTTCCACTAAGGCTGCGTGGCAGAGTACTTCGACAATAATTGGAGCTCATCGACAATAGTCGGAGCTCGCTGCCAAATTATCCAGTTAGAGAAAATTGTCTCAACATACACAAACAATCGTACTTCGGAACCATCATATTGTTTATAATACATTGTGAGTATTACAATTTAAACCACATCGTCTAAAAGATTATTTGCATGCACTGCCAGGCCTACTGACAGTTTCTCAGAGGCTCATTACCTCCATCCGTCAACGATCCTTCATAAATCCGCAGCAGTACGGCGAGCTCTCCGTCCCTGGGTAAAGGGCTAACGCCTTGACCCGAAAGAGCCTTGACGCCTTGATCGTCATCGAGCGAACTCACTATTTGCTCGTCTGGACGTAACACCGTCACAATGTCGTCACCTGCGGACATACATGTCTGCATTGCACCGGCACGGCATGTCACATGTTACAGCACGCTTTTTTCTGGGAGGCTTCACATGACTTCAAAGTACTGCAAGAACTACCTTAATACTAATCAACATAAATCACTTCTTAATTTGACATCGCGAAATTCGTATTATTCAATTAGTATTATACGAATAAATGCCCAAATCTGGGACCACATTCATTATAATAGTGGGAAGAATTATAAGTTTCTTCAATTAAAGTTTATACTGGTAAAGTCCGCGATTTCGCTCAATTTGTTGATGACTGCGACATCGGCATTATATCTCGACAATATAGCTACTACATCGTGGCGGAATTTGTTGGGGACACTCCCGTCACATTGTCGCCAGCGACAGCCCCGACCAAATCTCGCGAATCCTACCGTTTCCCCTTAAGGGGAGTCTAAACTCCTCTCACTCGCTCTCACAGAATCCCCATGGCGCTGTCCATCTTACACCCAAGCAACCGCCGTCTGGGTTTAGACTCCTCTTACGAGCATGTGAAACACATTCTCAGCGTGTGTCTCTCGCCTCACCGAGAGCGCCACTGATGCTATCTCTTTCGCACTCCATAGTGTTTCACATGCTCTTAAGAGGAGTCTAAACCCAGATAGTGGTTAGTTGGGTGTCGGAGAGACAGCGCTATATGGTTTCTGTGAGAGCGAGAGAGAGAGGAGTTTAGCCTCCCCTTAAAGCGAGTCTAAAGCCGTGCGGTGAGCGACCGAGTGTGAGAGACAGCGCCATAGGGTTCGAATGAGAGCGAGCGAAAGGGGGTTTAGACTTCCCTTAAAAAGAGGCTTCTGTGAGATCGGGATTCTGTGAGAGCGACAGAGAGGAATTTAAACTCCCCTTAAGAGCAAACAACCACCCATGGGTTAGACTAGTTGTCGGTCATGAGTTAACTTGCTATGTGTTACCGTCCCAGATAAAAAAATGACGGCACGGAGACGGAACGGTGGCGGTACCAATGGTAAGATACCCGTTTGACTGTACGTTTTTCTATCTGGGGTTTCTTTTCGGCATTTCCAGCATTAACAAGTAATCCTGGTGGCCATGACTCGCGTCACTGAACTTTGAAACATCTACCGGACCTATTTAGTATTATATTTTGCTGTGTTGTTTGGAAGACAGGTCTCGTCCGGCTACCACCGAGAGCGAATCTCGCCGCCGAGCTCCCGCTCAGAGTCCCACTCCAGCTACCGACAAAAGCGAAGCTCACTCCCGAGCTCCCGCTCCATTATCGACCTATGCTATCATTATCGATTATGGTTGGAATGCTCTGTCTTGAAATATGCGTTGCCGATTCGGAATTTGATTACCGTTTATCGAGTTACCGCAGATATTTACCGTACAATGGTTTGACGCCCTTCATCGAGTTAATAGCTCAGCTCTCGTGGTCCGTATGGCTGTACGCCTCTTCACCCGCTACATACGTTGGGAAATATTAATTATTGAATTTTCGATGTGATGTCGGTCAAGACCCCGTGTTATCGCGAAGGAGCCTGTTGTGCTCTCGTCCGGTCGCCCGGTGCAGCGTTCTCGCTATAGCCCGCTATCGAGCGCTCTCCTTGGTTCGCGCTTTGTCTCGCTCTCAGTAATTGTTTTTCGACTACTACCTTTTGTACCGTCTTGCTGTATTTTTGCTCTCCCTATCTCATGTACGAGCCAGCGTTCTCGGTTTCATTACCATCAGGTATATAAAGGTTTGCTCTGGTCTTTGGAAGGTGATCATTTGTCTCATGGCTTTTCGAATCGAGGATTATACAAATAAAATTCCCGATCTCTACATTCAATTTTTGGCATTGCGCTATGAACTCACTCCGCTGAAGGACCGTCGTCCACACCCTCTCTGTACAACCTTCATCCTGAGCGAGCCGAGGTGTACCGCGAACCAGTCTCTCCGTTCCAAAGTCGTTCCGTAATTTTGCTTTTTCATGGAGAAAGCTGTTTTCGAAAAAAAAAAAATAGAGATTTTAATGTCAGAGTACTTAAAATAGACTGAAACGTTGAGAAATGTGATTTTTAGCTGGCGTCCGGATGTGTATGTGTATGTGTATGTGTGTGTGTGTGTGTGTGACAGGCTTGCATCGTTTAAAACTACTGTAACTCCGAAACGGTTTGAGATAGCCAGTTCAAATTTGGTACACCAGTAGAGTGGTCACGTCGCTCCGTTCAGTATAATTTTCGTGAATATTGAGGCTCGATTGGGGATTTTACGCGATTTTGAATTTTTTGAAAATTCTCTCTTGTAGTTCTAACTTGCGTAAATTTTGAGCTATCGTTCTAAAACTGCACACAAATATACTATTTTGACCAAAGACTTTTGGTATTGAATTTGGTCAAAATCTATCGAAGTGGTCAGATTTTATGGGATTTTGAGTTTTTTGAAAAATTACCAAAAACGGTCTAATCCGAGTAAACATCGATGTATCGAGCTGAAATTTGATACGGGAATGGACTAACACTGTCCAGTGTTTCGTATTAAATTTGGCGGAAATGGATCGAACGGTTTAGATTAATAAGATTTTATAAGATTTTGAAATTTTTGAATTTTTCGAAAAATGTTTATTTTACATCCGACGAGAGTTTCTGCACCGAATATCGCTCCAGGAGTAAAAGAAGATCGAGATCGTATTCAGCGAGAAAAAATATATTAAACATGGACACACAACGACGAACATTGGATGAATAAAAAAAAAAAATTCTAACATTTTCTAATCCTGTATTTTCGTTAAACGAAGTAGATGCATAGTGACAACGTGAAGCGCGTTGGTGTATTTTTTCGCGCAGAACTTGAATCGGCCAGTCGTTTTGCATAAAAGTTAAACACAACGTTTGGGTTGAAAAAAGTTGAAAATTGAAATTTTCATATCGCTTCCTCATAAAAGTTGCAAATTGAAATTTTCATATGGCTTTCTCATAATGTTCCTTTATTCCCAAAGCTTCCCTTACGAGGAAGCCGACAATACAGAAAATGCTTTCTGTATTGATTTATGAAAATTTCAATTTGCAACTTTTATGAGAAAGTCATAGGAATATTTCAATTTTTTCGAGTTTGAGATGAATTAAGATCGTACGTATACAGTTTGCGATTTGTTAATCCCGCCGTTTTATAAAATATCCCGCCACAACATGTAACTTGTATTAGAATGCAAATTGCACGCGTCTATATCTCCGCTCATTTTGGCACTATCCACTCAATGGATGGTACGTACACGAGATGACCGCTATGCATACTATTTATATTGTATTCCGAAGAGCGCATGTGACCATCACGCGTCGCGGATTGTGTTATTAGTACGTCACGCAGCGGCGAGACGGATCAATGTACAGGCCATGTACGCTATTGCGATTAAAAGAACTTACGTATAAGTACTAGGCTCGCTTCGTCACCTAAAATCAGTAAACTTCCATGTCGCTACTTTTTTGTTTTGTTTGTTCTTTAACCTTTTGACATTACCGGGATTTCCTGGAGATCTTGCGAAAGTCGACAGTAAATACCACGGTAATAAAAATGACGACAATAATTAGGATAAAGTATACTGGTAAGAAGCGGATTTTTCTTTACAACTGCGCGCAGCCGTATGACTATTGAAATTCAAGTGCCGGGAGTAATGTACGACTTTTTACTGCTAACAAAGTATTTGATTTTTAAGATACCGCCCTGACAGACGAAGCTAATAATACGAGTGGTGCGTCTTCAGAGTCCTCGGTGGCAGACAATAAAGAATTTCTCGTGAATATAAATTGTAACACTGGACTCATAATGGATTATATCCGAGAGGTTACTCAACTCGAGCCGACGGGTAAATCAGACTGGCGTTTCGATATCATAACTATTTTCTTCCAAGAAAGATTAACATACATTTTTAAATAGTTTAATATAATAACAAAACAATTTCGGAGAAATAAAGAATGAAGAAACAATTATAGGAACTTCAGAGACATTCCGAAAAAAATGTTCCCAAGGGACTAAATATAGAAATAATTAACATATGAAACTATTAATTGATCGCTGAAGCTGAGATTGACTTGTGGGAGGAATCTACTAGTATTTTGAAGAATATCTCATACCGGAATCCCCGCGCATGTGGCTTAGAAGTTTTCCTGCCCAATCACACATATTTCCTGATTACCGTAAAACGTGAGCGAAATGAATTAGGTCTTCACAGTATTTACAATTAACAATTCCATGATGTTTTAGGGAATGCGAAGGGCCAAATCGTTAACTACGTACCCATGATTAGTCGAAGGCAATCACGAGCGCTGTCGGAAACTATAGCAAAAATTAGACGACTAACGAAGAAAAATTCAATCACAACAGTATCTTCGTCGAAGTTACATGACAAGGGTGGACAAAGAAATCCCAGGGGAAATCAAAATAATCAGATCAATTAAATGTATTACAGAAGGGGCTTTACATAAATATACAGAGCTACTTCTTTACGCGGCAACTTCACAGCTTTTCTTTCGCTCTTTCGCTAATGAACCTGTAACACAGAATATCGTGCCCTTAAGATAATACAAGACATTTCGTAAACACTTTTCACCGATCCCAAGGCAAATCTCAAATTCCATATATACGACAAATTCGTCAGAGCATATCGTCACTCAATTCTTTGAAGCTCGTGCAGTCTCTGACTTTGATATTTTTACAATTTCCGTGTCTGCCGAATCCTTCCACGAACCTTTTAGCTCCCGCGACCCCGTCGTCCATAAGGAGATGCGAAGCGTTGTCTTTCTCGAATTGCAGAGCTTCTTCAATCTGATTGCATGAGAACGTTGCGTAATGCAGTGAAGTACGATCCGCGAGGAGAGTTTTCTGAGGAAATTTCATCAATGACTGTGCCGCGACTATGCTTTGTCCCAGAGCTGTGAAGAGAACATTTTTGTGATCACATTTTTGGATGACCGTTCGCGGATACATCGATCCGAATGTAAGCCCGTATTTTCTACACTGTTTTGATCGAGTTTCGAGCGAACTCGAAAGGTAAGTAGTTTTCTAAATATCTTCGACAACTTTTATCCATTACCGGCACCGCAAGGAACGAGGCGGTTCGCAAGGCCCCAGTTGAAGGCTTCGTCGGATGAAATGGTTCTTCCCGTCATTATCATATCCATCGCTCGGGAATAACCGATCATAGCCGGCAAACGTACGGTGCCACCGCACATTATCGGTATTCCCAATCGCCTATTCAGAAAACCCATCAATGCAGTTTCTTCCACAATCCTATGGTCACACATGAGGGCCAGCTCGAAGCCAACATCCACAGCGTATCCACTGATAGATGCTATCAGCGGTTTCTTGCTTAAACTATCCCGGTTGCACTAAAAAATAAAAATTACTTTTTAGCTTTTAGTATACATTCATTGGACTATCCCTGTCTCTGTTACCCTACGAAGTTAAAAAAAACATCTCTCCGGCTGTTTTTTACATTGGCCTTTTATCATAAAGGAACAACCTCAGATAAAGCAATGTGGGTTATTAATCAATAATTAATAATAAACTTTTAGAGGAAAAAAGGTCAAAGCTCGTCGTACAAAAGGGTCGAGAACTAACGTTAATGCTTCAAAAAGCTTTTAGACTTTGGGAATCTGTTTGAAGCTTCAGAAAATTATTGTTTTGCAATGTTCATATGTTGAATGATACATTCTGTGAGAACCTAATGAACAGAGACGGTTGTTACTTTATTGGTAGATTGTTTTAAAAAATTGAACCAATAAATGAACAGGGTGATCAAATGTCCATACCATTTATTCGTTAAGTGCATGTAAATTTTTTGGCCATTGGCCAATTCGTCAGTGTTCATCCATTAGGTTTTTTTTCAGAACCCTTAAAATGTATTTTTTATTTCATGTTGCTATCAATTCCAATCAAACAACACAACTTGATTTACTCATTAGGGATCTAAAAAATTGGGAATGATTGGAATCCACGAGATTAATTGTCTGATGATAAAATTATTCCAGCATAATTAAATAATCTCTCTAACTATTCATTCATTTGTTGTTTTACCATATAAAATAAAAATGCATACACAATATATTTACAAAATGAATAATTCTGCATGTTATTTTTAATCCAATCTGCGTATGCAAATCTGTCGGTACACCATATAGGATTTCATATAAAAATTTTTTGTAGTGCAATAATCAATAAAATCTTACCAGTGGTCCAAAATGTGGAAACCCTTCGTCAGAGTCATTTGAGTTGGCAATCTCATCGAGATCGAAGCCTGATGAGAAACTTCCTCCGATCCCATGGAGAATACCAACTAACGCGTTTTCGTCATTTTCCAAGGCATCCAAAGCTTCCGAAAGCTGCACAGCGGTCGCAACATCCAGACAATTCTTCTTTGTCGGGCGATTAATTCCGATCAGAGTGATCGGACCGGTGTGGCTCACGACGATAGTATTCTCTGATAAATTTATCAATGACAGAAAAAGAAACTTATTCTCTTCGATTTTTATTCTTACGCAAAAAATAATCCCGAACGAGACAGTACGATGAGTTGTTTTGTTTGTATTACCTTCGGGCTTTTTGACGATTCCCTCTTTTTCGACATCTGCTCTTGCCGCATTTGAGGTTAGACTCCTTCCAATGTGATTCTTGAAAATCTTATTCAAAGACAGGCTTAAACAACGCACCGGAATCATTTAGCGATAATATTGATTGCTTCTCTTATAAAGTCTGAGTCAATTGCGCGATTAGTTCTTTGCTATTCAGTCTTTACACGTGCGTAATCCGAAGCGAACTCCTAGCTGTAGTAAACAATGTCAAGATACTGGCGATTAGGATTGCCAACTTTGCGACTGTGGGATATCATTTACGCGAAATTCGCGTTTTTGCTTCCTCATGGAGGAAGCTTTTTAATTGATTTTTTATTAATAAAAAGATAGTCATAATTTTGTTAATAAACCTCACAACGTAATTACATCACTTCCGGTTTAAAAATCTCGTTTTTCGACCGGAAGTGACGTCATATCAGAAATACGTCACATCCGGTTTGAAAATCGCGTTTTTCGACCGGAAGTGACGTCATACCAGAGATACGTTACTTCCTGTTTGAAAATCTAATTTCCGGTCAAAAAATGAGATTTTCAAACAGGAAGTAACGTATCTCTGGTATGACTTCACTTGCGGTCGAAAAATGAGATTTTCAAACAGGATCCGACGTCAGTTAAATTTCAAGGATATTTTGACGATCGTTTTTAGCAATTTCAGGATTTACGAAATGTCCGGACACATGTATGTTCTTATTATCGGCTCCTTTCTTTCGGTCTATATTTATAAATTGTTATATACATATTTTCAACACATTACGGCTTTTAAATATCTTACTGTACATGAGGCATTATATTTATTATGTGCACATACTACTTTATAGTGTACTCTCCAGTGTTCCGGACAGAGTAACCAGGCATTTTGTGTGTATAGCGACTACAATTTGTACATCACTAAAGATTTCGCGTTACCACCGCTCCAGCATGAATTATGGTATTTCTTAAGTACAGCGAATCTCGTCGTGTCTTACATCGATCTCAAGGTTTCCAATTGAGAAAACTATCCTGAATAGCTATGTGTCTGAATATACTATTCGAAATGGGCTGTGTAGTTTTCCTGTTTCTCTGAGCTTCGAGTATATACGAGACTTTTTCCTTGGCTTCGCTCCGAGATATGTCACCTCTGAGACTGAGAAGTCTCACCAAGTGATCTTCCGTCATGTCCGGATACTTTTCCACGAGTGAATGAAGATCGAGCGATAAAATTTCCGAATCCTCGCAGCGCAAGACTTCAGCCAAACGCTTGATTATCTCGAAAGGACAATCGAAATTACCGACTTTCGGTGCGATCCGGACGAAGAAATTCTTCAACTCGTCGGCCTCTTTGATTATCTTCGACGTGCATGTCAAACAGTCCTCGTAAGTCTTCAGTGAAATTTTACGCTGCAGCATCGCCACGATGTATCGCTTGGCGATTAAATTCTGAGCTTCCGTTATTATGTACTCGAAATTCTTAGCGCGCAGATGATTGTAGTCCTGAAAGTAGTCCTCGAGGGTGACGCATATAGTGGATACCGGTATCGGCGATGCCAGCCATTTTGGTGTGAGAAGATCTTGAAACTGCCGATTCAAATCCAGGAATGACTCCTCGAGCAATATCGCCGCGGTTTCGTTGCGCAATTGCTCGTAAGTAGCGAGGAGGCCCTCGAATTTAACGGCCGCGTCGCCGCTCGCCGTCGGTACCCAGTACAATTGTTTCATCTGCTGAGCGAGCTCGACGAATTGCAGACAATTGTTAACGGCCGTTATCATGTGATGAGTGAAGTAAGGTACTTGGCTGCGATCCTCGAAATGTTTCTCCTTGAATTCCTGTATTGCCTGACGATACATGCAGCCGTATTTCGTCACTTGCTCTATGCACAGAAGCAACGCTTTAGCGGTCAGATCGGTGCTTATGGTCTTTGTGACTTGAAGATTCTGATCTATCATCTGAAAGATTATGACCGGCGCGGCGGTGTGATAGTACGTATCCCGGCTCGTCCCCTCAGGCAATACGCCGCTCCACCAATCGACTTTCTCCGTTTCGAGAGTCTTCTTCATCCAGTCGTCGTAATTTTGCGACATATTACGCAAATATTTGTCCTGCAGGTCGTCGAGAATCTCGTTGCTGAGGAGCGGGCCGATGTCGCTCGTGTCCACATTCAATTCGGGATGCTGCATCAAGTCGGGACCCGTATAGGTGTTCATTATCCAAGCGAGCAGAGATACGTACTCGTTTCCTTCCAGGCCATTGGCTATTATATCCTTGAGATGCAGGGAGAGACTGCTGTGATACATCGTAACGAATTTTCTTACAATCTCATACTTTGGTGGGAAGCATGGCTGGCAAAGGGTCTTGACCACTCTGAGATCCTCCAGTATGAGTTGTCTAGTCAGCTCCAGGTATCTGACCAGCCACATTTTATTGTCCTCCCTCTCGTCGACGTGGGTCCCCTCTATCCTGTTGGCTACACATTTCTCCAGCACCTTGAAGCCCATCTCTTTCCATCTTTTGGGCCTACCCGGCGGCATGAAGCCGCTCTGCTTGTGCCTCTGGGTGGCAAAGTGATCGGCCTTCTCCTCCCTCTCTATTATCCTCAGCGCCGTCACTATAACGGTCGGCTCTTTTCTTACCGTATTCAAAGTCCGACCTAGTACCAGTCTTATCTGTTTTTCCATCAACTGCGAGAGCGTCTCTACGTCCTCGAAGTAAGCCTTGAGCATAAGAGTGTCCGGCAGAGACTGATTGGGAAGCTTGTGAAGTTCGTACAAAAGATCGTCCCTCGAATTTTCAAGATCCATTAGACTCTGATGGGCGTGGAGAAGTTCGCCTTCGTTTATCCACTGCTTGGTCTTTTCGACGCTCTCGGGAACGGTGAATATGTGCTTTAGATTTTCCTTAGCAGTTACGTACTGCGAGTGGCGCATGTTTTCGTCCTGAACGGCTTGGAGCTTGGTGCTCAGTTCCAGGGCCGAACCGAACGACTGACCTATCAGATCCAACTCCTCCTTGACCGAGCGTATTATCTTGAGCGAGCTTTGCAACTGATTGAAACCTACTTTGACACCGTCGAGTTCGCTCTGCATCGCGGTCTTCAGCATCGTCTCGACCGATGCCTTTTTTCGGCCTATCCTTCGCTTGTACTGCTCAACTTTCTCCAGCTGACCGGGTCGCTGGAGCATGTTTATTACGTGTTTCGTGCCAGCGGCCTTGGCGCTCTCCTCCTTTCTCTGTAGGTCGTTCATCGTATCCGTGTCCATTATCTATCTGACGTCGTGATATTTCATACCGCGCGATCGATGAAGAGACGGTGCAGACTCGTCGATATTTTTCGTTCAATCTTTTCTTTACGTCGCGAGTTAGTAAAATATGTATGGGGGTTATTGTCAATTAACGGCCGGACTCCGAGGTTACATTATTGAGATTACAAACGTCAGGACTGGTAAACCGAGAGGGTGGTTTCGAGAATTTTAACAAGTAGTTTACATCAGATGGCTCACTCGTTTATTTTTGTCGTTGTTTTTCGGAGAGAGAATTGTCGCAGAGCGCTTACCGGCTCGCGGGTGAGTTTCGACGACGCTCGGTCCGTACAACGGATCCCCACTTTATCTCGCCCCAATGCTGTTTTTCTGACGAACATAACCTGACGATGCTCAATACCGTAGTGTTTTGTTAGGAAATTTGTACTTGCATATCGTTTCTTCACGATGAAAATTACGATCTGGTTTCACTCACGGATAAACCGCCTGTTCGCGCACGGGAAGCGACGTTGCTCGTCTGAATCGTGATACCGATACAAACAATCCCTGGTTCGTAGTTGCGTGGAAAAAAAAGAAATGTTGTTACAGATTGATGGTGGGTGTGCGCCTGTCAAACAATAGAATAGAATCGCGATTTTCAAATTACGCGATAAACACACTGTTGCGATGGTATTGGTGCTTTCGATAAAGGCGCGCGACGACGACGAGGTCGGGCAAGAAAATGTCGAGTTTATGGGAATATTTCCGATGCCTACCATCGGCATCGACGTCAACGATATACCAAGCAGAAAAGCTTCGGTCAAAAAGTTGGACGTATTTTTCATATGCTTCTCGATTTTAACTCACATCGTCGATGTTGGATTCGATCTCAATCTCGCCATAAGATATTTGATCGACGGTGAAAAAGCTTACTTCTATTGGACACTTGGATTCCTCTTCATACCATCGTTTATCAATATTGTCATCAGTCTGAGAATGTACAATCAAGATTGTGAGGTAATCAATATTATTGTTATGACTCTTATTATTATTATTATTATTATTTATGTAAAATTTTTCATGCAACTGAATACAGATGAATGCAGGCTCTGAGACTGCCAAACATCGAGGATTGGCAAGCAGAGCTGTACATAACAAAGCCTGCTGGATATTCATACTGGTGCTTCAATTAGCTCCGGTCCTTCGGCACATCGATAGCCTTAAGTATGCCTTGAAAGCCAGGAAATGTGAGAGGGACGGCGATCAAGTCAATCAGAGAAGATACTATACGAGGATGCTAAAAGAGGATCAGGACATAGCTCTCCTTAGAGTATTCGAGTGTTTCTTGGAAGCTGCGCCTCAGCAAATTTTGCAACTGACCATAATGCTGAAGAATTATCACCAGACCTTCAATCTGCAGTGTAAACATTTTTTTATGGAATTTGAAAAGTCGCGGAGAAAAGCAGGAAGAAGGTTTATCGTATTTTTACTGTTACAGTGTTACATCAGGTTGGCAGTATCTGCAGCTCTCTGGTGAGCATGGGATGGGCCATGGCAAGCTACAATCGGAGCATCAGATTAGCGCAATGGGACAAATCTAATATCGGCGTGGTTGGGACTCTGCTGCAGTTTCTCTGGCACTTTTTGATCACTGGTATGCTAATGTAAAATTATTGGAATAGTTATTTGTATGGCAAGGGCGTAGAAAGGGAGTTCTTGACGAATATTAAAATGCGACATTCATTTTCAGAGTATGAAAAACAACATTCAAGCACGGGTCAGAACTCCCTTTTCTATGGCCATGCCAGTCACATAATTTTTCCTAACAAATTTACCAAAAACAACGCTTTTCGTTTTTTGAAAGTGCACGTGGAAAGGCACTTTCCCGCACTAGTGCGGGAAAAGAGATGATATTGCGTTTGTACGCATGCGCAGTATTTTTCCCGCACGCGATGAGAAAAAGTGCCTTTCTGCGCACACGTCACAGGAACGGAAAGCGCGATTTTACGTGCATGCGTTAGGAAAAAATGATAATTTCGTTATTTTCACGTGTTTATTACACACACACTCGCAAACTTGTTTAAGCGAAATTTTATTTTCGTTAAATAGTAATAGTTTCTTTACTTACTTCGTACGCGGTGAAAAAAATGGAATCCCCCTCAGAAAAAAAAACGATACGCAGATTTAAACGTTAAAGTTGGAAGATTAATGTAAAGTCTGCATTCATCAAAGTCAAATAAAAAAATATATTTTGTAATTATCTTTTCAGTATCGAGGATCATATCCATAAGCGCAGTGGCAAGTATATGGGTCTTGTACACCGGTGTTTACTGTGCCCTGCATTGGATCAGCATGACAATCTGGATCTTGGCTGAGCCTTCAGGTGCCATGGAATTCTGCCGCGATCGTAGACGAGCCCCGCACACGCCCCTGACAATTCGCGAACGTATAGGCTCCGTCATGTTTGCGTCCGTTCTCGGCGTAGTCTATATTTTCATATATCTCAATCCCACCGACGGTTCGACTTTCTTCAGGCATTTACTCTATTATTTACTCTGTTTTGTCGAGAATCTCATTGCCTGTAGCCTGTGGGCATTCGTCGCCACCGCTGAAATAACTGAGCGTTGGTATTTCGAGCTCCTTATTTCTCTGTGCATTGCACCGTTCGCAATCGGATCCGTATCCATGATTCTCTACTACAAGTACTTTCATCCTTCTACGAAAACTTCGAAAGAGCCGCCGACACAAACCAGCCAATGTTTGTCCGCCGCGATTTAGAAATATTTCCCTCATCGTTACTCATGTACAGAAGAGAGATTTCTCAAGGGACCATTGTAAAGCTTAAACGATATATTGTCATCGAGAAAAACACTGCCATGAACATTTTCTTTTTGTACGTTTAAATCGGCCGATCGGTAAGTAAACTATACCCATGTTTCGGCAGTCGTATTCTGTAAGATTTGTAAGTAGAACTGTTTGTACCTTGCCTACAAAAAAAACATGTAAATATTTCATACTTTTTTATACGTTCATAGAATCTTTTTATATAAGTTATTTCAATATTTATTTGTGATAAAGGATATTTTCTATTAGATTATATATATTATGCAATAAATAAATCTAGTTAAAACTGCTTTTATGTTTTATGAACCTCAAGTACCCGCATCGAACTAGTATCTTATAGTGGTAATATCTTTTGTAAGTGTTCATTGGTTTTTTTTTTTTTTTTATAAAGTGAAAACAATGAACCACAGTCGTCAACGACAATAGCACTCTTCGACATCGAAAACTCCGACTCTCTTGGAGCGTTAAAATAAAATTATTTGCATTTTATTATTGAATTTTTGTCAGAGGTTTAAAAAACATGCTCGCGTGAATATCTTATAGATAGCAAAATTAATAGTATTATCAAAGGAGTGCTATGTGTAAAAATGACAGGAAATTTTCATAGTTGGATCAATCGACAGGATTTTGGACGACTATTAGTATAAACTCTTTGTCCGGCGCTACCATGACCTCGTGTTTCTTACTGCGAATACGCAGAAAGGTGAGATCATTGGTGGGATCCAAATCGCGAACCACGGAGCGAGCCTTGTCGGACAGTTGACTAATCAATCCTGCATACTGAACGGTTGTTGTGTTGTCCAGTGTCGATTTAATCGGAATACCTAATTTTTACGAAATTACGTGAATAATGTTTAATGATTTTTTTTTTTTTTTCATGAAACCTACTGTGAAAATAACCAACCAACCTTCCGAATTAACCACGATAGTTCCGACTACTCCCTTGTGCGACTGAATGCGCTTCATAGTTTCTTCGACCTCTTGAGCCTGAAATATCATAAGTTATGGTAACAATTTAAAAATGCTTTTAAGCACGATTATGATAAGGATTTACCATTTTTTTTTCGTTGACAAGATCTTCACGGAAAACGGTTGACAAGTAAACGAGTCACCACGCGTCATCGACAACGAAACAAGCGTTCTCAAGGAAACCAAAGGAAACCAATGGACTGCAGAACATTTGACATAGGTAAGGTGATACCGCAAAGTGCCGTTAAATTTTATCGCGATAGATAATTGGGTTAGCGCGACATCTAGTACGCTGTTACGATAACGTCAAACAAAATCGCGGGAAATTTGAAGAGCAACTATTAACGAACGGAACGATAAGTGCGATATTATGAGTACATGCTTTGTATAAAAACGTAAAAAAACGTCCGTTTTGCTTACTCACAGAGAAAGTTATGTTTTCACAACAACAAAAAATGAAAGTTGTTCGTTTTTTTCCAGAATTTTCTGAGGCGGTTAAATTATGGGGAAAAACACGACGACAACGGTAAGTTGCGTCCAATTATTTCGCGGATAACTGTAAAAATTTCATTATGGTTATAGCCGTCCGGATAACTTATGAATAAGTGTAGTTCGTTCGGACGCCCCGTCCGGATTCTTTTGCTCTTATATAGTGGATATGGGCTTATTTTTACTGTTACCGGACTCATAAAATATATTTCCGTCTGCCGTTTTATAATCTGAACTTCTTCTATCACGCAGATTGAAAACTTATAAAGTTTTCTCAAATGCCAGTTGAACATTAAAGGTTATGGTTGCATCCGGACTAATACATATATGTGGTTAACAATTGTATAGCATTCGTCCGGATAAGTCATTGTGCAATTGGCAACGTTGTATATGGAAGATTAGACCCTACACAACGTTGCCAATTGAACAATGACTTATCCGGGCGAATACTATACAATTGTTTGTCTGACTACAATAGTTTGCATCTCAGAATGAAATATCTGAGTGAAAACAATTCTTCATCTGGACAGAGTAGCTAAAAACCTTAGAATTAAATATGCAAACAAACAAATTTGTATTATCATACATAACATATTCATATGTTATTCGGATGATTAAACACAGCAGATTTGTTTTGATGCAGCTTGGTTTGTTTTGTTTCTTACTGCAGGCTTGATTTGTCGATGCTTCGACAAATGTACACATACAGAGATTTACTTTGTGGATCTTTGATGAATAAAAATCATGGAGATTGGAGCAGATTCTTTTAATGTAGCCAGTGACAATGTACAACAGATACATCTATGAAGACCCTGCGTATAATGTAAGTAAACGGTATCTACGATTTATTATTTATCATTATCATTATCAAAACAATCAATCATCGGGAGGAATGCCCAGTTCTTCATCGGTCCATTGCGATGGGTCCGGATAGTCAAATTCACCCTGCAAAAAACATTTGAATGTTCATATGAAATCTTACGTTAATTCGTCGGTAAACATTTTTTTTCTCGTAAATTTGTTGGTCACTCACGATAACGTGGCCGTACTCGTGCCACATGTGCCACAAAATCCACCACCACATAAATCCGCCCAAACATTCAGCCGCTATCTGGTCCTCTTTGGGACCAGCCGGAACGTCACGATAGTAGAAACTAAAATACAAAATTCTGTTAAAATGGCGATGTGATGTTTTTTATGTTCGGAAACACATGAAATTGCCTCGTCGTCGAATTCGACAAGGTATACGCAGAAGAGTAGAAGAAAATATTGGAGAGGAGAATTCTAACCTGCAGAACAGCAGTTACATAACCTGTAAGGTTAATCGAACTTACGTGGCGTGTGAACTTTTACGCGACGGTACGACATCGCGTAGGGTTTGTCTCGTCGCAACTGTCTTGACGACATTTTTCAACAGTCGGACTCCCCGAGAGACAAACATAGTATTGGAAAATCGGGTCGGTTCACTGTCAACACCGACCTTCAATTGTCTCAAATGCTCCGATCTTCTGTAACGACGACTAGGTGGCGGCTACGTCGGCGTCGAGGAGTTCGGGACGAGAACGCATGAGAGGCACGAAAGTGGAGGGGTTTCATTACGATCGATCCAAGTTAGATAATCTTCGTTTTATTTTTACCCATCGTTGTCCTTTCGCGTTAATTCCTGCGTCGGCTAATCGTCTATCTAGCTAATACGATAAATAACGCATTTCTCGCAGCAAATACGTCGTAGACTAGATTGTACTGTTTTCATCGTATGTAAATGGTATGTAATCAGCATCGCCCGATTCCCCCTCGGTGCTCGCGTTAACGGAGAATCGTGAGGTCAAATCTTTAAACAGTAACTCGAAGAAATTAAATTGGGGAAAGGCACGGGTAAAGGATAAGATATAATTTATTAAATTACTTATTTTATATATCTATTTACTATACACCTTTTTTTATCAGCTCGGACTTTCCTCGCTGAAATACATCATCTCGTCGTATTTATAACACTGCGTTTTACATTTTTCTTTGCTACAGTGGATGTAACAATTTTTTTTCGTTCAGTTTGTTTTTTCTCAGATTCGTACAGTATGTACAAGCGGTCAATCGTAGTTTATTCCGTTACGACGACACTTGACCGAATTATGATAAACGCTTCGTCGGCGTTTTTTTAATTTACATGTAATAATAATAATAATTCATTCGGGCATGCGACCACTTGGTGTGGGCCAATGTTCTCCAGGAACATTTGTTTTGCCAAGGGTATCGGTATAATTTTTCCTATAATTCGAACTATAACTTCGTCGCTTGTTATCTCTTCCTCCCCGTAAATTCGCAAGCCGCGCTCACCGTCCTCCGTGGACGGGGATTCATTGCCGCATCTACGATATCGATTGTTTGAACAGTCGCGAAAGAAATAAGAAATTCCTCGAAAGTTTCGTCGCGCGAATCAACTTCCGCGAAACTTTTCCCGGTGGAAGAAGGGAAAATAAAATTCAAAGACGGTAACAACCCTCGACTTGACGAAAATGTATACTCATCGATAAATGTGAGATAGGCGTGACGAGCGATAAGGTAGGATGTATGTAGTCGGTGACAAACATACGCGCGCGAGTTTATTTACCGTTCGTATGACTGGAGAGATCGATCGGACTGTTCAGCTGACTCAATAGGGTCTATCGTCGGTCTTGTTTAGAGTAACATAGTCGTTGGATTTTCGAGGAGACTTTTAAACGCGGCGAGCCATTGCGCTCCGACTGCACCGTCGACGGTGCGATGATCGCAGCTCGCCGTTACGGACATGTATTGGGCAGTGATGAATCTGGAAACACAAATACAGTGTTTATTGCTGATCTAGTTTAATCGAAAAATAAAAAAACAATTATATGAGCCCTTACCCTTTTTCATTGTCGGCGGGAATGAGTCTAGTCTCGGTCGTGCCGACCGCGAGTATAATCGATTGAGGTGGGTTAATGATCGCCGAAAAGTTCTTAATACCGAACATTCCCAAATTCGAAACTGTGATAGTTCCACCCTGAAACTCTTGCGGTTGAAGTTTGCCCTCTCTGGCTTTCGCAGCGAGAGCTTTGACGTCCTTGCTGATTTCAACGATGCCCTTCGCGTCAGCCGCGAATACTATCGGCGTTATGAGACCGTTTTCCGTGCTGACAGCGACGCTCACGTCCACGTGGTCGTATCTGCGTTAAGAGTTTCTCGTCAATCCCATTCGATCCCTTAGTTATACGTACGAAATTACTGTATATATTGTATCTCGTTGCCTCGAACTTACTGTCTTATAACGTCACCGAGCCACGCGCTGTTTCCCTCCGGGACTTTTCTGCATGCCATTGCCATTCCCTTGATTATAATATCGTTGACGCTCAGCTTGACCTTTTCCTTTTCGAGCATCCTGTTGAACTGCTCGCGCATAGCGAGCGCGGCGTCCATTCGAACATCGACCGTCAGATAGTAGTGAGGAATCGTCTGCTTGCTCTCGAGCAAACGTTTCGCTATAACACCGCGAATCGAGGACACAGGGATGTCCTGGCCTCCGGGGAAGGCTCCGGGCATCGCCTGACCGGCCGCGGGACGTCCCGCTGCCGCTCCAGCTGGCGAGGCGCCCGCTAGATCTTTCGATGTTATCGACGCGAATAGACCCGATCCGGAGAGACCCTGCAGAATGAGCCCTTGCTCGGCCGCCAGTCTTTTCGCCAGGGGACTCGCGAATATTCTGTCGCCCGAGGGAGCCGCGATCGATGGCCGAGCTGAGGGTGGAGGTGCAGCTGCGGCTTTCGGAGCTGGAGCCGGGGGAGCTGCGGCCGGAGTAGGCGGAGCTGGCGCGGATGGTGCCGCAGCGGTGCTTCCAGAATCCTTGAAATCCTTGAAAGCAGCGACGCTGCCTTCGTCCGCCACGATTATGCAAACCAACTGTCCTATACTGACGTTCTTAGTTCCGGCCGGTATAATTATCTTGGCTAGATATCCCTCCTCCGGCGTTTCGAAACCCATCGTAGCCTTGTCCGTTTCAATTTCAGCGAGAAGGTCGCCTTCGTTGAGCTTGTCACCTGTCGTAGATTAAGTTTGACGATGAGCATAGTTCAGTGAGATAAGAACAATTTATCGTTTGGAGGTGCGTACCTTCTTTCTTCTGCCAACTGATTATCGTGCCAGTCTCCATGGTAGGCGAGAGAGCAGGCAACGATACCTTGAAGTGTGCCGGATAATCCGCGTAGAATCTCAGCTGTTGCCTCCATGGTCCAGCCGTCGTTCGTTGCGCGTTGCTCGTCTGGTACCTTAAACAACGAACGAGAATACACGAAATATTCGCGAGTTTATTGTTAAACTCGAGAGTGGCTATCTAACCTCAAATAATCAATGCTGTTCACAGCTTCGTCGGAAAATTAACGTAAAATAGCGATTATCGTTGCGGAAAGCAAGATTAACGATCAAATCTATCGTGTAGAAGTACCTTTGCAAGATTTTTCTGTGAAGACATCGCGTCGTAACGCATCTCACAGTGTTGGCTCGTACCGCGTTACGTAGTGTCAATCGTGCCAATTCATAACGAAGACTCGTCGTCGTTCGTAACAACATTTCTCAAGACTTTGTGTCGTGGAAGTTTGGAGGTTCTCCTCTAGACCTCGATTTAAGACTTGTGATTTTTTTCGTTATCGTTACGCGTGGGTTTCGACCTGCGCGTTGAGGGGTGCCCGCCGAACGTGGGGTTTTCAGTTACACGTCCAAAGATAATCGCGAAAAAAATAAAGGGGCCACGGTTGTTCCACACCGACGGGCGAACGCGACTGGCCCGATCGAGATTCTGTTTTAGAGGTCGTTCGCAAGGTCACGTGAACGATAGGAATGTTCATTCGGATGTAAGTTTTACTTCCGGAAATCCACTCGTTCGACGCGTGTTCGGGAATCGTCGCTCGTCGGTGTGTTTGCCACGGTATTAATTCTGGCATTCATCGTTAAGTTTCGATAGGCGAATAATGTACGAGATCGCTAGAAATGGCAAGCCGTGCAGTAGCCGCGGCGGTCACATACGTCACATATGTGGAGTCGACAGTGGTCGGGAGTTCGTGCAAGCAACGGACCAGATTCGACCACTAGATGGTGCCGGTTTACGTCGCGATTACCCGATGGAACATGTGAGCTGATAATCGCATTTTTCTTTTGTTATTTTTTTGTTATTACAAACGAATGTTTATTTTCGCCTGACGGTAAACTTGGTTGGAGCGCGTAGTTCGGATTGTCAAAATCACATACGGATTTATCGTTGGAAGAAATATGAAAAAACGCGTACCATCGAAAATTTCCATGGCTTCGAAGGGCTCGCGTACGGCGAACGACTCGGGTTTGGTCACGAATATTGGTTTATTTACTTTTCCCAATGGGGATAGTTACGAGGGTGAATATAGGATTTGTGGAGGGCAGCCCTTACTGGCCAGGCAAGGTGACTCACGTCGATAATTAAATCTCTTTTAAATCGTACGAGCCACGAGCTATTGCGATTTTTCTCAGGTCGGGGAATTTATGAGACCGACGACTTTCACAGATACGAGGCTGTGTGGGATCGCGATAGAATCGGCGATGACCTTCACATCCGGTAAAGCCCCTGATGAAAATATCTCTCTGACAATTTGTCTGAAAAACTCTAAACGGACCGTTTCAGTGATTTTCACCGATTTTCCGAGATTTTTCTCTGAATTTCTCTGCTATATGCTAAATATCTCTGCCATTTTCTCCGATCAGCCTTCAGCAGTCACAATATATCAGAAAAATTGAGAGTACTTTCCGAAAATCTCTGGATACCTCTGATTTTTTTCTGATAAAGTACGTTAAGAGAAGATACGAGTTGTCTCTCTAAGATCTACTCATTCTGTTACTTGGACGAACAGCAGGCTTATTTAACAAAAATACGATTTATTTTCTGAAAAACTCCGATTTTCTCGTATAATGTGTATTTTAAACATTTCAGACAACTTACGGGTTTTCTCTAAAACTTACTCATTCTGTTACCCTAATGAACAATAGACTTTTTTAGAGAAAATACGACTTATTATCTGAAGAGCTCTGCTTTTTCGGATAATGTGGGTTTAGAGAATTTTAGAAAACGTACCAGTTCGGTCTAACATCTATTCATTCTGATATTCGTACGAACAGTAGACTTTTTCAGAGAAAATTCCATTTATTTTCTGAAAAACTGCCATTTTCTTGGATGATGTATGTTTAGAGAATTTCAAAGAACTTACGAGTTGTCTCTAAGATCTACTTATTCCGTTACTCGAACAGAATATTTCATGTATACCTTGTATGAGAAATTCACCGAAAATTTGACTTTTTCATAAAATACTTTCTGAATATAGAAGAGGAACAGGCTTATAATATCAATAAAGTTCATAGTTTTTCAGAGAAGTTGGCAACGAAAATCAGAGATTTTCCGAACAATTTAGAATTCATTTTCAGAAAAATCTTCGAATTCCTCTGAAAAGTGCGAAAAGTGAGAGAAATTTCGAGGAAATTTTCCGAGACGTTCGGATATATTTTCCGAGATATTCAGAGAAATATTTTCACCAGGGCGCGAAACCCTAATTCCTCTCGTCGAGACATGAGTGTGATGTGTGCATCTTATTATCTAGTTTTAACGATGGAACGGCGTACAAGGGAGGCTTGGACGAAGACGGAAACATGAGTGGCCCTGGTATTTATTTCTTGCCCGACGGTTCCTCGGTTGCGGCGATTTGGAACAAGAACAGGCCGTCCCTTGATATTCGATATAGGGAACCTCTCGGCTTTATCTGGAAGGGTGAACTGTCAGCGGATGGGGATGTGAGATATAAACAAGAATTCCATTAGTTATTTGAATAGAGTCGGTAGTATATGAGGTTAATTTTCCGAAGGTTCGTTTCGCGACCGGAAATCATTTCTGGGACGAAATTCATGTCCCTCGGGAAAATAAATCCGGGATTGAAGCAACGGCTCAACTTCCGTCTACGTAGGAACTGTTTGAACATGCCGAGGCTGATTTAGCTGATGGAATATTTGTGCGTTGTATAAAGTGACAAATACGTATAAAATCACAATTTATTAGTAAGACATTAGCAATTCTGGATTTAAAAAAATATCAATATTTCTGAAAATCAATATCGAATTAGTCCTCCTTGTACATAGCGGGCACCGTGTACGCCCTCGTAGCGGGTCTGTAAATCGGATTCTGTATCAAAGCGTACACCGTTCTTTTTTTCTCTTCCTCGAACTTCGCGTACTCGCGTTTGTCCTTTATAGCTGTCCAGGATCTAAATAAAAAACACCAAACGATATTAGAATTTTGAACTTTTCTAAAATTGTTCATTGACTCACTTCCATATCAGCAGTCCGATTATTCCTGCGATAACGATAAGTCCGACTATCAAAGCCGGAACGAATGCCACGTGAGTTGGAGTCCTACAGACCTGAATAAGTAAGTAAGTAAGTAAATAAATAAATAAATAAATAAATAAATAATTAAATAAATAAATAAATAAATAAATAAATAAATAAATAAATAAACAAACAAACAAATAAATAAATAAATAAATAAATAAATAAATAAATAAATAAATAAATAAACAAATAAATAAATAATTCAGCGACGTTTTCATGGAATCGTTATCAAGATGAAGAAATCTTGCCTTTTTCCCAATTTTCAGCAATAGAGTATTATCCTTGTTGAACTGATAGACGTACGGTATCGTGCAAACCGTCGATTCTTGTACTTTTCTGACGATGCAGTAATGATCGCTACCCGTGTCGACGTCGTCGACATTTTCGATTTTGTATGGAGTCATATTCTCGGGTTCGCAAAATTTACGAGCTACTTCTGGTTTCTCGACAGTCGCGTTTACGCAACTTTCGTATAGTACGCAGAGGCCGCTGCCACCAGTGCTGGCCGACGATTCGCAGTATGTTCCGCGATAGAGTAATCCGTCTGCCGGCGCGGTGACGTTGCACCTGCAATGTCCGCAATCGCAGAATCCGTGATCGGCGCAAACGACGCTGCTTCCCGGTGCGATGCATGGAGCTTCGCCGGCGGGACATTTACAGCTCTCCCCTTCCCATCCCGCTATACAGACGCACGTGCCGCATTCGCAGGTCCCCCTGCCTCCGCACTCGATACCGTCTATCTGATTGTCCGTACAATTTTGAGTTAATTTTCCAATCACACCCTAGTAAGTTGACGTACGGCCGCTTTTAGGGAACAAACTAAAAAAAACGGACGAAACGGACCGCAAAAACGATAAAACGGACCGTACGTTTTTGGATTGGTCCTTCTTCGGTTGTGGAAACCTAGGAAGGACCGAACGTTTTTTATAAACATTTTTGGCTAAGTTTTTTTTGTTTTGCTTTCAATTCTGTTTTTAATGAAAGGACAGAATAAAAATACGATCTTGGTCCTTTTTCGGTTGCGGGAACCGAAAACGGACCAAAGCAAATTTTTCGAAAAAAATGTTCGGTTGGTTTTCGGTTTCCGCAACCGAAAAAATACCAAATGCGAACAAAAAATGTACAGTCGTTTTGTCGTTTTTTACGGTCCGTTTTGTTCCCCAACGGACGTGTCCGTTTTGCGGTCCGTTTGCGGTCCGTAAACTTGCTAGGGCATTTTTTTTCTCGTTACCTTATCGCACGGCGAGCACTCGCAATACTGTCCGTTGTAGCCCGGATCGCACGTGCAACTTCCGCAAGTGCATTCACCTCTGTTGGAACAAACCCTATCTTCCCCGGGTCGGAAACACTGCAGTCTGTTTTCCGCCCAGGCGGCGTCATCGCAGTCGCAAGTTTCCCCTGTAAAAATGATTTTTTTTAACCCTTCAAGACCGAGGTGTAGTTTCGCTTGAAAAAACAAAATCGGAAACGCTCGAAACTTTGTAGATTAAAAAATTCCAGAATTAAAAAATAGTACATTTCGATACGAGTGCGAAATAGTATATTATGCCACAAGGGAGGAAAGTGCGTGTTTTCACCGAGTGTGAAGTTTGATTTTGAAGCAGAAATTCACGCGAGGTGAAAATACACTTCCTCCCTTGTAACATACGTTATTTTTTTTCCCGACTTCGTTAAAATAACCACATTTCTTGCGTCGCAAAATCGTCATGTTCGCCAGTTACCATTACTGGCCCGAGAGTAATAGCATTTCCAGATGGAGTAATGAGCCTCATTACTCCCTAAGGAGTAATGCAATTATACTGCGCATGCGCATAGGTAATAATGATCATCGGTCAATAATAGGCTATTTTCCGCCCGTATTGTACGCAAGAAATGTGGTTATTTTAGCGCAGTCGGGAAAAAAACTTGTTCTGACGAATATGAGTTTGCGGCCCGAGCCGAAGGCGAGTGTTGCAATCACACGAGTTCAGAAAACGTTTTTCGCACGAGTATCGAACAAAATTTTATTTCACAAGGTGCGGAAGTGGGGGTTTTCGAAGCGTGCGCAAAAACCGCTATTTTCCCACCGAGTAAAATAAAAATATTTTCGGAAATGACTGAATTTAACCAATGAGCTAACAACAGCATATTGAGCATTAAAGGGTTAATTAGGCCTTTAATAACATCAAAGTGTTCATTAATATGTTTCGTCACTTTCGAATGAACGATCTCATTACCGGACCACCCAAAGTCGCATTGGCATATCCCGCACTCGTCGGTGCCGTGGTCGCAGTGAGATTTGTCGGTACTTCTTCCGCAATCGCAGCCGCACAGTAACTCGACATCGATCTCGGACTCCGAGGCTTCGGAGGCGAGCGCGTCGTCGATAACTACACGTTGTCTCTACACCGATCGGATCAATTTTTATTAACAACATGTAAAGAAAAAACAAAAATTACTTGAGGAATACCGTGAATTAGTCTTACCCACAAACTCTGATTTCGCGGGCATTCGTTCATGGAAAAATCGACCCGAAATTCATAGACTTTGCCTTCGACGAGCTCGTCGCATTCGGAGGTCTCGATTTGCTCATCGCCGTTTCTTCCGCAATTCGAGTAATAGCGAACCATCAGTTCCGGCGTCGAGTTGTCCCGGAGAACGACTTTCGTCACGATCTCATGATAGGCTCTCTCGACGATCTCGAGAATATTCGAGCTGTTCTCGGCCAGAGTGGCCACTCGTGCCTTCTCGCGCAGAAGATCCGTTATCCTCTCGTACTCTTCTCGGCGATCCTCGGTCACGGCGAATATTAGATTGACCTTTCTCGACTTCAGCAGTCGAGATACCTCGGCTAGCGACGGATAATCCATGTTCCTCGACATCGTGTACTCGCCGGCGTCGTTCAAGTGGCATTCGAAATCTTGACGATTTACCACACCGCCGAGCTGAATTACAAATTTATTTTATTTTAATGAGGCATACAAAAGAAAAAGAAAAAAAAATGTAAAATGAAGCTTCGGATACTTTTCCATCACCGGCGAAATGAAGAAAACCGTCTGTTGCGACGAGCATGAGCTTCCGGGCCTGTCGAGCCCAGCCCACTTCATTAGCGCACACAACTGCCTGAACTACCCCGTCTAGGCCACCCTCCAAATTGTCGACGTTTCCTGTTACATCACTTGCATTCACCTGATAATCATAATATAAAAATTAATAATATATTTCCAACATAATATAACAATAATAATAATTATTATTATATGATTAATTTATTATCTCTATATAATATATAAAAGTCTCGCCGTTGTCGCTGCCGCCGTGTCAACAATCGGAGGGACATTAAGGTAGTACTAGCGGACAGCCTGAGCCCACGTGAGTTCAGAGAGGATTGAGAGAGGAATTGCGAACACTTCTCGATGAGATAAAAATCTGAAAAAAGTCAACCATATGGAAGGTACTGAAAATATTAATTTTGCATAAGAATAATTCCAAAATGTTTATTAACAAATTGAAGAAAAAAAAATGTTCCCAACAAATCACCCGGCAACCTAGTTTTTTTTAAAATGAAAACCATTTGTTAAAATTTCTGAATACGTATGAATTTTTTCAGAATTTGGTGTAATTTTTGAAAATCGCGTTTTCAGTTAATAAAAAAACATCATTTCCAAAAATTACACAAAATTCTGAAAAAATTCATACGTATTCAAAAAGATTGACAATTTGTTTTTATATGAACAAAAAGTTAAGTTGCCGGGGCATTTGTTGAACATTTTTTTTCATTAATTTGTTAATAACATTTTGGATTTATTATTATGCATAATAAATATTTTCAGCACCTTCCATATGCTTGATTTTTTCAGATTTTTATCCCGTCGAGAAGTGTTCGCAATTTTCTCTCAATTCTCTCTGAACTCACGTGGGCTTAGGCTGCCCGCTAGTTCTACCTTAAGTTGGTCAATAATAGGGGCGTGAATCTGGCAAATAATAAGGACGTGAAGTGGGTCAATAATACCTTTGTGAGAATGGTCAATAATAGCCCCCAGCCTGAAATATTAAAATTCCCCTTGGGTGGCGCCTCAGACTGAATTATTCTAAGTCCTTAAAGGGGGGGAGGACGGGGGGGCTGAAATATTCTCGCTAAGTCTCGCTGTTAATGTCACCGCCGCTGTGTCAAAAATCGAGGGCGTATCAGCTTCACCATACGGAGAGAGCGGTTCCTTTTTATGATGGTGATCCTTTTCCGCCTTATCGTAATAACTCCCCTTGGGTGGGCCATCAATCTGAAATATTCTAAGTTCCCTTACAGAGCCCCCCCCCTCTTTAAGGTTTGGCGGTATCAAGGAGGGAGGGGGTAACCCTGCCTTTAGTCTTGATTATTCCCCTATTCTAAGAAAGTTTTCGAGATATTCAACGGAAGCGCGCGAACGTCAGACGCCCTATTAGTAACAATATATTTAATAATATAACATCTGTATTGTGTGTTATTTCAGCAAGGTCTTATGGACTTTCCGTACCTCCTGAATAAATCTCTGGACATCGTCGGTGAGCCGCATGTGATGCCTAAAGGAGTAGAGCGGCGCGCAGGTGGTGTGCTGACTCTTGCAGGGATTTTGCTCATGATTCGGAAATATGTAGGGCATGAGGGGCTTGTCGGCGTAACTGCCGAAGCCCAGACGAAAATTCGTCGTGAAAGTTCCGAGGGTATGAGCCATTTTCCATCCCAGGCCAACGAGCGTTTCCTTGTCGTCCTTCATCGACCACGTGAGGTCCATCAGGTAATACAAATCGAGAGGATAGTTCCTGACAAGAACGATCGATTTTCAATTTTCATTATGTTTATGCATGAATTTTCGTAAAGCGTGTTCGTAGGATTACAATTAGGCTAATAGGAAATGATCTTTGTATTATGAATTGCACGTGGGGAGTATATAACTCGTTCTTGCAAAAATTCCCGAGACGGACACCCGAGGCTGGCTCGGTTTAACTTTCCTATTTATCTTATGGGCGGGAGACACGTCAACGATCAATAGGAATAAAAACATTGTTTCCTGGTAATTGAAACATAGGAACTCCGAGAAATTGTCCATGCAAACACGGTAAAAAATGGTTTTCGATCTCTAAAAAAAGGTGGGCCATTAATAATTTTCTTGATACTTTATCTTCTTTACATAAGGACTATAAGCGTTGTCTCTAAATGCTTTTGGATCTCTAAAAAAATGTGGATCGTTAATAATTTTTTTGCTATTTTATCTTCTTTATATAGGGATAATAAATGTGTGTGCCTATATGACGTAGATAAATTAGTAACGGTACATTTTTTCTTCTCCGTGAACGATAAAGACTGATAAGAAAAGCAATTTCTTTGTTTTTCTATTAATGTAACAGCAGATAAATATTTATCCCGCACGTACTTGGCCGGTCTGTAGCTGAATCGCAAAGTCTCCGTCGAGTGGGGCCTCAATCTGACGCTAATTTTCTGTGGTTTCAATTGAACGGGAACTTTGTTCATGACGACATCCTGAAACTCGTCGTTTCTCAGTATCTCAACGTTCCCACTGGAACTTATCCGAATCGCGTCTTTTGGACACCCGAAAGCTTCGAGCCTTGCGGAGCTGCTGCATCTCAATTTACCGATCGTTGAGTTCGAGTATGACTGAAAAAAACGCACATTATTGCATAATAAATATAGTCACTGTAAACAAATTCAGTTTCAATGTTTTTTACATATGATGTATGTTTATGGTGTATCTAAATTTTTACGCACAAATCGATAGATTAATTTTAATATATTAGTCGAATTAACCGGTGCGTTGGTGTAGTGGTTAGCGTGGTCGCCTCTAAACCAGAGCACCGGTACGTCGAGGGTTCGATTTCCGGTGCCGTCGTTTCGTCGAGAAATAAAAATATGGGCGGGACATAGCTCCAGATATATGCTTGAGGCGCACGCGTAACTTGTCCGTGCGTGTCACAAGTATATAGCTGTAGTCCATGTTTACATTCTCGATGAACCTGGACGTAGCTCCGCTGCGGTGAAGCGAATCTGAGACCGACTGTATCGGCATAGGTTTTCTGCAGTTTCCCTATGCCTTTAGTTGTAAGACTAAGGTGAATACGATATAGTGGGGAAGTCGGCTGCAGCCGCAAAAATGGGGGGACTGGCTCGGTGCGTAAGGACAAAAAACAGAATTGGATACAACAGTGAAATAGAGGACTCAGTAATTACTCATCAACATTACACATCAGTAATTACTCATCAACATTACACATCAGTGATTACTCAGTAATTCCTCATAGAGGAAGCTTCGCGAATAAAGGAACCTTATGAGAAAGCGATATGAAAATTTCAACTTCTAACTTTGATGAGAAAGCGATGTAAAAATTCCAATTTACAACTTTATGAGGAAGCGATATGAAAATTTCAATTTTCAACTTTTTTCAACGTCAACGTCAACGTCTTAGAGTTTTGTGCAAAACGGTTGACGGATTCAGGTTCAGCGCGTAAAAAAATATTCCATCGTCACGTTTCACTTTGTCGAATCTGCGTTTGGCGCGAAAAAATACATGGAATTATGCGCTCCAGAATTTTTTTTTTGCCCTTTCGATTTTTATTCCAGAATTCCTAGTGATACCTCTTTATCTAGCTTTTTAATCCCGTCATATCCATCGTCTTGTGTATGTCTTGCTGTAGATCACGATAGGCACCTGGGTTTTTCCGCGATGCCATCGGAAAGCAAAAAAATGGTTGTTTACAAATATCTAAAATCACTCATTTTTGCAATTTTGGCTATCAAAATGCCTGGGAAACTTTTTCGTTAGTTGTCGCTCCGCGACTGTAATTCCATGTATTTTTTCACGTTGATCACGAATCTGACACTTATTTTATTCGTAGATGAATATTTGATACGAAAAAAATGCGTAAAAAAAAAAAAAAAAAATCATGAAATTCAAAAAATTCAAAATGACATAAAATTAAAACGGTTCGATCGATTTTCCTGAAATTTTAATGGGATCATCGGGTGATGATATTCTACCTGTATACGCGTTTTTAGCTCGATAGCTAAGAAATTGCGAGCGCTAGAGCGCGAACAGACATTTATAAAGAAATTAAAAATGGCGTACAAAAAAAACAATTGAACATTTTTGGATGAAATTTTGACCAAACATTGACTACTGATCATACATGAAGTGTGCCAAATTTCAGCTTGATCGGTCAAGGCGTTCTCGAGTTATAGCGGTTTGAATTTTGCACTTCCATTTCACACACACACGCACGCACGCACGCACGCACGCACGCACACACACACACACATCCGGACATTTTTTCTAAATGTGATTTTTCGACGTTTTGGAACATTCTGAACATGTTTTCATTAAAATCTCGAATTTTTTTTTTTGTTTACTATAACAAAGCTTCCTCTATGAGGAAGCAAAAAAAAAATATATTAGTCGAATTAAAAATGAATACTCGGTATTTTTAATCGAGCTTTTAGATGTGTTCATTATACCAATTAATTAACTCAACCTTAATTTTTTATATTAAATCTAATACACCAATTTCATTCATAATTCATACATGTTGCTTCCTCATAGAGGAAGCTATGTTTTCGTGAAAATTTTTTTTCGAGATTTTAATGTTAGCGTACTAGAAGTCGTCGAAAACGTCGAGAAATGTTATTTTTAGCTGTCGTCCGGATGTATGTGTGCGTGTGTGTGACAGCGTGCATTGCTTAGAACGACTATAACTCGGAAACGGCTTGAGATAGCGGGTTGAAACTTTGTACACTAGTGGAGTGGTCAAGTCTGTTCCTTCGATATAATTTCCATGAAGATTGAGGCCCGTTTCGAGATTTTACGCGAATTCGAAATTTTTTCAAAAAGTCTGTGTATATGTAGCTCTAACTTTCGTAAATTTTGAGCTATCGTCCTAAAAATACATATAAATACAATACTACGACCAAAGACCTTTGGTATTGAATTTGGCCGAAATTTACCTTAGGGATCAGATTTTATCGAATTTTGATTTTTTTGAAAAATTACTAAAAATGGTTTAATTTGAGTAAACATGGAGGTATCGAGCTTAAATTTAGCACAGGAATGGACTAACACTGACAATGTTTCGTATTAAATTTGGCAAATATTGATCCAAGCGTTTAAATTTTATGGGATTTTGAAAATTTTGAATTTTTCAATTTTTTTTGACAGGAGTTTCTGAATCAATCATCACGCAAAGAGTAAAATGAGTTATAGTTTCGTAATCAGTGCTGAAGATTAGATTAAAAATTGCCTTAAAACTTTTTTTCTTGTGTTTTAATTATAGTTTCCTCTATGAGAAAGCCAGAATGGCGCAACGAAATTATCATAGAGGAAGTTATGAGCAAAAGCGTAGAACATGAGAAAGTAATTGTGCAAATCACTTTGCACGCTTTTTATATGAATTTTGTTGAAATTTTTTACAACTCACTGACTCCTTTCCGATGTATCGAATCTCGAACATTGAAGCCGATAAATCCTTTGTTATTAAT
The DNA here is from genome assembly GCA_958510785.1 of Exephanes ischioxanthus. Lineage (NCBI taxonomy): Eukaryota > Metazoa > Arthropoda > Insecta > Hymenoptera > Ichneumonidae > Exephanes > Exephanes ischioxanthus. The sequence continues at coordinate 18,564,864 of OY294015.1, forward strand.
GACTACATGAAGAGTGACATGAATAATTTACCCATTCGCTGCACCAGGCGCACCACGGACTGCTCTCCATGCAGTTTTTGCACGAAGTTTGCAGAGCGCATCGTTGAATAGCGATCTCGACCTCTTCGGAGGAAAAAGTCACGCGGCTCGAAATCGAGCAGATGAAGAGAGCCAAGAACGCGTGTATGATTTTATCCATGCCTCACTGTTTTATCGACGATTCACGATTACGAACGCTTTTCCGCATAATTCCACCACCATTTCTTCTTTCTTCTTCTTTCCCCGATTAAGCTAAACGGATACCAGTAAATAATCACCGCGCCTGATTTCCGACACCAGTTAACGAAATTCCGGAGTTAACCCTCGATTTTGCTGTGTGAGAGAGGCGTTTGTGCCATTGAAACATAATTCACGTCGCGCACTGGCCTTATCAGCAGACCGATAACGATCTGCCCGGCGATACCGCGCTATTGGCCGCTCCAGTTACTATAATATCGCTCGAGTCTCTCTGGTAACAGCGAAATTTTCAGCGGGTCGATGATAATGATTCAGAAAATAATTCTATCGCGACATTCGAAGCGCGGTTTTTTTTTATTTTTTTCTTTCCGATGACACATCTGTTCGTCGATTCACACGTGCGCGCGATAACGACTAGTCACATGCTTTCTGGCGTGTGTGTGAAGGCATCATTTGAAAAACGTCGCGTGGCTTTGGTAAGGAACGTTTCCACGCACCTGTTCGACGCCTCTAACGAGGACAAGGTGTCATCTCGTGCGAGAAACAATCGAGGGAAGGAAGGATGTCTGTACACACCGTCGAAATAATGATATTACCAGAGAGAGAGAACGAGCGCCGCTGCATCGCTGTTGCAATGTTGTCCGGACAGAGATGAAGAATACGCCTCGTCAATGAAATTACATAAACGGCTTGGCTGTTATTATATACACCACGGTCGCTATGTGTGTGTACGACGACTGAAATTGTTCGTACCATTCGTTGTCGAACGAATTATCGGCTGGTATTTCTCACACGACGACACCGCAATTTCTGCACCTCCCGATGCGTTCACTCGTCCATCAAATAGCGACCGAAAAATTTGTTTCGTATACCAAAAGCAACGAGAATGGCTCCCCTATGGTGCGTTATTTGTTGTTTTTTTTAGACTTTGAGTTTAGATATTTTAGGTTTTTTTTTAGGCAATATTCGAGAGTAATTTTTTTGCATACATTTTTTTAGCGTATGTAACCGGGGTAGTAGCGTTTCTACTGTAACTACTGTGCGCAACAAAAGTCAACTAAACACGACGGTACAGATCGTCAGTGCGACTATCATTTATCCATGAGAAACGTGGTACGGCCTACTGTGTGAAAAAAGTTGGGCGTGTATACACACCTTCGAAAGCGAAGAGTGTGGATGGCTTTTATCACTGACGCTGAACGAACACATTGTCGATTCTGCTATGTGGGTAGAGATACATACGTTTATGTGGTGTAGCATAAAAGCGTTTGATGATGCCCGAGAGGGAGAGGTGGGGCTATCGACAATGCCATTAACGCTGCACTAACGTAATCTCTCGTAGGCTTGTGGCCTATTTCGATTTGTACATCTGCTTTGCGTTCGACCAACGCTCACTAGGAAATTCTCACTGTTCCGATGAACGACTCTCCGCCGGGGATTTACATTATAGATACTATAATTTACATTATAGTGGGGGGGAGGGGGGGGGGGGGGGGGTGTACAATAAAATTAGGATTATTATCTACAGCATATCCCATTTATTTTGAAGTATAATATACGCGGTAGTCACCAACGTCTTGACGTCGCACAGCGACTCCAAAGGCAAGGATTATGGCACTAGGCCTAAGCTTAAATTCGTTTTCGCTTTTTTCCCCTTGATTTCTAAATTAGTTTGTTCGATTTTCGAGTGCCAATCGGGACGCAGGTCCCACGATACTCTATATCGTTTCAATGAGCCACACTAAATTCACATTTTTCGATCACTCTATGGTTTTTTCTCCATAGAACCTGTTTCATCACCCAAAATCAAGCAAAAACACGAATCTCTACACAAAACCTTTAACCTCACTTTGACCCACTCGGTTTGACAATAAATATATAATATTTCTCGACTCAATTTCGTCAACGCTTTTTTTTTGAAAAATATACGCTGGGATAGATAATTAGATATGCACCGGTTACTGTTACGCATGCTCTTAATTTATACCCGTTTGTTATTTGCTACTGTTTTGTTAAACTCTAAACACTCGACAATATGCGCGAGAGAATCCTTATTATTACTCACTAGCTTTGTATTTTTTTAGTTTTTTTATACTTCATTCATGAACAAATTCGTTCTTACATGTACGTACTACTTGGTCGATAGAGTAATTTCATTTTAAAAAATAATAAAAACACATATGTACACTATAGTCGGAGAGAAAATATCGATATGACAGAATTATCGTTCGCTGAGTTGTACCCAGCATCGTAGAGGGATTTTATTGTTTTGAGATCTATTTCGGGCAGCCGATTTGGGCCGAGCATGGAATCTGGTCATCGATGAGAAATCTCATGCGGAAAGCAATTTTCCTTGTGGATTCGTAACTGGACGTGGGAGAGAGAGTCGGTTAGCGCTATCGAGCGTACTCTCGGGCACCCGTTACGGCTGCTGACTTGTAACGTTCCAACGTTCCCAGTCAGCCCACTTGTCGCGTAACATGATTTTCGGTCCTGTTGCAATTCTTATATGGCTACTTTTGGTCCCGAGAAGTTTACGGTTTCCTCTCAGAACTGGAGACGCGTCTGGCCAACTGCTGGTGAAGTCCCACGCCGTTTTGATCTTTGGATTGCTCGCTCGCAAGATCACCACTTTTCAACGAACTCGCCGTTTTCTCTTCTTGTTCCGGCGACACATCTCTCACCAATCCACGGAGGAACATTGCGACGCAGGGCCAAGGGAACATCCTGCAATGACACGAAAACTGTTTTACCTCAAAGAGGCTACTGACGTGATGTTTCTTGAAGGGAAATCGACCAATTTAGGACATCCCGGGAAAAATAATTGATAATTGTCATATATGATTATACATGATTTATATGAATCATGTATGATTACATATCTCTCTACAATTGACACGGCGCCGCCGCTGGCGTGTCTAGAATCGGGGGGGGGGTCAATAATGGAGTCAGCGGGGGTCAATAGTAGGGTCAGAGGGGTCAACAATAGCATTAGAGGGTCAGTAATTGAGACGTGAAGTAAAGGGACTGGACTGGATTATATATTAATCATATATGATTATAGATGGTTGTATTATATTCATATATGATTGTATATGAATAAAATTTGTTTATACATGGTTCAATATTAAGCATAGATAGTTACTAGTAAAAAGACTTAAACAATCACAACCTGGGCAGGAGCCCAAGGGACCTTAGAATAATCAGCCCCCGTCCCCTCGATCCACCCCCACCCTCCCTCGAAGGGGCATTAGCATTTTTCGGGCTGAGGGGCCACCCCAGGGGGACTTGGAATATTTCAATAGGGGGGGGGGGGGGTGGGTCTGCTTAGACTTAGAATAATAATTGCTTAGTTATACATAATGCCACCGGAACGTTGGTCTAGTGGTTAGCATGCTCGCCTCTAAATCGGAGCATCGGCAGGTGGGGGGAAAGTTGGCTGCCGCCGCAAAAATGGGAGGACTGGCCGGTGCGTAAGGATAAACAACAGAAATGGATAAAAAGATGAGTGAGGACTAGTAATTGCGCATCAACTGAGCCGTCCCGCTATAAGGCAGTAGCTTTGGGGAGCGGGGGACAGTGGAGATAAATAAATAAATAAAAATAAAAATTATATATAATCCCCTCACCCCGTCTCTCCGCTTCTCGTAGGTTCTTCAGAGACTTAGAATAATAAAGGGTTACGTCTATAAAGGGGGGGGGAGCTTAATTATTATTCTACGTCCCCTGAAGAACTTACGCCCTTGCAATTCTAAACCCCACTGAATGAACGTACGTCTGTGTTATTCGAAGTCTATTAAAGGAAAGTATGCACTCATTATTCTAGGTCCATTGAAGGACTTAGAATAATGACGTCGTAACCCCCGTTCCCCACTCCTCCCCTCCCCATCCTCCTTCAACCTCTCCCGAAGCGTCCACCCCGCCATTCCCTCTCGCACGATTCTTGACACGGCGGCGGCGGCGACGACGGCGACGAGAATTTTATATATTATAGAGAGATATATTAATCACACATAATAATTTTTTCTTGGGGTTATAACATTTTGTTGTTTTTTCGCCATGCGATCGATAATAATTCACGAGGTTACATATATCTTACCATTTCGCGGCAATCATCACTTGGAGATAACTCGGTACAATGGCGTATTTTTCGTTGCATCTCATGGCGCTGATTACCTTATCGGCTACATCGTTGGATAGCAGAGTAGGCACGAACCTGAAAAATTATTTTGTTGTAGACAACGCAACGCGACGGTCCTATCATTAATTCCCAAACGGCAATAGCAAACGTTGGTATATAAAAAGCTGCGATATAGTGAAGTGACGAAAATTTGTATCATACCTCGACTGAACATCTTCGAACATGCCAGTGCTGCGAATGAAGTAAGGGCATATCACCGTCGTATTAATGTTATATCCCTCGGCCTGAGGAAAAAAAACATTGAAATTGTCTCATACCTGTTGTGCCACGCAATAACGATAATCCTGGCTAGCTAGCTTGCTCCAGCATTAATTTATGTTAATTGTTTTTTTATACAGACACGTCTGCAGCGCGTTTCATGTTAATAGGAAAGATCTACGTTGCATGGATCAACAGCTCGAACGAGAATGCAAATATCGATACAGTGTCAAGATATATATATATATGTTTTTCGTAGCCGATGGGAATATAGGGATCACGGACACATACCGATTTTTTTATTTAAAATATTCATATCCAATACTCGCCTCCAGTTCCATGCTCAGTGCCTCGTCGAATCCGACGGCGGCGAATTTTGAGGCGCAGTAGTCGACCAGCTTGGAAATTCCGCAGTGACCCGCCAAGCTGGCGATGCTCACGATGTGACCCTTGTTATCCTCGATCATCGCCGGCAGGAAGGCCTTTACGGTCTGCAAAAAAAAGCGAACAATATAAACAAAATAATAATAATAATAAATAACATTTCTTTGATTTTTTTGTTTCCTCATAGAAGAAGCTGTTTTCGTAAAAAAAAATATCGAGATTTTAGTGTCAGAGCACTTCAAATGGTCAAAAACGTCCAGGAATGCAATTTTTAGCCGGCGTCCGGGTGAATGTGTGTATATGCGTGTGTGCATATGACAGACTTGCGTCTCTTCCCTCGGTGCAATTTGATCCGACGCGATTTTGAAATTTTTGAAAAGAGGTCGTGATAGCTTTTAAGTTGCGTAACCTGCATATTAACTTGCGTACATTTTGAACTATCGTCCCAAAATTGTATAAAAATATAATACTATGACCAAAGACGTTTGGTATTGAATTTGGCCGAAATCTGGCGAAGCGGTCAGATTTTAAGGAATTTTGATTATTGAAAAATTACAAAAAGTTGTCTAATTCGAGTAAACTCGGGGGTATCGAGCTAAGATCTGAGACGGGAATGGGCTAACACTGTACAATGTATAGTATTAAATTTGGCAAAAGTGGATCGAACCGTTTAGATTTTATAAGATATGAAAATTTTAGAATTTTTCAAAAAATGTTTATTTTACGTCGGTCGACAATTTCTGTATCGAATATCGCTCCAGGAGGAAAATAAGTTTGAGATTCGTAATCAGTGGGGAAAAATATATTAGACATGACTACAAAACGGTGAATATTGGATAATTGACTTAATGTCGCAAAAAGAATCTGTTTCTAAGATCCTGTATTTTCGTTAATCGAAGTAGATGTACAGGTCCGACAAATTGAAGCGTGACGTTTGTATATTTTTCGCGTTGAACCTGAATCGGCCAGGCGTTTTGCATAAACGTTAAACACGATGTTGACGCTGAAAAATTACAATTTTCATATCGCTTCCTTATAAACATTGAAAATTGAACTTTTCATATGGCTTTATCATAATATTCCTCTATTCGCGAAGTTTCTTCTACGAGGAACCCAACAATATAGAAAATGCTTTTTCATAGAAAGAGCTTCGCGAATAAAGGAACATTATGAGAAAGCCATATGAAAATTTCATTTTCCACCTTTAATGAGAAAGCGATATGAAAATTTCAATTTTAAACTCTTATTTTTATCGTGTTTCATCGATCCCGAAAATTCTACAAGGACCATATTAACGCGCCTCTGTATACGGAGGGTCCTCGTCCGTTTCGAAATTAGTGTGAACACGAACGTTCCGGGAACGCGATCCTCGGTACTTATCGAACTGGTTTGCGCGCCTGACCAACACCAATGTGAAACGCAAGAGGAAAGCGAGCAATATTGCTATCGTTACGCCAGAAACCCTCTCACCGGTTGAATTCCCGAGGCGCACACATTCGTGGTCCTTGACTAATACCACTTTCGGAAGGGGAAACTCGGGCCGTCGAGAAAAATAAAAGTTCTCCGAGGGAGAATTGTTATTACATGTATTCGGCGTATACAGTTGCCGAGCGAAAACTGCGGCTATCATTTAGTGTTAAATTTTTTTCTACACTACTGTGTTACGAGACTTGGAAAACAAAATATAACGCGATGCTCGTTTATAGGTCATTGCTTTCGGAATTATACGACAAGAATCGCCTTACCCAAAAATGACTCATTATGTTGACGTCCATCGTTCTTATGATGTCCTCGTCCGGTGTATCCAGAAAACGTTTTCCCATGACGACACCGGCATTGTTGATGAGTATCGTTACCTGTGGAACATAACAACACACACGGTTAGGGCGATGCCGTTGATTAGTTTTGCTTCCTCATAGAGGAAGTCATGTTTTCGTAGAAAAAAAATCAAGATTTTAGTGTCAGAGTATTTAAAATAGTCCAGAACTTCGAGAAATGCGATTTTTAGGTCACGTCCGGGTGTATGCGTGCGCGCGTGCATGCCAGACTTGAATTGTTTAAAACGACTAGAACTCGAAAACGGTTTGAAGTAGCGTGTTGAAATTGAACTATTGTATAATAGGATGATCAAAGATCTTTGGCATTGTATTTGGCCGAAATCTATCGAAGCGGTCAGATTTTATGGAACTTAGATTTTTTTGGAAAAATTATTAAAAATTGTCGAATTTGGCTAAACACGGAGGTATCGAACTGAAAGTTACCACGCGAATGGACTAATACTGTACAATGTGTCGTATTACATTCGGCGAAAATGGATCGAACCGTTTAGATTTTAAGGTTTTATTATAAGATTTTTAAATTTTTGAATTTTTCGGAAAATGTTTATCTTATGTCCGACGAGAGTTTTTGTATCGAAGAAAAGCGGAGAAAAATACATTAGACATGACCTCAAAACAGTGAATATTGGTTAATTGACTTAATGACTTTAAAAAATATTTTGGTAAGTTCCTTTATTTTCGTTAAACGAAGTGGTTGCACATATCTGACAAAGTGAAGCACGACGCTGGTGTATTTTTTCGCGTTAAACCCGAATCGGCCAGTCGTTTTGCATAATAGTCAAACACGATGTTGACTTAAAAGAAGCTGTAAATTGAATTTTTCATATTGCTTTCTCACAAAAGTTCGAAATTGAAATTTTCATATGGTTTTCTCATAATGTTCGTTTATTCGCGAAGCTTCCTCTATGAGGAAGCCAACAATACAAAAATGCTTTTTCATAGAAGAAGCTTTGCCGGTAAAGGAACATTATGAGAAAGCCGTAAGAAAATTTCAATTTGCAAGTCTTATGAACAAGCCATCTGAAAATTTCTTTTTTTTTAATAATAAAAAGCAATTTTATGACATAATCCTGGGGAATGAAGCGAGTTCTCAGTGTGTTGCGTTCGAGGAGACCGTATATCAGCAACATATTGCACTAACGTTATGGCGTAACATTACAAGTTAGTCGGCTTTCGTAATGTCGTTATCGTGCGCGTTGAACCTGCAGGCAGTTCGTCACTTTGCTCTCCTGGACAGTTTGCTGGGATTTAAAAGTGAACATTTATTTAAATTTTTCGGAAACTTAATCGATTAAGAACGGAAAAATCTGGATTTGTTACAAATAATAATTATCTCTTTTTCATATTCTGTCCACGTGGTCCTTTGTGGTATCGAAACAAGTATTACTCTAATGCCTAGCTTTAACTTCAATTGGGAAAGTTGTATTCGTTTTTAATTATATATATATATATATATATATATATATATATATATATATATATATATCATTTTATTAAAAAACTACCTTGCCAACTTCTTGTCGTGTGATGGTCGCTTTCTTATAGACATCCTGTCGATTGCACAGATTGCAGACGTAACCATAGCACGTGCCACCGGCAGATTGAACCAGTTTGACTGTTTCCTCAATTCCTGGACATGAAAAAATAACAAAATAAAATTTGCTCTGTAGACGGAAATTTAATGCTGAAGCAGCGGGGGAAATCAATTACCGGGAGTCGAGATTACTCGACGTAATATTAATAATTGTTATCGTATTCTCGCCGGAGAATTAGGCATGTTTCTAATAACAGCTCCCAGGTGCGATTGGCCGACGCTCGGAGTATGGCCGACTATTAGCTTTTAGTGGGCAGCAGGTTAGCAGTTGATGATCGGATCTCGACAAATGCCCAGTATTGGCTAAACCGTCAATTGATAACCACTCCAACGTTGGGCTCAATAGTTGGGAAAACGCTGCAACCACAGTTGCGCCGGCGCTGGCGTATCGTCGTAATGATGCGTGTTCGGTGATATAAAGTGGACGTTCGCTTACGACGTCGAACCGACTTTGGCCTAGTACCCGCTAGCGACGTTAAGCCAACGTCCGACACAAAATATTTGTAAGCAATGAATGCTTTTTTTTAACTAGCGCGAATCCTTTTTTATTATTCCAGATTCCTTTATTATAGTTTTATCTACAGTATTGTAGTGCAGACAGCCCAAGTTCCATCAAAATTATTAATTAAAGTGTGAGTAAAAAAATAAAATAATAAATCTTAGACAATTTAAAGCAATCGGTAGGTTAATATTAGATAGAAATGCAGTAGACATGCAGCTTTTATATAAGATTCGAAAAGAAAATCTTCAAGGTGACCATAGTCGAGTTGGTAAGAGTGTCGACTAGTAGTCCTGGGGTTGCGGGTTTAACTTCCCATTACCGATTAAAAAAATTATTCTGATGATTTCAAAGTGTGCAGGTAAAAAACCAGACAAAAGCAATTGTAGGATGATAAACAAGCATTTACAAGTCGCGCAGATCGATACAAATATTTTTTTATTGCTTATTAATATTTTCCATTCAACGCCGGCTGGACATCGGCAGCCAACATTGGACTGACGTCGTTTGATAACGTTGGGCCGATGTTAGAATCCCAACGTTAACTGGTAGTCGGGCCTACTTTAATGACCAGAGTGGGGTCGACTTTCCAACTCGGGCGGTCATAGTTGGTCCAACGTCAGCCCGGCTCTAAAAACACACCTGGGTTGTGTGCTTTTAATTAAGAAAAGGTCATTGAATCGCTGAGCACTTATCCGACATGGGGTTTAGACTAAAATCGAGCCAGACCCTCGTCATTGCAAAAAAAAAAAAAAAAAAAAAATTGTTTTGTTTTTTGCGGAGCCAAACTCTCCCCAAAATAGCTTCTTCCTTTAGCGAATCATAACACGAATAAATCGACGTGATCCTTCGAAATCTTCGATTTTTTAAAACATTACATGTTTGTTTTTGACAGGTTTTTAATTAAATTAGCTCAGATTGTGAATTGGCAATGACTTGTCTGCACATATAGATAAACTTTTTATTAATATTATACGGAACTGGAACGTTTGCTCACGCAAAGGAAATTCTCATTCTGAATGGCCCTGTACATAGTCTAACCGTGTAGAAAGTTTCATCCTGTCGATAACGTACGGTTCTCGTTGTTTCGCTGCTTACACAAGTGGTACGCGAATAAACGTGCGCATTATACCTTTGCGCTGTGCGCAAAAAACATTTTCTGGGATATCGTAGAAGCGAGCGCAGGTGGAGGACGCATTACGTAATATCAAAACGGAAAGTACGAGATTGCAAATTTACATTTATCGATATTTGAGTGACTCCGAATAACTTGAATAACGCATGATAATTCTCACTTTATATATTAGCCAATAACTGAACGCATTGCCTTTGGAAGAATCATTATATTTTTTTAGCAGAGGCAAGAAATGTATTTTTTTTTTTACAAATAAGGCATTTCGGACCATGTGCGTCTTGTGTCTACACACGGTAACTCCATTACCCGTGATCCATGCTACAGATCTCGAGGCTGTTTATATGATCGCATAGAATTTCGTTTTTTTTTTTTTTTTTTTTTTTTGCGCGCGGCTTAACCAGTTTTCACCGTTGCCCGAATGAATGTACACGCTGGTGGTACGAAACGCAGAACGCTGCAATGTCCAGCAGCTCGGCAGGCCTTGACTCGATGTTGTGCCACTTTTTCGCCGGCCGGCAGGTTGTCCGCTCGTGCGGCAGCAGCCACTGGTGTGCAATGTGTCGATGCACTCTCGGCGCATTCCCGAATGTAAAACAGCCTACAGTTTTCTTTATTTTTTTTAAGACAATACATTCCCCCTGCTCTCCAAAAATCCCGCTAAGGGTCACTAAACTCTCGTGTTTATCGTCGAGTATTCGATCGTGTGCAGTTTCAGGCTTGACCTTGGCTGCTTAAGGAACAATTATCTCGAGAGGGGTAATATGAACCTCCGGAGGCACGTGGGGCGGGAGGGGGGTACGTCCTTTCTATTCTCCTATTATCCTCTTCTAAATCGCTGGAGGCGCCTGCCCCTGGTCTTGTAATTTTTGGAGACACTCAATGAGAGCGCGCGAACCCGAAGCCCTAGTATATATGAGGCATTCCCTATCATTACGACCTGGGTTCCTTCACATCTTGGATGAGGCCCGCGATTTTTTATATGACTGAACTAACTCTTCAAAAAGACGCAGATTTTTATTTATTCATTTATTTATTTATTTATTTAATTATTTATAGGGATGCAATTGATTAATAAGTACACGTTTTTATATTAAATATAGGTTTTCAAAAGTAACTTATTTTTAGAGATCTCGAAAAAAAATACCAAATTGTACAATGACAGTTAGTAGTACCCGAGTACATTATTCGTAACGTAAGATAATGTCGCGCATATTGCTCCTCAACTCCTCGATCGAAACGCTGAATGGATCCAAACAAACTAGCTCGTTTGCCGCCATATGGTTATATAGAGCTGAAGGTGCTGCGGGCGACTGGGACGTGAAATGTCTGCGACGATATCATCGATCTGATTGGTGCATGAAGGGAGTATTTGTCCAAAAGAAACGGGCAACTGACTCTGCCTTATAGTATTTCTACCAGGAGAGCAGCGTCGGTGAATAGACGTAGTGATGCGAGACGCGGCGTTTCTAATCCTTTAGCGACTTCGGAGTAATCGTCGCTATCTCATGCCATGGGTGTTCCTCTATTATGGGCCGCTCAGGCTGTGCCTTTTGATTCCAAACCTCGGACGCATAGGTCAAGACCGGTCTCACCAGCGGCAGATACAGATGTTTAAACGTGTCCACTTTGTGGAACTCTGCACTGAAACGTGTCACAAAGTCCAGGAGCCGGTAAACGCGAAGGACAACTGTCTCAATATGGTTCACGAATCTCAATTTGCTGTCAAAGATAACTCCCAGGTCTTTGATTTCGGTTACCATCTTAAGGAGGTTATCCCCTATGCTGTTATTGTGTTCGATTGGACTTCTCGACCTTGAGAAGGAGATCACCTTGCATTCGCTAGATTGATTTAAGGGCAGTCTATTCTGACTGCACGCCTCCCATACGGTATCCAGGTCCATTTGTATCTTTGTCCGGTCCCTTTCGTCTTCTAATGTGCTGTAGATTTTGAAGTCGACCATAAACACTATGATTCGCGAGTGGACGAAACGCGAGTCGACGTCATTTATAAAGACAAGGAACAAAAGTGGGCCGAGGTGCGATCCCTGCGGTACGACCGACGTCACAGCGATGTTACGCGATTAAAAATGTTTGTATTTAACGACCTGGCGGCAATCTATCAGGTCCTCCGATATCCATGAAAACAAACCTCCGTAGAGTCCGAGAGACGCTAACTTAATTATCAGCAGCTTATGACAGACCCAGTCAAACGTCTTCGCAAAGCCCGTGTAGAGCGCGTCTACTTGTACCTTCGCTTCGAAGAACTCCGAAATGTAGTTTTCATATACCAGAAGGTTCGTTACCGTTGACCGTTTTGCCATGAAGCGGTGCTGCTCGTCCATTATCGCTCCCCGGAGGTGAAACGACAGATAGGTGGTGACCATATCGTCTAGGACTTTGGTAATCGTGCTGATTATCGAAATAGGCCGATAGTTCCTCATGTCTGTCTTCGCGCCACTCTTGTGGATCGGCTTGTCTTCCATAGAAGACAAGCCGATCCATGAGGTACTATCGGCCTATTTCGATAATCAGCACGATTCCCAAAGTCCTAGACGATATGGTCACCCCTTATCTGCCGTTTTACCTCCGGGGGGAGATAATGGACGAGCAGCACGGTTTCGGAAAGGATCCCTCTGTTAAAGATCTTGCAAATATCCTCCGGATAGGTGCAGCCAGAGAGTCGACACACCAGTTCTTTAACACCAGGGGTGGAATACCATCCGGCTCCGGACCTTTGTTAGCGTCGAGCCCTCGAAGCTTATCCCGAACTTCGTCCTTCGTGAACGACGATATTGAGATAGTGAAAGGGACTGGTGAAAGCCAAGCGTTGGTTATATTATGATCAGTGTACACGGACTCGCAAAAGTCAACGAAGAGGTCTACGGCTTCTTGTATTTGATTGGCACGCCTCTCGTCCAGGGTTGGCATCGACGGGAGCCCCCGGCTAGAGCATCTCTGGTTTACGTAACCCCAGAACACTTTGATATTGGTTGTGATTTCATCCTCAACTTTTGAGACGTATTGGCTGTAGCACTCCTGCAATCTCCGGCTGCAAATAGCTGTAAGGGTGCTAAACTTCTGGTAGTCCATCCGGAGACCCGTGAGTTTGAAAGGGATATGTGCCACTTTTTTGTCTGCAATGCATCGCAGTAGACCGTGTCAACTATTGCGGTCTCGATGTGGAGAACGTTCGTTTTTTTTGGATACGTGATCCATCGGGGCATGTAGAGATGCGGTTAAGGCAACGACCTCTCTTTCAAGGGTATCACTTGCAAGGATCGAGTTCCAGTCCAAGGACCTAAGTACTCCGGTAGTCTGTTTAAATCCGCTCTATGGAGATCGTAGTCCACCGTCTCTCCTTCAATTGATTCGCTGGCGTCGTATGAGAACTCGAATTCCATTCCTGTGTGAAAGTCTTCATCCTCCTCTAGCATATTATCAATAGCTGTTGAAACTTAGTGCGGGATGTCGTAAAAGACAAGATCATGATGTTCCCGTACTTGTTTCTTATATTACACCGTTGATGTAAACCGAGGAGGGCGCATCCCTCGCTCAGAAGCTGCGCTTTCTCTCTCCCGGCTGCATCTGCCTCCGAGAAGTTGCACAGCACTTCGCGGCCTTTACTAACCCATCTTATTCCTGGAAGGTTGTCGTCCCCAGCAAGGATGATCGTGTGATCAGGGTGCAATTCGGCCAACTCCGATACCTGGGTTATATGCTCTTCGAAAAAATAGAAAAAAATAGGTGACGCCGGCCGAATGTGGCTCAAATATTAATTTTTGTTTACATATGAAACAAGATTTCTCGGAACTTTTTCAAATTTTTTAATTGTGGCGATCAATAGTTCATTTTGTTAATCATAAATAATTATAAACAATTAAATATAATAAAAAATCTGACTCCTTTTGAGAGTTGGTTCAGTTATATAAAAAAAATCGTGGGCCCACCCCAAGTTTTGACGGGTTCAGGTCGAAATGGTATGGAATGCCTCATATATATCTTTTTTATATATCTGATATCTACTTAATTTCCATGAGGGGCTGCTGTTACGTCCAGCCCAACTCGATAGAGTGAAAGGGAGAGTGCAGCACTGTTGGCTTCTCTTTAAAATGGCGGTTAAATGTTAATAAAATGTCAATAAGGATTTACATACTCACGTGGTTTATTCTTTCATTCTTTCACAATATTACAAAGTCGATAAGACGATACAATTGCTTTCACATATAGCACGCGTGTAGCTTGGATAATTATCCGTAGAGTTAAAGTACACTTGAGACTTTATTTCATGCGCGGAAAGACGTAGTTTTTACCGAAAAGCCGTACGAGTTATGAACTCTGACTTCCAGTTGGGCTGTCTTCGAAATATAATTACGCAACCTGACGTCGTGCGCACGTTGGTTCGATGTTAACGTGGTACCCTCTGGACCTTTAGCTCATATTATACACTAAATCGTACCTAAGGGTGACAATGTAGTGGCCAAATGTTATTCGTCGTTTCTCGAAACGTTGCTGGCGTTCTCAGAAAGTTAAGCTGAGGGTGGAAGTTTCGATATCTCGAGCGCCGTGCCGAAAGCTAAGCTAGCCGCGTCATAGAGGTACGGGGAATACGGGTCACCTGCTGTGTCTATTGGCTATCGATTAGCCTTGTTGCATTAGTATGATACATCCTTTTCATCGCAAATATGTCTATCCTTGTTTTTGATTTCATATGAACTGAAATATAATAACATATTATCATATGATCATTTATTTTATATCATCATTTATATTGTATAATTTTTGTTGTTGTTATTATATCATTTTTGAGAAATGGAATCTACGTGAGACGTTACACTGCGCTGCGATGTACAACTGTCCGCGCAGGTGGCTCTTTCCGTGACACACGCCCGGCGAATGTCTATTGTTCGATCGTAAAATATTCCTATCTGACTTCCATATCACGTATGTAATAACAATTGCGATCCAACTCTCGCTCGCGCATTGATGAAGATTCTTTCCTGAGTATGGTTGAAGTTCAGACTTTAGTTGGTACACTCGCACGAGGTGGGGCGGCTACGGTTGAATAGACCACCGGTCGAGTCGTCGAATAGGAGAAAGCGGGGTAAAATGGCACAGCGGGGTAAAACGGCATAATGAGACAAAACGCAATTTTCCAATAACTTTTAGATGGTGGCGATGAAGGTCCGTGGGGCAAAACGAGGTTAAAAATCCGGATTTATTGTTGGGACAAAATTGTTGGGGCATTCAAAAATTATTGGAAAATTGAGTTTTGCCTTCACTGTCCCGTTTTGCCACACTGTCCCATTCTGCCCCGCCCTCCCCTACATAAAAAAATACCGACGGAATAAATCGTCTTCGCATGCAATTTATGGAAAAAAATGGACCTTCCTTCTACCGAAGGTCAAAAAAAGTTGATAGAGTGTGCGTGGTCAAAGCGATTCAACGGTCTCACGGTTAGATAACCCGAAGGTCATTGGCTATCGTCAACGTAATAACTTTATCGAGCTCGAGTCCTATGAATATCATAATTAATAGCGTCGAGATTATAAACATAATTTTTATTTCTGCATAAAATATTGAACACGTTTAATTATCGATGTAATTGTGAAAATTCGTTCTTGCTCGAACGGACACATCGATAATAATTATTTTACGTAACGGCAGAAAAAAGTCGAGCTCGACAACTCAAGATCTTAATGCATGAAAGTTCCTTGTCAGTGTTACTCTAATGATGGTAACGATTCTAACGATCCTCATGACCGTGCAGCTCTTGTTATCTTCCTGTACACTGCATGCGACACTTTCAACCTTTTGCCGGCGGCGTATGCTTTGCGACATTTGACGATGCAATATACTTTACTGACTCGAGTGTGACTGTCGTATACTCGAAGTGTACTTTTTATTCCTGCGTCAGGTATTATTTTTTTTCCATGTCATGCATTTTTTCATCTACTAGCAATAAACGGGTTCATCATGTCACGGCATATCCGCGATGTCCTATGTTCTTCGAGCTCCTATGCCCCTACGCAACTTGTTCAGGTGTGTGAGTGTGTACAGAAGAACGGGGCAAATTGGACCCTTGTAACAGATTTTCCGTCGGACACAAAAACATAACGAAAGTCTCGTTTAAAACGGAGGACAATGGTCCGTTTTCACCTCCCCTCCCCTCCTGTATGGGCGCTTTTACGTATTCTACGTGTGACCAGTCCTCTATTAGACCCGCGGATTTTCTTGCACAACAACACCACGAGGTAACTACGAGTTACTGCAGCTACAGAGCACTGCATCATGGCATATGCGTTCGCCGCCGGTTACGGCTTGCGTACTTTATAAACGTTCTCGCGCAATCGGCGGGAGATACATAGTAGGTTGAGCGTCGGTGTTCGTTGACAAACGTGAAAATACCCGGTCACTCGATCGTTAAAAATGAAAACTCGATAACATCGTCCTGGGTGATCGCGGACAGCAAGCTATTGCGTTATTTTCCTTACAAAATTCAATTAAAAAAATTAATTAATTATTCAAAAATTAATTAATTTTTTTTTACGTATTTATTTATTTATTTATTTTTATGAATTAATATTTATTTTCAAAATTTGTTTATCATTATTTCTGCTGACGCAAGATGTATTTATTCGATATGCATGTCATATAGCGGCATTCAATGTTCTTCGTACTCGTGTTAACTCCGAAATGACATTTCGTAACGATGAATCGCTCCTGATTATCGAATATTTGACAAGTGTTGAGATTACTAATGGCGGATTGGAAAGAAAACAAAAATACTCGGTCGGGGAATCTTTAATTCATCGATCGAGCACGTAATCGTTTCATAACCGAGCTGGCCTTGAATTCGGACTCCGACCACCGATGCGTCCGACTGACGAAATTCTAATTTTCCGCTCACGTATTCGAGACACGGGGGAGACGTATCCTTCGATCGATCAAGCGCCTCCTTCGGACGGTTGCGCGTGAACAGTAAGACGTAATTTTTTACTCGATGCTTCATCAATCCTGCGACCTTGCCGGAGGTTATCGGATATCCGGTCATTCGATGTTGCACGTCTAGATTTTTTTCTTTGTTTCTTTCTTGCACCGATAAAAACGAATTGCACCATGAAGCATAGCAATGATCGATTGAGGCGCCTTCAATCGACACCGTTCAATCGTAAACTCGTTCGTTAATACGGAAATAAATGGTAGACGGCAAAAAACGTTACAACGTACAAATAACTAACACTTCCTTAATTATCGGATCAAAACCCACCGCCGCCATTTCCCTACAATACAATAAATTTACATATTCAATGTGTAACACATTAGGAAGTTTACAATATTTCATTGTAACACGCGCCAAACGTTACAACTTTCAAACAGAACACGTCCATATACTCCACATGTCTAAACTTACACGCGAACAACCTTTCACCGACGGGGAGGAAAGACGGCTTTCGAGAGATGCGTTGGATGAGCGCCACTGTTATTTTGGAGGTAAGATGAAGCACATGGCGGGTTACCATGTAATTAACAGTCAATAGTCAACAGAAGGGGCCTCGATCGATCGAGGTTTATATAAGACATTTTTGTTGACGTAGGTGAGCGAATGAAGAAAGCAAAATAAAAATAAAAATAACCAGCGATACCGGTGGCTTACCGTGTGTTACTAAGTGCAATGAAAACAATAAGAAACCAAAAAGGTCCTTGGAGTCAAAGTTGCCACGTTTTTTTTATTCCTCGAATCCGAACGAAGCCTACGTCTTTATGACCATGTCGTCGTGTCGACATAGGTATAACGTAAGAAAAACTTTGATCGCGCGCACATTCACGTTCGTCCCAAGTTATAATGCCGCTTGTGCTGGTGGTTGTTGCTGACTTTTACTCCGTTCCTTCTATTTCTCAACAGCGCGCATGGCCTCTGGGGAGACTTTGAGTTTTTACGTGCCGGTCACGTACCTTTACTCGATGGACCGTACTATCACGGATTGTGGAAGCTTACTCGCCCAGTAATTCATAATCGTCGGGATCTTATCGATCTACGGATATTCGACGACGGCATATCGTGATCGTAAATTCGATAGATAACATTCTCGAATACTAAGCATTTCGTTAATAGTATAGTACATTATATATAGAATAGTAAATCGGAATAGTATAGTTTAGTATAAAATAGTAAGCCAGAAAAGTCAGACCAGTATAAAATAATAAATCACAATACAATTCTTTGGTATGTAGCATTAAGTCAGAATAGTATTCTGACTTTTGCCATTTCCACAGGAAACGTAATTACCGGGCGATAGTGTGGGAAATGCAAAAAAAGGGTTTCTTTCAAGTAGATATACTTATATAATAGTTACTTCGTGGAATTTGAAAACGGTGACATATACGACCCCGTTCCTTGGCGCTATTTTGTAACGTTTTACACACATCACCGACCAAAAATGCGCGTTTGGCAATCGGTTCGGTGATATTTTTGCAACTGGACCACGATAGGCTCAAACATCGGTAATAGGGTCAAATTCCATTCCACATTCGTTTAATAACGATTCATAAAATTCACATATTTACGCGTTCGAACTCTCATCTGCGCTCGCGAATCTTTCGAATCTCGCACCCATTCTGGGAAACAGAATTCCTCAGCGAGAACATTTTCTGCAAACTCACCGTAATACATTGCCGTAATTACCAATAGAGTCATCGTCACGGCAGTCTCGTTTTCGTAATCGCGAAAGAGTGATCGACAGGCCGACCTTGTCTTTAAAAAAAATTATTTTTATGTCAAAGGCGTCGTTCTCATTGTAATGATATCGGTTATAATATATATATGTTTAACTTTCTGACAATGAAGGCCGATAGCTAACGATAGTACAGAAGGGATTTAGGAATGAAAAACACGATAGTAATAGTGTTTTTAGCTCCACTTTCGATCGGACTGTAAGAGCACAGATTAAATTTACAAAGCCGTCATCTAATCAGGGTTAAAAGTGTAAATATAGTAGACGTGGTGAACATGGACCACTTTGATTATCTAAATCAATGATATATGAACCGGGCAATATTCACCGTTTTAACCTTATATTTGCGATCATAGATTTTTTGACTCACCCTTTTCATTGATATCCCAGACCACGACGATCGCACCAAGATCGGCGAGTCTAAGCGACAGCAATCTTCCGAGGCCACCCCCACCGCCGGTAACGAGGGCAATTTCGCCCGCGATGCTCTTCATCTTGTATTTACGCGGTATCAAGAGCTTGACGATTCCCTCGAGGATTGCCATCAGCGAAAGCATAAGAAAACCGATCACTTCACCGACCGAGCGTAGGAATGACATTGTCGCGATTGGATAATTGAATGTTTAACTCGATTATCAATTATCGATTATCGATCACAGTTCACGGGTTAATTGTTCGCAAATCAGTTTCGAAGCTCGTAAGTTCCAAAATTATGAATTTTGTTCTCTTGTCGCTGTCAGTGAGTCCTATCCGGTGCGGTGAGAAGTCGTAATTACCGGCGAGGAAGCTTCGTTTGCCGAACCAGTCGGGTATATCGGCTCGGAGGATTCTTCTCCTCGTAGCTCGGAGCACTCGAGTCGACAAGAGTTTCGAGCGGAATGAATGAACAGAGTGGACGATAGTCGAGAGAGCCGTTGTGTTGCCGCCACTCGGATTATCGTCGCACGCGGCTGCGCCGACAGTCCAGAGACAGTCTCGGACGACTGTAAATGGGTGTCCCCACGTGCTCGATCGTAGCTTGGACTTTTTTTGTTATTTTATTTTTTCTTTTCTTTATTGCTACCACGAAATGGGGACTTGCGTCGGTTTCGATACGCCGCACACCCGTCTCAGTGCCGCGGGTGTACTTCCTCGTATTCTCTGCTGAAAAAAAAACCAAAGTCAGTGTTACGTCTTATGAATTTTCTATAAAATTCACTGACGCAACTGGCTAAAAATCCATAAATATTTGATAATAAATTAATAGAGTCAGTGAGTACATAAAAGCAATAGTCAAGTCATAGTAAAAATCATATTAGCAAAATATTCACTGGGAGGTCATTGCGCATGAAATAATTAATAATACATAACAAATCACCGAATGATTGTATTCAGTGATTGCATTACAATAATCATATAAATAAAAATATTGAACAAAGAAGTCATTTGAATCGCTCGCGGGGTATCATCGGCAGAGAGAATACCTTAGGTCTATACACATTGTTCTATTTGAAACGCAAAAGGCAATACGAATTCTTTGCTTTATGCAAAAGGAGACGGTACCTTCCTCTGGCTACACCGCACACAGCAGTGTAGCCAGAGAATTGGTATGACAAGGCGACCGATTCGAAAAATCACTGTCGGCGCTAACGAGTGCAGCACCTGTCAGGGCATAATAATAATAATAATAATCATCATTATTATTAATAGTTACAGAAAATGAGTATAAACTTATATAATGCTTCAAAAATATATATCTGATATCACATAGACATATGAGAGTCGAGTCTGTTTTTAAACTGGTTCACTGTTTCAGCGTCGAATTTCTAAATTATTCTAATTTAAAATGAAACTTATTTATTATTCATCGTCATTAACATTTATCATTGATTCAATCGACTTCCTCTGAGAGATTGAAGGAAGGAATGAAGGACGTGGGTGAATTCCGACCCCAGGATATTCCTGCTTCATCGTCAATCAGTTCACCTCATTTAGTTGATTATACAATTTCCCCCAGCGTAAGTTATCAAATCATTTAACTTTAAGTCATTTTTTAGAATTCATTCTCTTGGATCATTTTATTCTGCTTGTTTTACTCAACAATAATGAATAACTTCGAATCACTTGAGAGTCATTAATAATAAATTCGGGTTTCGATAAATGTAAAAAGCGATGTAATCAAAAATTAAAGTAGTTCTTGCGAGTAGTGTTTAGTTTGCATAAGTTTCAGAGAAATCAGAGGAAATTGCAAACACTTCTCGATGGTATCAAAATCTGAAAAAATCAAGCATAATAAAAGTGCTAAATCAAATTGATAAAAAATAAAATTGTTCACCAAATCTCCCGGAAACCGAACATTTTTTATGAAAATGATTCATTCATTTTTCTGAATATTTATGAATTTTTTTCTGATTATTAAATTCACTGTGAATTTTGTGACTTTCTATACATTTTTCCCATACAAAAAAAAAATTCAAAGTGAATTTAAAAATCTGAAAAAATTCATACGTATTTAGAAAAGTGAACGAATCATTTGTCATAATAAAGTTGAAAATTGAAATTTTCATGGGGCTTCCTCAAAAAAGTTGAAAATTGAAATTTTCATATCGCTTTCTCATAATATTCCATTATTAGCAAAGCTTCTCCTATGAGAAAGCCTTTTCTATATTTTTTATGGCTTTCTCATAGAGAAAGCTTTGCGAATAATGGAATATTATGAGAAAGTGATATGAAAATTTCAATTTTAAACTTTATTGAAAATGATTACGTTACAATAACGTCGCTTTTCACTTTGTCAGATTTGTGCTCGGCGCGAAAAAATACATGGAATTATGCGCTCCCGAATTTTTTTTTCAATCCGATTTTTACAGAAGAAATCCAAACGATACCTCTTTATATAGCTTTTTCAATACCGTTATATACTCCATCTCATGTATTCCTTGCCGTAGAACATGATAGGCACCTGAGTTTTCCTGCGATTCCATAGAGAAGCAAAGAAAACTTTTTTTTTAATATGCAAAATCACTCATTTTTGTAATATTGGTTATCAAAATTCCAGAAAAAGTTTTTGTTTGGTCGTCGCTCAGCGACTATATTTAATCTGTTTTTCACACTGATCACGAATCTACTAGTTATTTAGCTTCTTCCGCAATATTTGAAACGAAAACAGGCGTCTGTTGTGGGGTACGAATTTTTTGTTCATTTTTCAAAATTTTGTAAAATTTACACGGTTGGATCGACTCTTGCCAAATTTAATAGGGAACATAGGTCCATAGTAATTAATTTATGTCGAATTTTTTAGGTAAATATCTCAAAAATTATAAGAGCTCGAGTGCAAATCATATTTTTTGAAAAATTGAAAATGTCACAAAATCGAGACCCCTCGACTGATTCTTACCAAATTCAATAGCGAACATTGCTTGATGTTGGTCTACTTCTATAGAAAGTTTCTGTGCGATAACTCAAAATTTGCGAAAGCTAGAGCGCGAGGACACTTTTTTCAAAACCTTCAAAATGTGATAAAATCTGAACGAAAGTTTCAATTATTGCCTAAATTGTAACAAAAAGAGGCACCCAACTGCTCTACATGCGTGCCAAATTTCAACCGGTTTGATCAAACCGTTCTTGAGTCATAGACGCTTGAATTTTGCAGGCCTGGCACGCACGCACACACGCACGCATGCAGACATTTTTTTTTAAATGTAATTTTTCGACGTTTTGGAACATTCTGAACTCGTTTTCATTAAAAATCTCTACATTTTTTTTTCATCAAAACAAAGCTTCCTCTATGAGGAAGCAAAAAAGATAAGTTTCCGGGAGATTTGTTGAACAAATTTTATTTTTCATTCATTTGTTAATAACACTTTGGAATTATTATTATGTCAAATTAATCTTTTCAGCACCTTTAATATGCTTGATTTTTTTTAGATTTTTATACCATCCAGAAATGTTTGCAATTTCCTCTCATTTCTCTGAATCTTATGTGAAGTGAACACTATTCGCAAGGACTACCTTAAATCGAAGTCAACGCCCTTTCTCAAAGAGCACCAAGGTGTAGAGAGACGGAACAGCCGGCCCGCGATATCAGTAGCTCGAGTGAGTGTAGGGCAGTGCAGCGTAAACAGTAAGGGTTCTTATTCCACTAAGATAAAGATACCAATGCTCGGACGGTTAGGAGAATCCCCACATTCCAGCAGTTATTAATTAGTCAAAAACACCCAGAAAAATAATTTATTCGACGGCCACCGTTTATTGGGTTTAAGTAAAACATTTATTTGATTTAAATAAATATTTATTTCATTGAAGTAACTAT
Organism: Exephanes ischioxanthus; assembly: GCA_958510785.1. Classification (NCBI taxonomy): domain Eukaryota; kingdom Metazoa; phylum Arthropoda; class Insecta; order Hymenoptera; family Ichneumonidae; genus Exephanes; species Exephanes ischioxanthus. Next base: position 18,587,973 of record OY294015.1, read on the forward strand.
TTACTTAATTTAAATAAATATTTATTTAAATCAAATAAATATTTTACTTAAACCAAATAAACGGTGGGCGCCAAATAATTTTTTTTTCTGGGTGAACAATTTTTTTATGAAAATAACAGAATGTTAAGCTGACTGTATCTAGTTTCCAAAACACATCGATTAATTACAAAAAGATTATTTTTTTTTTATTGCAGAAATAACACGAGAGCCCAAATGTACCAGTCTACGGACGCGGTTTTTCCGCGCGTCCCTATATTCGGACCCTACATGTCCCTATGTTTCAGACATACAAATACATATTTTTAAATTGATCGTTATCGATGATATTGAAAATATTTCTCGATACGTGAGACGACGTATACTCGAGTCCATTTTGCCCCAATTATAAAAGAAAACAGACGATCTACAAGATACTTCGATACGTATCATATTCCCGTACGATTTAGAGAACATGCCGCAGTTGTGTCATACGGATTACTGAACGCCCCGTGTAAATGCCGAAACCATAGAATCGATCCTCGAGCCCTCGAGCCCTTCTTTAGTTATTCGAGGAAAGGCGTGTGTCCCTTGCAGCGTTCAACTTCGTCCCCAACCGATCGATAATATTCACCCTGCGTGAAAAATATATTACATGAGATACCCGATGACGCACTCGGGGCTGTTGCAGGGAGAGACCTCGTCGGGGCTCGATAGTGCCCAACGGAAAAGGAAAAAACGAGTTCCAACGATTTTAATTTATACAAATCTGGAGCGCGCATGTATACCCGAATGTATACATGTCATGGTTGCTGTGCAGAATTTTATCCCGATCCTTAATTTTTGACGGCTACACCAAGATAAATATCGCGCCGACGATATAATGGGCCACGAAATTTCATAAGTCTCGCATCGAAACATCTCTGCTGCAGACGCGTTCGTTAATTTCGATGGTTTCGTAATTCGCGTGAGCCTCGAGACGATCGCGCCTCTCAGCGTCATCGAGAGAGAAAACCCGCAGGAATTTACAGTGGAAAAAAAATTATGATTGGCTCAACCGAGGCTCGGGCAGATGCGTTCAAATGCCTCGTCTCGGCCATACCTCGATTGACTGCAGCGGATAAACGTTGGACAAATTAATGTTTGGGTTGTACCAAAGAAAGAACGCATATGAGTAACCATTCTTTTTTTTTCAGTGTGCATATCTAATGGTGCTATGACGATCCGTTATCACTCTTTCCCGATTGCGAAAGCATCCGGTATCCTTTAAGAACCATTATGCATATTGTATGCCTTCTCGTTTTTTGTCTCGCGGTGAATAAGGGGTTATTACTTTGCTCGAAATTATGTGTGCCGACCAGAGACACTACTTTAGAAATATATATATTGTAACGACCGAGCAAATGAACAACGCGCGTATTTAGTTTGGGGGCGGATATTATTAGTACAATCGCTTCTAAATATCCCGAGCACGAGCTGTCACACGTCTGTTCGTTCAGACGTGTCAGTCCAGACTGTTTTACATGACGATCGATCTTGTATCGATCGTCCGTTTGTCCGTCTATTGTCAATCCTAACTAATATCGTGTGTCTCAACGAATAGTCAGCTACATATTCGTTACAATATATACATGTATTTTTATCCGGAATTAACCTCCGAGGATGGAAACCGTACCGGTTACGAAGAACCGATTTTATATCCGGAGCGTACGACCGGTATATATATCTGTCGTGCAATTACGCTCGCTTCGTTTCCTTCCTATTGTGTGTCCTTCTCCGAGAATACCAATTTATGTCACACGAGAATTTTTACCTTCGCGCGTGAATCATTGTGAGGCTGTATGGTGCGCGCATCATTCGAGTGGGCTGAAGTACGGGGGACTTCGTATTGCTATTAGACCGGACCGGCATCCAAAGGAGAGTAACTTTCTAGAAAGAATATACAATCAAATCTTTACGTGCCGAGCCGCGTCGGGCACTTTCATTTTTTTAACGACTCAAAGGTCTTCGCGGAGATGTTTTTTTCTTCTTTTTAACTTGCTTGAATAATTAATCGTCCGACGTAATATATGCGCGATATAACAAATAAATGTGTGTGTGTTTTTCTAAAATAGCGTTAATTTTTTGCATAGATACCCGAGTCGGAGATTTGATTTATCGGCAAGCGATTCAAGTTGTTTTTTGAGACTGAGTGCATTTTATGGTCTGATCCTTACTGCGTTTTTCTTTTTTTCTCTCGAAATGAAGATGTCCGTCACTGGACGCTACTACTGATTTGCAGCCGCGCACGCGTCTGTGACTTACGTGCTCCGGTAGGCAGGCTTATTTAACTAAACTGTCCACTGGACAAATTGAAATTTCCGGCAGTTTTAACCAGATTTGGGCACGAGAGAGGGGCTCCGCTGAACGCGATAGTCACTGTGCGAGAGAGAAAGGTGATACAAAGCAAGTGTTCTAGAAAGAGATAGATGCTTCGTTTTTTTAACGGAAGTTGAAAACGAGACTGTAAACTTTTTCACTTTTGGACACTGTCTGTAGTACAGTATGCTCTTCAATCGCTTAGTTTTTAATATCAATTGAACAGAAATTGGCTGAGATAAACGCTACATTGTATCCTTTTTAAGGTTAGATGGAATCCTTCCCATGTTAAAATACGTCACTTTGAAATCACCTTGCAAAAAAACTAGACTGTTAAAAAATCTAAAAAAATGCCAACAAATAAAGCGTGTTTTTTTCTGTAGACCGCATAAGTTTGATCAAGATCGAACAGAAACAACTTTTGGTACGGATATCCTTAATCTGATCGTTCTGCACAGTTGATTGGGCATTCGAAGCACAAACAAATTTATCGACAATACTCAAACTATTTTGGTAAACGAATTTTTGTTTACCAAATCTATCACATAACCTGAGTTGCGCCCTGTCCAATGTTGTCAGACCTTCACGTTGATCTCGAAAGTCCCAGCACAGCAAGATTGTCTGCTCTGATTGGAGCGTTCATTCGAATTTTTAGTGCTTATATGTAAATAACTATAGCGAATTTTGAAAAACGGCTTCGTGACTTTGTCGAGTTCATGACCAACTACCCTGCGGCAAAGTATGTCAAAAACAACCTGAATCACCTTGTATAGACAACGTACGTTTATCTCTATTTTTATCGCTTTTTCAAATTATTTACTCTCTGTCATGGCACCTACTAAGTCTAATACTAATAAGATGTATGTTAAAAAAAAAAAATGAAAAAAAGAAACCGCGTCTCATGTTTCTCTCACTTCTATCAACTGTCTATCTGGCTTCGACATCTGGCTTGTATGCAGGTACTTTCAGTTTTTACCGATCGTTTGCAATCGTTCTCCTAGTATTCTAAAGTTCACTTCCATCTTGTCATTATCGAGGGTTCAAAATTAAAAAAAACATAATAATAATAATTGCGTTACTCAACAGTTTCGTTTACCAAGTGACACAGTCCCGTTACGCTGACTAGCGCGGTCGGGCTGGTGACCTAAAAATGCCACAGTTGCTTTATCACTGTGACATTAGATAATCGGGTTATAAAAAATGACTAAGAAGCATAAACTATTTCATCGGGACGTTGTCGCGATACGCCGACTCTCTGCGAACTGTTTGTGAAAAAATTAATAATGGCGATTCGCTTTTGAATTTAATAAAATAAGAAAATAAAAAAAACATGAGGCGAGGAGAGAGTGTGTGCCAATAAAGAATGCAAAAATCGCAGAAGTGCCGTTATCCCGGACACAGGTACATAAATGAGCATATATTGCGATTATATATATTAAGAAAAAAAAGGTGGCGTCTGTCAATTTGATTTTTTGTCTATAAATGCGAGGGGGTACGACAACGTAAAAACTTCCTGCCGCGCGATTGATATCTGGTCTCGGCGAACCGGAGACTCAAGCCTAGTCTACATAATAATAACGTGCGTATATACACTGAAAATAAAATGTGTAGTGAAAGTCAAAGGATTCTAATGGAAACCGGTCATGATGTATACCCGAGACGAATTGTATATGCATCGAGGTGAGACATTGCAGGCCATGGCGGCGCAGCTCTATTTAAGAATCCGTCAGGCTAATGAGTCAGTGATAATCGAAAACGAAAGAAATAAAAAATAAACTAATAGAAACTAAACAAATACAATGCAATAGTTGTTTCTCGCGACCCGTCCGTCTATACGATTTACGTATTATGAAATAACAATTTTTGAAGCATGTATTTCGTCTCGACATGTGACTTGTCCATATATAGCTCGTATTTAATTGCATTCTGAGTTCGAACGAAAAACATAAAAGGTATTGAACGTGTTCGTTCGCGGATCACAAAGCCGTCTGTCCGTAATTTTTGAAAATGAACAATCATTAAAACGATCCAGCGCACTGATCCAACGATCATTGCCGATCTATTAATTTTTTCATTCCGCCCCATTGCTACTTCCCATATGAATGTGCAGCCAGCACGCTATCGCCAGCAGGGTGCTCGAGGTCCGATAATAGTAATTCATTGCATAAATCGTGTCGACGTCGATCTGCAGAAAGTGTCACAATTATTTGCAGCGATCCGTAAAGAAAAGAAAAAAGAAGAGATAGAAAAAATATGCCGCAATGATCTACGATCGTAGAGATCGACCGCACTCAATCTCCGGTGCTGCATCGATCGAAGACGAATAAAAAAAGGAAGTAGCACGATTTCACTCGAGTCTTGAAGTACAATTAACCGGCAAATGAAAAGTTTGACGATTAATGGAAAGCCCTCCCGTGAGTAAAACAGTACAAGGATAATTGTATGGAATTTATCGGAAACGGAAGTGCGTCCGGCCTCGGTGAAACTTTTGGTATGAAGTCGAGGTATAACGTCGATGTATAAAGTAGCGTCGCAGGGAAGCATGGATGCCACAGTCAACATAGCCGTGACAATAAAAGAGAGTACATTGCGCGGGGTTACCTAGACCGAGACGATAAGCAGTCGGAAGCCAGCGACGGATCAGTACGACGTTTTTGTTCTCTCCGCACTGTGTGTACACCGATGGCGCACTCTTTTGCGCTCTCGAGCGGTCTCTCTTCTTCTTCTTCGTCCAATTTGGCTGGACCCTCGGTACCAGTAGAGAACGTTGGGTCTCTCTTGATGCCGATAGTTTGCACGGAATCGACGCACACGCGCACACGCGGCTGAGCGAAGAGAACTCGAGGATCAGCGATGAGTGAATGTAATGGAAACAGCGTGCAGCAGCAGTAGCGGCGGCGATCGCACACCGGAGAACGCGTTCACCTCGCCAGAAATCCGGCCACTGGAACTCGCACTCGTGAGCGCGGCGGGCACGAGAATGAACGGCGAAGCGGCGAACGAATGGATTCCCGGGACGACGGAAGGAGGCAGGTATCCGCGCGGCGCAAAACCCCGGTACCTTAGGGCTTCGCTAATATACGGATTTAATTGACATACCTCTTCCGCAGAGGCCGACGAATGCGTCTGCGGAGCACGACGTAGCGGTAAAAGGCCGAGAGAGATTTGATTTATGAATGCCTCAGTAAAACTGTTTGGTAATGTTACATGAGCGTTGGAAATTATGAAACTTGAAACTAAAACTAAAAATATAACAAAAGCATATAGTAATAATCGGAATATTCTCAAAATGTCAATTTCAATACACCATTTTTTTTAACATTTCGAATGTTTTCAAATGTTTCAAACATTTAACATAAACATTTCAAATGTTTATATGTTGTGTACATTGTAACAAACAGCGGCACCCGGCTGCTCTACATGCGTGCCAAATTTTAATCCTATTGATAAAGCCGTTCTTAAGTTATAGAGGATTCACTTTCACAGGCCTGACACGTTCGTACATCCATCGAGACATTTTCCTACATGAGATTTCCCAATGTTTTGGAACATTCTGAACAGGTTTACATGAAAATCTCAACAAAATAAAGTTCATGAAAACAAATCTTACTCTATGAGGAAGCGAAAATGGATGAAAAATACAATCTTCGATCATTGCGATTTTTATTTTCCTTATTTAATTGGCAAATTTTTGTTATCTGGATTCGTTATTAATATTAAACTTTGCATTATTTTTTGAGGTGATAAAACGATGAAGAGTAAAGGAAAGCGTTCGGGAAGCAAAAAAAATAGATCGATCGTTAGTATGCGGGCGTTGGGCACGAGTGCCTCGTTTATTTGCACACTCAGATAACAACATCGAAGCTCGATGCCTATGGCTTTTTACTGTAATGGTGCTACGACGGGGGTAGTTTTCGTGCAGAAGGGTAGTGTAAAAAAAATGGGCTCACGCGCGTTGAAGAGCCCATAATTCGTCTGCAATTATCACATAAATGCGAGCCTTCTATACTCGAAAATCATCTTTTCCCCGTCCTCGAGGGTGGTTTTATCGCCACGGGGTGGTTCTCACCAGTTTAAATAAATCTAGTAAGCAGTAGACAGGCTGGAAATAGAGCCTATAAATAGCCCGTAAATGATCTACATAGATTTGACGTAAAAAGTGTTTTATCAATTTCAAAAATCTTTAAGGCTGCTGTCTTCGTAGGGGTTGATTACGGGAAGTTGGGGGTTGTATATCTGAAGAGCCCATAAATAGCCCATAATTCTGAGACCAAAAAAATAGTTCTAAGTATTATACGAAAAAAGTTGGCGCTGGCTTAACGTTAAGCTGGCACCCCCACTTTTGAATTTTGATTATCTCGAAAACGGAATGAGCCCAAAAATTTTTTCTGCTGGATTTCGACAGCCCATAAAAAGCCTGTTAATTCTAAGTACAGCTCATTTTTTTCCATGTAGTGGGGGTGCTAGCTTAATAGACCTATAATTTATAGAGAGTCGGAGACATATATATAAAACATACAAGTAACATGAGATACGAGCCGCGGTGGGATACAGGTACGGATTCATTTATTTCCTGGTAACTATACAGGCATGTGCGTTTATTTCCTGGAACTATACAGGCATGTGCATTCCGTAAGAAGTATACAACTTCCTGGTATAAGTAATAATAAACGATCGGCCTGCGGTCCGTCGACGTTTCAGCTAAAGTAAACGACCCAGTTTGTGATCCTGCCGTACTTTCTGTGGATGACGGCACATTTTTTATTGCCATATATTCAGTTTTGGTCAACTATGAACCGGATTACTGGCAAATTGAAGAACGTTAATTATAGTTTGTAATTTTGTCAGATTTTTTTACCATGGCGTTTTTTCGTAATGGTGACCAAAGCTATTTAAGGTCCTTGCGGGGCGCATTGCATATTTGATTAACGTCCCGCAATTCGTTTTTCATTTTACACAATCGTTTCGGAGAAAAGATGTTTCCTCTGTCTCTCTCACACTCATACGTGTGAGTGCGAGACTCCTCTTAAGGAAACGTCTTCCCTTAAGAGGAGTCTAAACGCAGGTGGCGGTTGCTTGGGTGTGAGATAGACAGCGTCATGGGGATTCTGTGAGAGCGAGAGAGAGGAGTCCCCTTAAGGTTCCGTGTAAACATTTCGGAAACCGATCGGTAACGACAGAACATAGCGATTTTATCCGCCGATTTCTGTTAGATTCCAATAAAAAAATCGACCACAGGGAAGAGCGTACTATCAGACAGATTGTGACCAAATTTCAAGGTGATTGACGATTTAGTTTCTGAGATAAATCCAATAAATTAAAGATCTATCTCTGTTTAGTTGCTTGCTTTCTCTGCGTTTCTCACTCGCACACTGATTAACGCGTTTAGCGGAGCCGCTCTCCCGTTCCCCTCCCACGACGCCGGCCCAAATATCCTCAAACTTACATCAAAATCTTCGGCATGAACCACTTTATCGATGAGAAGAAAAATCCTACTTTTGTTTCCTTTCGCTTCCTCGTGGAGGAAGCTTTGTGATGGTGAAAAAAAATGTTTCGAGATTTTTATGAAAACGTGTTCAGAATGTTCCAAAACATCGAAAAATCATATATAGAAAAAATTTCCAGATGTATATGTGTGAATCGGACGTGGAAAATTCAAACGGCTATAACTCGAGAAGGCCTCGACCGATCAAGCTGAAATTTCACACATAGCATGTGCGATAGTCAATGTTTCTGCAAAATTTCATTCAAAAATGTTCAGTTGTTTTTTTGTACGCCATTTTTTATTTAATCGAAAAGGTCTGTACGCACTGTAGCGCTCGCAATTTTTCAGCTGTCGGGCTAAAAACGCGTACACAGATAGAACATCATCACCCGACGATCCCATTAAAAGTTTACGAAAATCGATCGCACCGTTTGAATTTTATGTCATTTTGAATTTTTTTGATTCAATGATTTTTTTTTTTTGAGACGCATTTTTTCCGAATCAAACCATCTACGAATGAAATAAGTGTCAGATTCGTGATCAGCATGAAAAAATACATGGAATTACAGTCCCGGAGCGACAACTAATGAAAAAATGTATCAGACATTTTTATAGCCAAAATTGCAAATATGAAGGATTTTGAGTATTTTTAAACAACGTTTTCTTTGCTTTTCGATGGCATCGCGGAAAACCCCAGATGCCTAACGTGATCTACAGCAAGACACATACAAGACGATGGATATGACGGGGTTAAAAAAGCGAGATAAAGTGGTATCACTTGGATTTCTTGAGTAAAAATCGAAAAAGCAAAAAAAAAAGAAATTTCAGGAGCGCATACTTCCATGTATTTTTCGCGCCAAGTGCAGATTCGACTAAGTGAAACGTGACGATGGAATATTTTTGCAAGCGGTGAACCTGAATCGGCCAGCCGTTTTGCATAAAAGTCTAAGACGTTGATGTCGAAAAAAGTTGAAAATTGACATTTTCATAGCGCTTCCTCATAAAGTTGATATTGTATATTTGATTGAGGTAAATATTTATTTCCGGGCGCCTGTCAAATAAATTATTTTTCTGAGTGTAAGATTCGGATATACATTTCCAACACACATCCGGTAGCGATGTCTCGCGATTGAATTTATTTTGTTTATTTTCCTTTTTTTATTTCGTTTGCGTCCGATGACACATATCTTTGGTATAGACAGATTTTTGAACAATTTGTTGTTTTTAAATACCGTTATTTTCTTTCTCGAGAGATAAGGAGGAAAATAGATATGCCGCGATAGTCCGTGGGAAATGGTCTCATTCCTGATTGCGACCAGCTCTAGAACGAGTGCGAGTGTTGGAGAATAGGTTTTTTTTTTACACGCGGATCGAAATGTCACCATTCTCTATTTACGGCTCGCGGCTCATGCGCAAATTGCCCGTTCAGCCCGAGATACGGAGATATGTGCACGCTCGATATATTTTTATAATAAAATTCTTAACATTGCGGCGACTTTGAAGCAGACGAGGAAAAAGGGAGTTGGTATTCGGCGCCGTTCAGCGTTATAAAAAAGGATCTCGTTGTCACATCAAGATCAGATTCCAGCGTCTTGAAAAACATCGAAGTGATGTCATTGTCCGTTGAATTACACTTGTCGCTGAGATGTGAGATAACGAAAGGTACACGAGGAGCGAGTGATATTTCTCCTGAAGCGAGTTCGCACGCACCTCTTTAACCCCGCGCGTCGACCGTCTTCGTCTTCGCGAACAACGTTTCTGTCGAGATGACATGACGATCCATAAAATATTAAATATTAAATATTAAATATTAAATATTAAATATTAAATATTAAATATTAAATATTAAATATTAAATATTAAATATTAAATATTAAATATTAAATATTAAATATTAAATATTAAATATTAAATATTAAATATTAAATATTAAATATTAAATATTAAATATTAAATATTAAATATTAAATATTAAATATTAAATATTAAATATTAAATATTAAATAAGTTTTTTACTTTCATATTAAAACAAGTTATTTTTTTATAATCAACATTTTCTTGGAAGTTCTCGTGTCCACCGAAGCCATGTGTTTTTTTTACGATTCTCGTGTGCAAGATGTTTACTAACGCGTGCTTCAATTGCCTTTATTACTCAGGTATCTCACAGTTTGCTCTCTACCGGGAATCCCAAAGTGTGAATTATTCTAGAGTCCATCGCCGTGGCGTGAGCATGCTACCTTAATGCCTCCCCAAATATTATCGCAGACGACCACGATGACAGACTTCTTTTTTAATCCCCTTAAATTAATTCGCCCTGAATAGCGCAGATGCAATCACAATGCATACACAATTTCGTGGTTTATATAAGAAATGCAGTCAAACGCATCGGCCATTTCGTCTCCTGATTGTCTATTAAGGTGCCGTGGATCGGAGAGAAACAAAATTCACAACCGTTATGGGGTCCCTTCGTTCGATTCACATTGTCGTCTTCCTCATTCTCGGGTCCGAGGCAGCTGTTCATGGCGATAACACTGACAAAAGTGAGTTTTATTGTTTCCGGTATAATTGATCTCAGGACTGTCGTACGTTTTCTATTCGTCGTTAGCATTTAACGAGTTAACATTTACAAATTTGCGATGACTTTGTTCATCTTTACTGCTGTTTTTCATTTGTTTTTTGCTTCCTCATAGAGGAAACTTTGTGATGGTGAAAAAAAATGTTCAAGATTTTAATGAAAACGTGTTCAGAATGTTCCAAAACATCGAAAAATCACAATTAGAAAAAATGTCCGGATGTCTGTGTGTGTGGGTGTGCGTGCGTGCGTGAAAAATTCAAACGGCTATGATTCGAGAACGCCTCGACCGATCAGGCTGTAATTTTGCCGACAGCATGTGTGGTTAATAGTCAATGTTTCTGCATGTACGACGCCAAAAATACAGACAATGCTTCCTCATAGAAGGAGCTTCGCGAATAAAGGAACTTTATGAGAAAGCGATATGAAAATTTAAACTTCCAACTTTTATCAGAAAGTGATATGAACATTTCAATTTTCAACTTTTACGAGGACGCGATATGAAAATTTTAATTGTCAGCTTTTATGAGGAAGCGATATGAAAATTTCAATTTTCAATTTTTTTTGTTGCTTCTGAACGTCCTGTCGCAATTCGCGTTCGCGAGTTCATTACTCAGTGGATATTTACGCGAGGTTGCGCGGGAGATACATTTTCCGATTTGTCGATGAGAAGAAAGAACAAAAAATATAGCCGCACAGGGTTACGGATAGTTGCTTCGCGGACGTTCGACTTTGGATTCTGACCTTAGGCAGAATCTCTTGATTGTTATTCATCGAAGAAAGTAGATATAGAGTTGGTTCGTGGTACTGCAACGTGTGATATGTGACGTGAAACACAGTACTCGACCCGGTGGCAATGTTTTCAGTGATTTGGATAACAGTTGGGAAAAGTGAGGCCCGGTTCATATATCATTAATTTGCGTGCTAATCGGACTGGGCCAGATTCACCACTTTTATCGCATCCGAAACTAATACAGGAGAGTGTACAGTGAAACCATGCTCGTGCACAAGTTTTTACATTCAACAAACATTTCATGTCCGCAAACCTCCTTATTCTTTTTGTTGCAAATCTGACAATCTTTTTTTGTTATAAAAAATGTTTGTTAACTTTAGGAACTTTTTTACACGAGACATTGGGATTCGGCCATGACCGAGTGCCGAGAGGAAACCATCCGTAAAGAGTACGAGTGTTTAAACTTTAGGAATTTCTTGTGTTCAATTAATACATTAAAGCAATAAATTGCAACACTTTTTTTTACCAACATGCGAAGGAGCCACGAACACTCTAAAGTTGGCAAACGTTTCGTTCCTGGACGCGCGTCTACTTTGTAAACATGTTCCGCTACCCGATGTTACGATGTTTGCTTCTCCGCAAAGCGAATGTACACGGAGAGAAAAGTATAGTAACAATCTCCAGATTCGTATAGCAATTCGAGGATGAAGTGGAAAAATTACGATTTTAACCAAACGCATTGCGAATTTTGCTATGGATAGGCCGCTGTCCCCTTTACGGCATATCGTTATCATTCCCATACCTTGCGCCCACAAGTGTTTAGTATTATTCTCCAGACGCATATAAAATGCACTAAGTTAGTTCGGTATAAACTACTAAGAGTTCAGCGATAGATTGCGCACGCTTCATAATTTGTACGATTTAGTAACGATACGAATACAGAGTAGACTAAGCATTTATAAAATCATTGAGTTACGCGGGCAATATGTGGGAATCGTTACTTTGTAGCAATGTCTGTACTTTATTATACTTAATATAGTACCGCGCGCTCAACGGTTGAGCTGTCGAGTTCCAACAGTTGCGCGATTTTTCCCAGACGATTTTGCGTCTGGGAGATTTGATTTTCGATCGCGATGAAACTCCCGAGCATTATTATTATGCTAAATCAATGGTCTTGATATCATTGATACAGCTGATCTTTTTCAGATTTTTGGCATATCGCGGATCGTCCCGAATCGCAAGTTATGTCTCACTCATAATGCTCGATGTAACTTATAAGGTATTTGAATGAAAGAAATATACAAATTAGAAATAGCGTAGTCGGTAGCGTGTTAGGTTTATAGGTAGGGATAACGGTTAGGTAGGCAGTTCGATCCCTATCTCAGGCCGTTCTTCTCGTTGCTATAGGTAGTTCGATTATTCGTGATCATATATATATATGTATATTTTTTTTATCAATATTTTTATTTTTTTAATTTCTATTACAGTGTATGTATTATAAATATATTATTTAATATCAGAATCATGCATCCGAGTTTTATATACATATATATTAAATTTCAAGCAACTTTTTTTTTACTGTGAAACGTATAGTGTTTATATTTATACAATGTCCCTCTTAAAAAAATCCATAGCTAAAAGAACCCTCATTTTCGATATATATATTGTTGCGGTTAAGAAATGCTCCCTGATTGGCTGCTGTAAGAGTCTGAAGCTGGAGTCGTTCGACGAGTAACTTCGGTCGTGTTGTGCCGTTTGACAGTTAATTTTGGCATATCATGAGGTTGAGTAGCGCCTGAGTCGGTATATTGATATTTATCGTAGTTCAGTAAGAAAACTGTATATTAAAAAAAGAATCACAAGTTAATAAGATGAAAAAAAATTTTCAACGTAGCACTACAATCTGGCGATTCAATAAGACACGGACGAGAGAGAGAGAGATTGATTGATTGATTGATTGATGTTTATTAGCTTTCTCAGCTATTTGTTGTACATAATATTACATGTTCATCTTACGTCTACATTACACTTATTTAAATTCACTTACAATGAATGCTTTTAACATACTCTTGTACTGAACTAATTTTTCACAGCCCTTTATAGAGATATAGAGATTGGCAACGCATTATACATTTTTACTCCATCATAAAACATACTCTTTTGCGCACTTCTTGTTCTCCTGAACTGGATTGCAATATTTTCCGCTTGCCGTGTTACCCGACCCGTTCTTAATTTTACAACTTCAAATTACTTGTTACTTCTTTCGGTAACAGTTTATTGATGGCCTTAAAAATAAATATACACACATTATAATACAGTCCCTGTTTCACACTCATAAACTGAACCGCTTGTAACATGTCGTCTACCCTCGTATACCTGCTGCATTGCAATATGACTCGCATCGCTCTGTTCTGCGCTATCTGCAGTTTATTCAACTCTGTCTCACCCATACCCACTAACAGTGTTGCACAATATTCAAAGTGTGGTGCTATGATTGCCTTATATACAACACATCTGGTGTATGCCGATATATATTGCCCTATGCTGTTCAGAAAACTCGTTTTTTACCTATCTTTTTCAATATGTACTCACAGTGGTCTTTGAATCGAATCTTGTCATCTATCATTACACCTAAGTATTTCATTACTTCCACTCGCTCTAATTCGGTTCCGTCCATGCATTTCAGTACTATATTCCCTCTCAGTTCTTTTCTCACACTCCTCACAATCATAAATTTGGTTTGTTTCTATTCATCCATCCTTCTACTATACTTAATGCCCCGTTCATCTTTCTTTCCACCTCCTCACTACTATCGCCAGTAACATATATTAGTGTATCATCAGCAAACATTTTTATTGCACAGTCTTCCGGGCATATGTCGACTATATCGTTTATATATCAATAGACGCGGTAGCGTCTCGACGCCAAGCACTTAAAAGAAATTTTTTAAGTGTGCGAAGGACGCTACCAAGTAGTTATACTCCAAAATGCCGGAAGTATTTGTTTGCACTACGTTACCTCACAAATAAATCATCGGATCGAAATGATATTAAAATTTTACTATAGAATGTCTATCCAAGCTTTCCAGTTTGCTTAATTCCGAACACATTCGTTCGGTGGATTCTTGTGTACGATGATCGCGATCAGGAATCGATCCAAAATGTTTCGATTGTGCGTGAACCTGAATACGGGTGTGAGGTGATAAAGTACATCGGCAACGAAGCATCGGATCGAATTTTTAAGGACACTTTTATCATATAATTCGGACTCAAGCTTTCCAATGGGCCTAATTACGATCATAATCGTCCAGCGGTTCCCGAGATATGATGAAGTGAACCTGAAATACGGGTGTGAGGAGATCGATTATGCGTGAGTTTACGCGATGATTTTCGGACGGCTCGATCTCGGCAACGAAGCATCGGATCGAATTTTCAAGGACACTTTTATTATAGAATTCGGACCCAAGCTTTCCAATGGGCCTAATTACGATCATAATCGTCCAGCGGTTCCCGAGATATGATGAGGTGAACCTGAAATACGGGTGTGAGGCGATACGTGCTATACGCAAAAATTCTTCGGATTCTTCGGAAATCTTCACGATGGACCTGGGGAGTATTTTTATATCAAATATAAACTGATTGACACTTTTTTTGTCAATATTGTTATTGCAGCAATAGAAAAATTTTTCGGTAAAAAAAATGCTTTTCTCCTCGAGATTAAGACTAAGAAGGAAATCGCATTTGCAGGAAAAAATAGGTGAAATCAACCACAAAATACTTTTTTTCAAAAAAGTAAAAATGGTACGCCAAGTACTTAAAACGTTCAGAAAATATGTTTATGGAAAAACCTCTTAAAAATTAAAAAATCTACCAAAACAGATGTTTATCCGAACAATAAAAATAAAAATATATGTGTATCAAAATGTAAAAAAAAAAAAAAAATCGAAAAAAATCAAATCAAACCAGCCAAGTAGTATTACAAAAATCTAAAAAAAAAAAAAAAAAAAATACAAGATGTAAAAAATCTTGAACAAAAAAAAATTGGCGTGCCAGTTTTTTTTCCAATCACTGTCGTACGTAGTTCATTCAAAAATTATATTAAAAAAAACTGGCACGCCAAGTTTTTTTTGTTCAAGATTTTTTACATCTTGTATTTTTTTTTTTTAGATTTTTGTAATACTACTTGGCTGGTTTTGTAATACTACTTGGCTGGTTTGATTTGATTTTTTTCGATTTTTTTTTTTACATTTTGATACACATATATTTTTTTTTATTGTTCGGATAAACATCTGTTTTGGTAGATTTTTTTAATTTTTAAGAGGTTTTTTATAATAAACAGCAGAAGTCCTAATACTGATCCTTGCGGTACCCCGTATTTCATTGCAATAATTTTCGAAAATTCCTCATTAAACAACACCTGTTGCGTCCTATTGTTCAAATACGATCCAAACCATTCTAACACTTTACCCCTAATTCCGTATTGTAACATTTTTTCTATTAGCAATTCTCTATCCATTGTCTCGAATGCTTGCTTTAAATCCATAAAGATTACTCCAACTAATTTCCCTTCGCTAATGTTTACTTTCCATTCGTCAATCACGGTTTGAATCGCCGTTTCACACGAATATTGCTTCTTAAAACCCGATTGATGTTCTGTTATAATCTCATTTACTTCCAAATATTGATACTAGACTAGTCGACTCTCTCTTCGCTCTGCGTATGATTGTCCGAATCTTGTGTAGTAAACTTGTTCCACCCAAAACTCTGATACAAATCAAGTGATTAAAGTGTGCATAATCGCGGGACCTCATTATTCAGGCCCCCTCAGTTGATTTTAAAGATTTATCAGGAGTTTTGTGAAACGTCCACTTTGAAGGTTAGAGTGTCCCTACGCTAGTCCGCTCTCTTACGCCATGACGGGAAAACCTGGGAAGCAAGTGACTGGTGCCAAGCAGTCCGATCATAAGATCTCGGACATGATGGATCTACGTAGTGAAAGTCAAAAAAGCGTCAAGAATGTTTCCAACTTTTCTCCCAGGAATAGTTCCTCGGGAGAAATCTCCAAAAATCTAGCAAGACTTGTGTCTCTGACTGCGACGGTTCGAGAGCTTCGAGATGAGAGCGTGAAAGCCAAAGAAGTATGGACTCGCATCAACAATATAGAGGATCATGTACACACGGTTGAAACGCGATGTGAAACTAATAAAAAGGCTCTTCAGGACAGAATCCGTCGGCTTGAGAGGATTGACGAACTCCGTGAAAAAGATTTGCGCAAGAATAACATCATAATTCATGGCCTGCAGCTGAAGCCGGAAAATTGTCTCCTTGAAGCTGAGGAATTCCTCAACAAGCAATTTAACCACGAAATCGCAATCCAGGAAGCTCAACCCATCGGCAGGCTGGATAAAATGGGAAAATCAAAAGGAATTCTGGTGAAGTTAGCTTCGACGGAGGATAAGAAAAGAGTCATGATCAACAAACAGCAGCTCAACGACAAAGAGTATTATATCACGCATGACCGTACTCAGCGTGAACGTGAGACTCAAGGGAAGCTTGCCTCGATAGCTCATGAGGAGGAGAAGAAGGGGTCTCCTGAGCGGATAGGTTATCGCAAGCTCTGCATTAATAACGCTTGGTACGACTGGGACGACGACAAGGGGTTGATCGAGGCAGAGTTTCAGCAGTCTTCAGCCTACGAGGACGCAGGACGAACTCCCAACGAGCGGCGTCAGGCACGTCGCTCCTAGTGACAGCGTTCCACACAGGACGTCGTATGACAGCGGGCATTCAGCTGATAGCTACGTCTTCAGCAGTTCCAATTGCAGCCAGACATCAGATTTGCGTATATCTAACTCTCTGAGGAAAATTAGTATAAGCCCTCCGCCTCGTATCGTGGCAGCATATTCTACTCTACCGCTCTCGCATAGTTTATCCTAGTCTTTAGTAGAACCCTGCCCCTCTTACATTGTTGATAACAATAACACTAGCAATCCTGTAAATGATTCACACTTCGTTAAGACTAACAGTAATTTTTCTTCTTCGCAGGGGCTTGATCTCTCTGATAATAGTGGTGTTATGTTCCGGAATGTGCACGGTCTGCGAAATATTTTTCAGTTGACAGCGGAAGAGTTCGATGAAGGATTTGGTAATTGTGCAATTCTGGGTGCCTGCGAGACATGGAAGCTCGAGAAAAACATAGCGCTCCCGGGTCCTTTTAAAAAATTCGACTACGTGTCCAGTTCTGCAACAAAGGATTTTGCGGCGGGTAGAGCTATCGGGGGGTTGTGTGTTCTCTTTAACAGAGACCAAGTAAAAGACTTCGAGGTCCTCGATCAAAGCGAGGGTTGGATTGCTGCTAAATGTGAGATTGGATCTTGCAAAATAATTATTATTACGGTATATCTTCGCGTGAATTTTTTCCATGAACGAGTTAAAGCGCTCTCGAACTGTACGACATCATAGAACGATTTGACTGCCCGATAATCATCGGAGGGGATTTTAACGCTCGGATTGGTCTTGGCAATCAGTTGGATGAGAACCTTACAGAAGATACTTGGATAAATTGCAACAAAAATTCGCAGGACGTGACTTTAAATGGGAATGGCGTTGCCGTTTTGGAAAGTTTTGAAGACATGGGGTTCTTTGTTCTGAACGGAAGGTCGTACTCGGATTCTCAAGGCAACTATACTTTTCTAGGAAAGAGCAACACCGCTATCGATATGAGTTGGATAAATAGGACTTGCATTGACCGGATTCGAGACTTTTCGGTTTTGAACATTGGAGCGTCGGACCATTTGCCCATAAAGCTATGGCTAGACATAGATATTGAGCGTAGAGAAGCGATTTTACCAGAGACTGACCCCCCGCCGCGTGCCCTTAAATGGATTTCAGGCAAACGAGAAGAACTTCATTCGCACTTAGCGACCAGACTCCCCCTGCATTGGACGAGTGTAATGACTTGAGTATTTCATTGACCGAGACGATCTGGAGTGTCGCCACTGACATGGACATGGTGGTGAAAAGGCGCCGATTCAACAATGAAGACAAGCGGTGGTTCACAAGCGAATGTCGCGCTGTCAAGAAAGAAATCAGGAAACTATACAAAAAATGGACCAAGCATAGAATGGACGTCTATGCAACGCAATTCAAGACTCTCCGGAAAAAATACGTCAATTTGATTAAAGTTAATAAGAAGAACTATTTTCTAGCAATTCAGGAGACAATATCGGATACAAAAAATGCGCGCGACTTCTGGGGGGCCATCAACAGAAACAGACGAAAAAATTGCAGGACGTGTCCGATTTCGGGTGAAGTCTGGGAACAGTTTTACAGAGAATTGCTGCCACTACGTGAGGCCGAGATACCGCTTCAAATTATCGAAAAGCATCCGTCTCTAGACAGGACAGTAACTTTAGAGGAACTGGTAAGGGTTATCGCTGGCTTAAAATCGAATAAAGCACCGGGACCGGATGGCATTCCGTATGGATTTTACAAAGCGCTTCCAGAAAAGTGGCTTCGGCTCGTCGTGCGAATGTTCAATAATATCTTAGCGACCGGAGATATCCCGAACGGTTGGGGCCTCTCAGAATTAGTATTGTTCTATAAAAAAGGAGAAGCAACAGATCCCCTTAATTACCGTGGCATTGCGCTGGCTAACACACAAGCCAAAATATTTACTATGCTGATTGCTAAAAGACTGAGCAGCTGGGCCGAACAATCGAATACGCTCCCGGAAGCCCAAGCCGGTTTTAGGGCTCGCTATGCATGTGAAGACAATATATTTTCTCTACGGTCGAAAATCGCATTAGCATTTAGTAAGACAAAAGGAAAATTGTTCATTGCGTTTATCGACTTTCGTCGAGCGTTCGACTCAGTTTCACACTCGATTCTTTGGAGAAAGTTGTTGAGCTTAGGAGTGAGCCACCAAATAGTTAGAGCTTTACACAATTTCTACCGAAAGGCGCGTTTTCGAGTACGGCTAAACAATGTCAATAAAACGCAAGAAATTGACTCGTCACAAGGCGTTCTTCAGGGCGATCCCGCCAGCCCAATCTTATTCTCCCTGCTCCTCGCGGATATTGTTGGATTCTTCGTCATGCAGGGCCACAGGATCGTAAAAGAAAAAATTGAACTGTTGCTGTTTGCCGACGATTTGGTAATTACTGCGGATAATCCAATCGATCTACAAAGTAAACTGGACACCCTGAATATTTATTGCGAGCAAAACAAGCTAGAAGTTAATAGATCGAAGACGCAAGTGCTAATCGTTCAGAGGGGTGGAAAAACAAAAAAAATGCGCTCGTTCAAATATAATGGAAAGCCTTTGAGCACGGTTAAGAAGTATACTTACCTTGGGATCCCATTTACGCGATCAGGTCTATTCAACGAAGCGGCCGGATATTCTATATTTAAAGCAAAAGTGGCCATTGGCTCCATTTGGACACCAATGATGGCCACAAAAATGTGCAATTGGGACGCATGGGTCAAGTTATTCCGGACGATAGTTGAATCCACGTTGTTGTATGGTGCAGGCGTCTGGGGCCTTAACTTTAGAGAGCAACTTGAAATAAGCCAACAGCGCTTCTACAAGTTGCTTTTGGGTCTTTCGCCTGCTACCCCGAGATACATGATTCGTCTAGAAACAGGCACGGCACCACTGGAAACCCTGGTAATAAAAAGAGCTTTGGGATATCTGGTGAAAATCCTTGAGATGCCAGCGCACAGATTCCCTCGTATTTGCTTAGACCGTCTCGTAGGTCTGGACACCTTACGCGATAATATAATTAAGTATAATTGGATTTCTCAACTTAAGTTTGCTCGCACTGAATTTAACTTGCAGCATATTCTCAAGCCCATGTCTCCAGCCCAACTTAAGCTTTGTATTCCCACGGTTGTTGAAACTATCACGAACTCACGGTTTCGAGCCGACGGGGTAAAGGTTTTATTGTCTACGTCTAGCCGAACATACAGAGAGATCAAGCAGCTGAACGATTTGAGGTGTGAGAGTTATTTGAAAGCAGGTGTTCCCCTAGCACATACAAGAGTAATCGCGCAATGTAGGCTAGCGGGTCACCAAAATTTTAGTTTTAAGATCAAAAAGTTAATTTATATCTTTAGCGGGCAAGAGCGTTGTCTTTTCTGCGAACTGTTTGTGGCCGAATCAATCTACCATCTACTTGTTGAATGCGCATTTTTCCAGCCCCATGGAGATAACTTCCTTAGGAACTTCGTGTTCCCTGCTAGTCTTAAGTTTCTCTCGGCAGATGATATTAAGAAGATATTTTACTTTGTTGCCGCCAGTTGCAAAGATCGTTCGTTTGCTCTCTCGGATTAACCAAAGTCTATTCTAGTACTACCTCCTGCGTATGTGTTCCTCTTTATTTTATCCGATTCGTATGTATGTATGTATGTTATACTAAACACAGAAATGTCTCATGCTGTTAAAGGCTAAGCCAACTAGCAAATTTGTAAAAGGTATATACCTAAAACAAATAAATAAATTCTATTCTACTTCCAAATATTATTCGATTTGACTCTTTACTACTACCTCTAGAACCTTCTCGTACAGTGGTAGCATATTAATTGGCCGAAAATCCTTCGCGTTTTTTGCTTTCTCTATCTTAGGTATTGGTATAATCGTGGACGTTTTCCAGCTATTAGGGCAACAGCCCCCCCTCAAGGACTCGTTAATTACATCAGCAAACTCCTGTCCTATTGCACTGAACGCCAGCTTTATTATTTCACTTGATATTCCTTCTTCTGTACCTTTCTTCTTCGGGAGTCCGTTGACAACTTTCTCGAGTTCCTCTACTCCAATATTCTCAAAATTCTCTATACTTCTTTCATTTCCCCCGCCGTCACCAATCAAGATTCATCTTCTTCCTGGACTTCCAGATGTATCCCCATCTATTGAGTTTACTATGTTATTAATACTTTCAACATAAAACATGTTAAATTTGTCGGCCATATTTCCCTCTATCGCATCATCCAATATTTCAAAATTTATATTTCCGATTTCTTTCGTTCTTGCTGGTTCTCCTCTAATTAATTCCTTTAAGGTTTTCCACATTTTTGTAGGATCGTTCTTATTACAGTCTATCCTATTCTCGTAATATTCTTTTTTCTTATCCCTTATCAACTTAACTACTGCATTTCTTTCTACTTTAAACTGTTCCCAATTATTATCCGTTCCCGCATAAATAGCTTCTCTGTACGCATTATCCCTTTTGCCCGCTGCCCTTTTTACCTCCTCTGAATACCATTTTTTCCCCTCCCATACACTTGGAATGTTAACTGCCTTTTTTGGTGCTACTATGTCCAAAGTTTCTACTATACTATCCACAAGCATCTTTGCTTTCCAGTTTATATCCCCATCTGTCCATTGCCGCACGGAATTTTTTAACATTGCTGTAAACTCTTTCACGTCAATTTTATTATAGTTTCTCGTCTTATATTCTTTCTGACTACTCTCTGTACTGCTCTTTCTAATTCTACTTTTATCCATGCATGATCTGTTATTTTCGGTTCATGTTCCACCTGTAATTGCACACTTATGTTTCCAAATACAAGATCTATAATTGTTCGACTGTCCTGCGTTATTCTCGTTGGCTCGTTGACATACTGTTTCATCCCTAAGCTTAACATTCCTGATATTAATTGCTTTTTATAGAACGAATTTCACGTGACATCTATATTAAAATCTCCTATTATTAAACAATCTCCTCTTATTGTTCGTTCTTCAGTTACTTCCTCTATAGGAAGGATCATCGACAGTGAGAATACCTTGGGTCCTTACCCATTGTCTTAACGGCGGGGCATAAGGTTAATTCGGTAAAAAAAGGCATGTTTTTAAGATTTTTTTTTGGCGATACAGATAGTGTTCGTTTATTCAGTAAATTTCCATATAATAATATAACATTTGAACAACATTTTCCTAAATTTTCATTGCAAAATATTCAAAATTGAGCGAGTGACAATGAATCTCCGAAGGCGCCTCGAAAAAAAGTTGATTTGCGGTGTTCATCATAACTCGCAACAGAATCATCCGAAACAAAAAAATCAAAATGCATTTGTTAAAGGAGATGTTTCTCGAGGTAATGACGAGAGGATTTTTTTTTTTTCGTAGCACTTAGGAGCCAAAAAACCGATTTTCGCTAAAAAAAATCGGCTTATTTGTTGTTGAAAAATTAGTAATTATAAAAAAAAAACAAAAAAGCTCTCGACAATACCTGGTGAATTATGTGAAGAAGTACTGTGCAAAATTTCAAAACGATTGGTCCAGTAGATTTTGAGTTATCGTGAACACGGATTCAAATATGACTTTCAGAAAAACGCGAAGAGTTTGGTCGCTTAGCGCTCATTTCACATAAGTTTGAGAACACTTCTCGATTGTATAAAAATCTGAAAAAATTCATGCATATTAAAGGTACTCAAAAGATTAATTTTGCATAATAATAATTCCGAAATTTTATTAACAAATTGATGAAAACAAAAACTGTCAACAAATTTCGCCGCAACCCAAGACGCTCAAATACTCATAACTTCGTTAATTTTGCTCCGATCGACTTGAAATTTTAACACAATATTCTTGAGATATTATACATTCTGTTGGAATACAACGATTATAGATCCCGCGCCACGCATGCGCGGTATAAACGCTACACTAGCGCTTACCACTCTCGGGTGTCTTCCTAAACACTTTTTTTTTTACATATATACACTGCACTGCCTGTATAACTTATCCTGCCTGCTGGCCACTAAAGTATTTTTGTTAATAAATAACCTCTTATTTTCCTTTTCTCACTAACTGCTGTGTCTACTGCTTTTTCTCTACTTTCGTCTACGACCTGCGCTTTCCTCTGTGTGAAGATTTCAACAGGTTATGGGCCCAGGAGCAGAGTAAAGTGTGAAATAGCACGAGCGTAATTCTGGCACAAGCACGCGGTCGATTCGAGGTTAACCATGGCGGAGGCTTTACGGACAAACATAACCAAACTTAATGGAGAGAATTATCAAGTGTGGAAAATCAAGCTGGAACTTCTCTTAATAAGAGAAGAACTATAGGACCAAGTCAGCTCAACCATGCCGACTGACGCTGCGGAAGCCGCAGCATTGAAGAAGAGAGACGACAAAGCTCGGGCTACAATCGGTTTACTGGTAGAGGACTCGCAGCTCACACATGTTCGCAAGGCGACAACAGCAAAGCAGGTATGGGATTCACTCAGAGAGCACTATGAGAAGTCAACCCTCACCAGTAAAATATTCATCTTGAGACAGATCTGCAATTTAAAGTTAGCGGAAACAGGAAGTATGGAACGGCATATTACGACAATGCAGGATCTCGTCGACAGGCTCACCACACTTGGCGAGGAGATTAAAGATCACCTTTTCGTAGCCATGTTACTGAGCAGCTTGTCCGATACTTACAGTACTCTGATTACAGCTCTCGAAAGTAGACCCGAAGCAGAACTCACGTTGGACCTAGTGAAAGGGAAATTACTCGACGAACATAAGAGACGCAGAGGCGTGCCAGAGGTAGATGAGGACAACACAGCGATGAGAGCTTCACAAAGGAACGGAGCAACGACAGGCCCAGGCGAGAAGTCTTGTTTCTTCTGCCGCAAACCAGGACACTTCAAGCAGGATTGCAAAAAGTACAAGGAGTGGAAGGTGAAAAAAGAAAAAGCCAACCAAGCCGACGCTGAAGATGAACAATCAGGATTCATGTGCTTCAGCGCGCACCAGGGAAGGAGCATGAAGAACACCTGGTAGGTTGACTCAGGAGCCACGAGTCATATGACGAGTGATCGAGCGTTTTTCGAGGACTTTGAGTCAAAGAAACTACCGAACGTCACTATTGCGAACGGGCTGAGCGCGAAAGTCTTAGGTATCGGCTCAGGCACGACGAAATGCATCGATGGAAACAACAAAGAGGTAAATGTCAAGCTAAAGGATGTTTTATATGTACCAGACCTGACGGACAACCTTCTATCAGTAAAAAAGCTGGCAGAGAAGCATTTTACCGTGCAATTCAAGGGCGAGGAATGTAAGATCGCCAAAGGAAACCTCGTGGTGGCGACAGCAGCCCTCTCATCTGGGATGTACGTTTTGGGAACGATACCTAGAGCGATGGCTGTAGGACAGAACGTGCACACAGACAATTGCCAACATACTTGGCACAGAAGATTCGGGCATAGGAACATGCACGACATACAACTACTCCAGGACAAGGATATGGCCTCGGGAATCAAGATGCGGGACTGCGGGATTAAAGAGGTCTGCGGATGCTGCGCTAAGGGAAAACTGGCAAGGAGTTCGTTCCCAAAGACCGGCGCAAGCAGAGCTGCGCATAAATTGGATTTGGTGCACACCGATTTGTGCGGTCTGATGCAGACAGCAACACCAAGCGGAAAACGATATTACATGAGCATGATCGACGATTACAGTCGATATACGGAAGTATATTTCTTGAGAAATAAATCTGAAGCGGCCGAGCAAATCAAAACATACGTACAGTACGCTAAGAATGCCTTCGGCAGGCTCCAACCGTAATAAGGTCGGACAACGGACGCGAGTACGTCAACAACGAAATCAAGCAGTTTCTCGCCACGGAGGGGATACGTGCACAATATACAGCCCCCTACACACCAGAACAGAACGGCGTTGCGGAACGAAAGAACAGAACGCTTATGGAAGCAGCGCGATGCATGCTGATCGACGCCGACATGGATAAGAAGTACTGGGCAGAAGCTGTAAATACGGCAAATTTCTTGCAAAACACTCTACCAAACTCAGGTATCGCAAAAACACCTTACGAGCTGTGGAATGGTTGGAAACCGAGTGTCGATCGGCTGCGCATTTTCGGCAGCAAAGGATATACCCACATACAAAAGGAAAAACGAAAAAAACTTGAAGATAAGGCTGAGCTGCTCACCTTCGTGGGTTACTCGACGGAATCCAAAGCCTACAGAATGCTAGACACCAGAACAAACCAGATCAAGATCAGTCGCGACGTCAAGTTCGACGAAGACTATGGCACACACGGAAAAACGGGCACAAAAGGGAAAAACCAACCAGAGGAGAAGCCGAAGAAGGAAACTAACGCCGGAAAAAACCCAATAACGAGCGATAACGCCGCATGCTCAAGTGACGTACACATAATTCTCGAAGGAAACCTTGAAAAGCAACAGAAGTCGGAAGAGACTGAAACAGATGATGCAGAGGGGGGCGATCTGGATGAGACAAGGAACGAAGAAGACATCCATCACGAAACAAGTGAAAATGAAACATCAGAAATAACTGAGTCGACATTCGATGAAACGCTACCGCATGGAGACACCGCGTTCGAGTACCGAGGACGAATCGAAAACGTTCCAGGCTTACCCACGAGGCAATCTGAAAGGACAACAAAAGGACAACCTCCGGATAGATTCGAGCACGCAGCAAGGACAGCCAAGGAAGAGTGTAAAGAGCCGACAAACCGATACGAAGCGCTGAACGGACCCGAACGTGAGGAGTGGGTGCAAGCCATGAACGAGGAATTTCGCTCGCTGAAGAAAAATCAAACGTGGACGTTGACAGAATTACCACCAGGACGAAAAGCAGTCGGATGCAAATGGGTCTTCAAGAAGAAACGGAACGCGGAAACAGAAGGTGTCAAATACAAAGCACGACTTGTCGCGCAGGGATTCAGTCAAAAATATGGCATCGATTACGATGAGGTGTTCGCACCCGTAGTGAGAGCTGAGACGGTACGCCTGCTACTCACAGTTGCTGCGAAGAAAGGACTAGAAATTTATCACTACGATGCGAAGACGGCTTTCCTGAATGGTGAACTCCAAGAAACGATCTTCATGAAACAGCCGGAAGGTTACATTGCCGATGGGAAGGAACATCTGGTATGCAGGCTCGCGAAGAGTCTATACGGCCTGAAACAAGCAGCGAAAGTATGAAACGAAAAACTGCACGAAACGATCAGCAAACTTGGTTTCAGGCAGAGCGACTCTGACCCATGCTTGTACTCAAAGCAATCGGCGAAAGATACCCAATACATGGTCATCTATGTAGACGATATTCTCGTCGCAGACACCAGCAAAGAAGAAATCGACGAAACAGCAAGAGGCCTTGAACAACAATTGGAGCTTACACGGCTCGGACGGCTTAGAAACTATCTCGGCATCAACGTACGAAGAGATACAAACGGGATCTACAGTATCGACCAAGAAGAATATATCAAAAAAATGACAGACAGATTCGGCCTTCAAGACGCAAAAATATCAAACATCCCACTGAGCACCGGATATTTTAAAATACCGGAGGAAGAAAAAAAGCCCATGGTGAACAACGATAGCTACCAAAAACTTATCGGAGCTTTGTTATACGTAGGAACGCACACACGACCGGACATTGCAGCCAGCAACTCGATCTTGAGTCAGCAAGTAAAACAACCGTCAGAAGCCGACTGGATCGAAGCAAAAAGAGTCGTGCGATACATGAAAGGCACAAAAAATCTACGATTAAAACTAGGAGGAGATTCGAATGGACTCATAGTCTACGCAGACGCAGACTGGGCGGAGGACACGACAGACCGCAAATCCCACAGCGGATACCTGTTCCAGTACAACGGAAGGACAATAGCGTGGTCCTGCAAGAAACAGACGTGCACAGCATGGTCAAGCTGCGAAGCAGAATACATTTCCCTGGCCGAAGCCAGCCGAGAACTACTATGGATACGGAGACTCCTAAAGGATTTTCAGGAGACGGTAGAGGGAGCAACAATACTGTATGAAGACAACCAAAGCGCTATAAAAATGGTTAAACACAAAGAATTCAGAAACCGAACCAAGCACGTCGATACCAAGTACCACTTCGTTAACGACCTCGTGGAAAAGAAAATTGTGGATCTTCAATACTGTCCAACCGAATAAATGATTGCAGACATGCTCACGAAGCCACTGCAACCCATCAAGCTGAAAAAACATCGAGAGAGCTGCCAACTGCTAAGCTAAGAAGATATAATATAATCGTTGAGGAAGGATGTTGGAATACAACGATTATAGATCCCGCGCCACGCATGCGCGGTATAAACGCTACACTAGCGCTTACCACTCTCGGGTGTCTTCCTAAACACTTTTTTTTTGCATATATACTCTGCACTGCCTGTATAACTTATCCTGCCTGCTGGCCACTAAAGTATTTTTGTTAATAAATAACCTCTTATTTTCCTTTTCTCACTAACTGCTGTGTCTACTGCTTTTTCTCTACTTTCGTCTACGACCTGCGCTTTCCTCTGTGTGAAGATTTCAACACATTCATTAAAAAAAAAAAAGCAAAAACAATTTTAATGCCTTACCCCGCCCTTAAGGTAGTGAGGTAAGGTAAGGTACTTGTGGTACAGTCCCGCCAAACGTGAGTTTCAGAGAAAATTTCGAACAGTTCTCGATGGGATAAAAATCTGAAAAAATCAAGTGTATGGGAGGTGCTGCAAAGATTGTTTTTGTAAAATTATAATTCCAATTTGTCAATAACAAATTGAAGATAAAAATTATTATTCAACAAATTACCCTGCACCTTAACTATTTTCCTTGTTATTCCGTATAGTACTAATTCCGTATTTCGGAATTGGTTTCCTTAACTAATTCCGAAAAACCCAAACCTCATGTAGCACACGGGGGTGGAATTCGAAACTCATATATCACTGCGATACGCTATATTCTCGAGATTTCGGCTTTCATAGCATATAGAAGTGGATTTCGAAAATCCTAAATCACTTCCATACGCAATATTCTCGAGTTTTTGGCTTTTATAGCATATAGAAGTGGATTTCGAAAATCCTCAATCGTCTAGAACTTTGGTGTTTCGGCACTTTACTCAAAGTGCAAAAAATACCGGAGGATCAGTAGAATATGGCCGTCTGTACCGGCATGGGTTTTCCGTAGTTTCCCCGGCTACGGACGCACTGGAAGTTAGGTAGCTTAGCTGAGTGCGGGTAGGGAGTGCTAGGGGGGAATTGGGATGGGGTTCCGTAAAAACCCAGAAGGGTATACGGTGGAAAAATGGAACAAATATACTAGTACGGAAAAGCGGTCTTTCGACGAAGGTTGTGAAGTTGGTTGCACGAGCCGAATCGAGAGCTACAACGGAACGAGGCGAAGCCCAGTGACGTTTGTAGCTCGAGAGGATGCGAGTGCTGCCTACTTCTCAACCGCCGTCGGAATATCGGTTTTTCGTACAAGTATCGCATACTACTTTTTGTGACAAGTGCACGAAAATTCCCTTTTTTGTGCCTGTAAAGTGCGTGCGGAAAAATACCTACAGTGCCAGATAAGTGTGCACGAAAGTAACTAGAGTGTTAAAAAAGTGTGCGCAAAAGTAGCTAGAGTGTGAAAAAAATGTGCGCAAAAGTAGGTAGAGTGTGAAAAAAATAGTGCGAAAAGAAGCTAGCGTGTAAAAAAGTGTGCAAAAAAGAAACTAGCGTGTACAATTAGTATCTCCAGCATTTTTCGCGCATCCTCTGCTAGAAAGCGCCACTTTCGCCATACTTTACAGGCACGAAAAGCGGGACTTTTCATGCACGAGTTACAAAAAATTCATTATAACGAGAGACAGAATGAACAATTTTTTGCGCCTACTCGCGCATCACGAGACGAAGAAAAAATACAGTTTGAAAACCATCACACGATCTACCACATTTCAGGAAAACTTTGATCTACACTGCTATTATGCTAACTTAATGGTCGTTCGATACGAGCATGTCTTGCTCGGAAAGATTGAAATAGTAATTGTCGATCGACGGAGTTGACGATGAACATATGATCAGTTTTTTCTTCCCTTTTTGCTTTTTTATATGCATGCAATCGACTATAATTGCGTTGTCAGCAATGTTGATTACGACGATAATAAGCTGGGCAACATTTACGGTGAAACATACGCTAAAGCGTCAGATCATGTTTCTCCCGTTCTCATTGGCCCAAAACAAATGAACATAGGCAATAAAAACTTTATACATAGTATAAGGAAGTATCGGTCTTCTTTCGTAGACTTTCGACCCGTTTCTCACGTTATCGGAAAACCTGTTACCCGTGATCGATACTATCCGTCTATTTCGTAGAAACAGGATATAGAAAAATATCTCGTTTTCCTGCTCAGATCGGTGAGTCGCCATCAATGTGTCAAATCTAGTGTCGGAACATCGATAGCACTTTTCACAAAATAAAAAATAAAAAAGTTATACTTTGTTATCTGTGATCAAGGAAAGTGAGTTAAAAAAGTCATTGACTTTGCGAGCAGCAGTTCGATCAATCAAAGTTGTTCGTATAGATTCGAATAATTGCGAATTTGCCACGTCTCGGAAATGTCTCGCCACGACGAGGCTCTCGATCGTACATCTAAATGTATCTTAAAATGCAATAAAAATATATTTAATAAGGTAAAGGGCCAAGTTTCTGACACTCTCCCAGTTTGTGACAGGGGTACCTCTAGCATAGTCGCCCCCCCCCCCCCCCCCCCCACAATTTGATATGCAGCCAATGGGTAGCGTACGTTCGGCGGGTAAAAACAGCGACTCTTGGTCCTCCTTGTTTAACCCTATGATTTTACACACTAAAAGTGTGAGAGCTGCGTAGAAGTGTCATAAACTGGGTCTTTTACCTTATATCCAATTTTTCGCGCGAAAATATATTCCTTATATAAATTAAACATTTTTACTATATACTGTTCATATACGCGAAAATATATATATTTTTTAGATCTGTCCGGATGTGTCTGCACGGAGAGAAAAACATAGTAATAATCTCCAGATTCGTATAGTAATTCGAGGACGAAGTGGAAAAATTACGTTTTTAAAGAGACGCACCTCGAATTTGGCTATACATAGGCCGCTGTACCATTTACGGCATATGGTAATTATTTCAATACTTTGCGCCCACAAATGTTTACAATTATTCTCCTTACGCATATTAAATGCACCAAGTTAGTTTGGTATAAATTACTAAGAGTTCAGCGATAGATTGTGCACGGTTCATAATTTTTTGCTATATGCGACTTAATAACGACACGGCTATGGGGTAGACTAAAAATTTGTAAAATCATAGCGTTGCGCGGGCAATATATAGGACTCGTTACTTTGTAACAATGTGCGAACTCTTCTACACCTAGTATATTGCCGCACGCTCAGCGATTGGGCTGTCGAGCTCCAACAGTTGCGCTATTTTTGCCGAACGATTTTGCGTGACCAGCCAGTCGGTATGGAAATTTGATTTTTGACCGCACCGAAACTCCCGAGCAAAACGAAAAACCGTCAGTCGTTCGAACGCGCATCGACCTCACAGTCGTGCTGTTTGTTAGTCTTGGAGCTCGTGTGGGATTTATGGCGTACACACGTAAGGATTTATGTTACTATAGTTCTTATCCATGCATGCTTTCCCGATCAAATCAGT
The DNA here is from genome assembly GCA_958510785.1 of Exephanes ischioxanthus. Taxonomy (NCBI): domain Eukaryota; kingdom Metazoa; phylum Arthropoda; class Insecta; order Hymenoptera; family Ichneumonidae; genus Exephanes; species Exephanes ischioxanthus. The sequence goes on from OY294015.1 coordinate 18,618,532, forward strand.
TTTTTAATATGGTGGTTTTTAGTCTGTGTCACTCTTTTCTCTGGTCGGCGTATATATCCATTGTTTAGCCAAAATCGGCAAGACGACGCAGCCCGAGATCTCCGTTTACGTTAGGACGCAACGTGACCGTATTTTCTGGAGATCATTGAAATTCGTATCACAAATTGCTTCAAGAATATATATAATCCGTAATGTACACCCAGAAAAATTATTTATTTGCCGGGCGCCCCGTAAATAAATATTTGAATAAACCAAATAAATATTTATTTGTGGGGCGCCCGTCAAATAAATTATTTTTCTGGGTGTACGATACGCGTAAATAATCATGTGATGGTGGACTAAAAATATATCATTCTATCTTATGAAAACTTTCAGGGGACCGAAGTACAGTATTATAGGTGTTGTGAGTTCTCCTTTGTCCAACATGGGCATAAATTCGACAGTAGTCACTGACCCGGCAGCTCAAGACAATAGGGATGCCCTTGAGGTTACAAAGACACATTACTTTGTTTTATATGTGAAGTAGAAGACGAGAAAAGTATACGCTCGTCCCCCACGAGTAAGACAGATGCAGTAATAGGAGCCACATAATTTCGCCGAAACTTCAATCGGCCGAATCGTCGTATGGCCGAAAGTCATCAGTCCTAACGCACTTTATCCGAATCATCAAACTTCCGAATCGTCAAATGTCCGAATCTTCATTTTTCCGAATCGTCAAATGTCCGAATCTTCATTCTTCCGAATCGTCAAATTTCCGAATCTTCATTTATCCGAATCGATCTTTTAACGAATGTCACTCTTCCGAAATAGTAAATAGCCAAACGTTATTTCTCCGAAACGTCATTTATCCGATCGTTGTTTCTCCGAATCGTCATTTTTCCGAATGGTTAGACCTCCAAACATCAACTCGCCGAATCGTCATTCGTCCGAATCGTCATTCATTAAAATCGTCATTTATCCGAGGCTAGCAAAACTAGATTTTCAGATATATTTTCACCAGGATGATAATTTGTTTGCTCTCAGTTATTATAAGATATTTTTTTAAATTTACCTTGTCATATCCGGCATAGTTCTGTTAATAACGTAAGTGCCATTTACGATCATGTACTCGGGTTCTAATACACGCGACTTTTATATCATTCTGAACGATCAATGGAAGATAAATGATCCGCGAGATCTCAGAAATCTAAGGACGACGAGATGAGAGGAGATTCAGAACGGATCGATTCGGATGACTGACGTTTCGGATAAATGACGATTCGAACGAATGACGATTCGGCGAGTTGACGTTTGGAGGCTTAACCATTCGGAAAGATGACATTCGGTGAAATTATTATTTGGAAAAATGACGATTCGGACAAATGGCGTTTCGGAGAAATAACATTCGGCCATTTACTATTTCGGAAGAGTAACATTCGTTGAAAGGACGATTCAGAATAATAAAAATTCGGACATTTGATGATTCGGAAAAATAAAGTTTCGGCAATATGACGATTCGGAAAAAAGTACGGCAGTTTGACGATTCGAATAAACTGCGTTAGGACCGGTGACTTTCGCCCATGCGACGATTCGACCGATTGAAGTTTCGGCGAAATGATGTGGCTCCCACTAATACTATTGCCGTGGGAGTAGCGTATTACCTTGAATTTTATTGCATGCCTAAAAGTGAAATAGTATATCGCGAATTCCATAAAATACTGTATCGAATTTCCGGATTGCCGTTTAACACTAAAGAGTCAGGGAACGATTCCTTAACTGTGGAGATACCTTCACGCAACTGAATAGTTTCGTCGACTTATCAGTTACCCACTCATCGCTAAACCGTGTTGCCGTTCAACATAAAAGCGTCTGCGAACGATTCCTTACCTATGACGGCAGCATCACACGACTGAATAGTTTCGTCGGTTTATTTTGTTGTCACATACGGCATAGGAAAAATTACCAGATTTTCGATATGTCCAGCATTTGCCATACCGTCTGGAAATTATTCCCAAACTATTTTAGATTATATTACTATATTTTTCTCTCCGTGATGTAAAATACATCCTATAACATATGATATAAAATTCCGCGTATATTTTTTCCATGTATCGAGTGGTCGATGATCTACTTTGTCTCATGGTAGAATTCAGCACGGCGGCGTCGAAGTCGAGAACCACGGTCTCCAACGAGTGCGCTCGTAACTGTACGGTTGGCGAGCGACCGAAGATCTGCTACTACAAGTTCACAGTGGAGAAGTACGCGACGATGGGCAGGGCCTGCGAGCTGTGTCCGGGAAATTCGCCGTCGAGATTGACCAACGATTGTCAATGTATAACGTACGATGGTTATGAGTCGTCATCGATCATCACGGTCAACAGAATGTATCCGGGACCGGCGATAGTCGTCTGTCAGAACGACTTCATCGTCGTGGACGTGTTAAATCAAATGCCGGCGAAATCTACCAGCATTCATTGGCACGGAATCTTTCAACAAGATTATCAGTATTACGACGGTGTACCGCACGTGACTCAGTGTCCGATCGAGGAAGGCTCGACCTTCAGGTATCAGTTCAAGGCCGCAAATGGCGGAACTCATTTCTGGCATTCCCATAGTGGCCTTCAGAAGGCTGATGGTCTCATCGGATCGTTGATCGTTCGTGAGCCCCAAACGATAGAGCCAAATGGCCAACTATGGGATTTCGATAGATCCGAGCACGTGATCTTCATTACCGACGACATCCACGATTCCGTTGAGAGTCATTTCCCTGGGACTTACGTCCGCAATCCGGGACAAGCGCCGGACAATTTACTCATCAACGGAATGGGTCAATGGACGGTTGGTACTTTTGTTGTCTCCCTTTGTCACCCTGTTGGATATTCTGGATCGACAATTTATCTTTAATGTCAAGGGCGGAACAGTCCTTTCTTTCAGTTCAGGCGTTAAAGATATTATTGGCGAATAAAAACAATGTTGTTGCGACGATTTTCAGGATCCGGAGTTCAGAAACACGACGATGACGCCCTTAGCTGTTTTCAAGGTCAAGGCGGGATTTCGTTACCGATTCCGAATGATAAATGGTTGCAGTTTGGTGTGTCCTGTCCAAATGACCGTCGAAGGACACAGTCTCAAGGTCATCGCGACCGACGGTAACCACGTTAGACCTGTAGATGTTACCAGTATCACTTCGTTCTCAGGTAGACACTCAGGGCTGTAATGTCCAATCGTAATTAGGATTATTAATTCGGAAAATCTTCGTTGAATTTGTATACTTCGCAGCCGAGCGTTATGATTTCATTTTCTCTGCCGATAAGACTCCCGGTAATTACTGGATGCAATTTCGCGGTCTCGGGGAATGCGCCGGCAGACAAGTCCAGCAATTCAGTATTCTTCGTTACGAGTCCGCTTCCACCGGGGTCAGTGGGGCAAAACCGACTTACGCTCGCGGCCTTAACGCCGGAATCGTAAGTTCACAAAAAGCAAAAGAAGAGCTGAATTCATACGTTATTTGAATTAGAGCGATTTGCGAGTGACGATGACTTTCAGGTACTAAATCAAATAAACTTCCGCTGCAACGGCCAGTCGAATGCGTGGAATGTCGTGTGCGCAAATCAGCTGGAAAGTTTCAAAGATGTGCCTCCACAGATCCTCAAAAAGAACGCTGACATTCGGCTATATATGCCGTTCGGGTTTCACACTTATGATCTCAGCGATGTTTACAAGCCCCGCACGTACAAGAAGTTCATGGGTAATTTGTTCACGTTTCCAAATTAATCGGCGAATGTCTATATAGGAATATAATGATGGTACGGTTTTTCATATTTTTTCGCAGTTAACGGAGGTCCTCTGAGTGCTCTGCTTGGGAACATAACAAACAAATTTCCGGCTACCTCGATGATTTCTCAACGACAAGATATCCCCGAAGATCAAATCTGCAACAGCGACGACAAGGATACCAAGTGCAAGGGCTCTAATCCCTGTTCTTGCATTCACATTGAACGAGTCCCTCTCAACTCGGTCGTTGAAGTTGTTCTTCTCGACGAAGGTCCGTTTACGAGTATTAGCTGTAAAAACGATAAACATCAATGTGGATGCGACTGCAAAAATGTTTACAAAAATTGACGAAATGTACAGCTAGAATTTCCGGACTATCGCATCCGTTTCACTTGCACGGCCACCCCTTCTACATCATGGGCGAAGGTTGGGCGGAGGATTACAACATAACGGGCTTTGATACCCGGAAAGCTATAGCTCTTGACAACCAGGGTATGATAAAGAGAAATTTGAAGAGGCCCCTCGCCAAGGACACATACGCCGTACCAAATAATGGATACTCGATCATTCGATTCCTCGCGAACAATCCCGGTAATTAGAGCAAAAAAATCCTCCTGTTTTTGCTTCCTCGTAGAGGAAGCTTTGTGATGGTGAAATTTTTTTTTCGAGATTTTAATGAGAACGTGCGTGCGTGCGTGCGTGAAAAATTCAAACGGGTATAACTCGAGAACGCCTCGACCGATCAGACTGAGATTTTGCATACAGCATATGTGGTTAATAGTCAATGTTTCTGCGAAATTTCATCCAAAAATGTTCAGTTTTTTTTTTGTACGCCATTTTCAATTTCTTCGAAAATGTCTGTACGCACTGTAGCGCTCGCAATTTTTTAGCTATCAGACTAGAAACGCGTATACAGATAGAATATCATCCCCCGATGATCCCATTAAAATTTCACGAAAATCGATCAAACCGTTTAAATTTTATGTCATTTTGAATTTTTTGAATTTCATGATTTTTTTTTAGACGTATTTTTTCCGTATCAAATATTCATCTACGAATAAAATAAGTATCAGATCCGTAATCAGCGTGAACAAATACATGGAACTACAGTCCCGGAGCGACAACTACCGAAAAAGTTTACCAGGCATTTTTATAGCGGAAATTGCAAAAATGAGTGATTTTAGGTATTTTTAAACAACGATTTCTTTGCTTTCTGATGGCATCGCGGAAAAACCCAGGTGCCTATTGTGATGTACAGCAAGACATACACAAGACGATGGATATGACGGGATTAAAAAGCTAGATAAAGAGGTATCACTTGGATTTCTAGAATAAAAATTGCAAGTGCAAAAAAAAAAAAAAAAAAATCAGGAGTGCATACTTACATGTATTTGTTCGCGCCAAGCGCAGATTCGACAAAGTGAAACGTGACGATGGAATATTTTTTTACGCGCTGAACCTGAATCGGTCAGCCGTTTTGCATAAAAGTCTAAGACGTTGAAAAGAGTTCCAAATTGAAATTTTCATATCGCTTCCTCATAAAAGCTGAAAAGTGAAATTTTTATATCGCTATCTCATAAAAGTTGGAAGTTGAAATGTTCATATCGCTTTCTCATAAGGTTGGTTTATTCGCGAACCTTCCTCCATGAGGAAGCCGAAAAAACAGACAATGCTTCCTCATAGAAGATGCTTAGCGAACAAGGGAACCTTATGAGAAAGCGATATGAAAATTTCAACTTCCAACTTTTATGAGAAAGCGGTATAAAAATTTCAATTTTCAACTTTTATGAGGAGGCGATATGAAAATTTCAATTTTCAGCCTTTTTAAACTGGCATCGAGACGCTGGCGCGCGTCTTGATCCGATGCTGAACCATGTTACCAGATATGTAGTATCGATGATGATAATTTTATTTATTTTCCCGTCTTCCAGGCTATTGGCTGTTTCACTGTCATTTCTTGGTCCACTTAATGGCAGGCATGGCTGTTGTATTTCACGTCGGTAAAGACAGTGATCTACCGCCGGTTCCGAAAGGCTTCCCAAAGTGCGGAAACTTCCTGCCACCCATAGACGATGGCAATTGATCGACAGGACGAAGAGACGAGAAATGGAAATGTACCAAAGATCTATTCGCGGGCTTCGAGTAGGAAGATTAAGAAAATAAATTGTGACACTTTTATACAGCTTGCTATGTTAAATAAATTCCGATCTGGAATAAAAAGTGATGAAAATGGCCCGGTCCATGTGTCATTTATCAATGACGATAATAGATCTGCGCACACAGATTCAGTCACATAATCAATTATTCACGTTCACGATTTAATCTTTACGTTTACATATATAAATATCGATTGTAATCGCAATAACAGGAAACAATTCTTCGTAATCTTCAAAAATTCCGAGATCCATCAATGTAGACGTTTATACGCAGTACCCGTAGATTGTCTTATCGAGTAATGTTTCGAACCAACGTTGACGATCCTATCGAGCAGCATTTTCGTCGACTATAAAATGAAATTCCAGGTCGGCCACAGTCGGACCGCCGTCCTCGTCACGATGAGGATCTTTCCACTGTTCGCTACGGTCGCTCTGGGCCTCGTTGCTGCGAATTCCGGTAACTGACTCGGCGAATGTGAGGAATACTCACATTGAGCATCAAAAGCGTACAAAACACACTGATTGCCTTGCTCTTTCGTTACAGAAAATTTGATCGAGAAGAGTGTCGGAAGTAGGGCAGAAGCGGTTCACCATGGAAAGCCCCAGACGTTGTCGACTCCGGAAGAATGCGCTCGGGAATGCAGGAAGGGCGAACCGCCCTTGACATGTTACTACCATTTCACAGTGGAATACTATTCCACCATGACACAGGCCTGCGGCTTGTGCCGGTCGAATACAACGACAGGATTGACACCGGACTGTCAATGCATAACAGCCGACGGTTACGTAAAATCTGGAATAATGACGGCGAACAGACAGTATCCGGGGCCGTCGATAATGGTCTGCAAGGGCGACCACGTTGTGATTGACGTTGCTAATCTAGTTATCGGTAATGTGATAACCATTCACTGGCATGGGGTTCATCAAAAGGATTACCAATTTTACGATGGTGTTCCGTATGTGACCCAATGCCCGATCAGTATTGGCGCGACATTCAGATATCAGTGGACAGCGAAAAACAGCGGAACACATTTTTGGCACGCTCACACCGGTCTGCATATGGTCGATGGGCTCGAGGGACCTCTCATAATTCGTGAACCAAAATCGGACGAGCCGAACAATCAACTCTGGGACTACGACAGAAAGGAGGACTTCATCTTCATCAACAATTGGCTTCACGATAACGCGGTCGATCATTTTCCTGGTAACGACGTCCGTGAGATCGGGCAATCACCGGATAACTTGCTTGTCAATGGAAAGGGTCAATGGACGGTAAGTCGTTTTTTTTTCCTTCTTTTTTCTTCTCATAAAATGAAAACATCACTCAGAGGAGAGATTGTAAAATATTCTCATCACAATTGTAGGATCCACTCACCGGAGAATTCACCGCGACACCGCTTGCCATTTACACGGTTCAGGCTCGTCGGCGTTATCGGTTCCGATTGATCAACAGTTGCAGCCTCTCGTGCCCGATCCAGATAACCATACAAGGACACAATGTCACCGTCATCGCGACCGACGGTGCATACTTGGAGCCCTTTAATGTAACAAGCATTACATCGCTCTCCGGTAAAGGGTGGCCTGAGAATTTTATGAATCCTCATTGTATTCGGAACGTTTTGCTGATTCGCACTCTACTCCTTACAGCGGAGCGTTACGATTTCATTCTCGATACTAATCAAGAGGTGGCCAGTTACTGGATACAGCTTCGTGCTACCGGGAAATGTGTCAGCAAAAAGTTGCAGCAAGTTGCTATTCTTCGGTACGAAACGGCACCTGCCGAGCCTGAGCTCAAAAGGCCAACTTACGATCTTGGCATTCCCAGCGGAATTGTGAGTTGGACGAAATTCCCTCCAGTAGAATTGCACCACGTTTATCGCGGGGCACAGATGTTACCGACTGTAATGGACAGTTAAGCGGACGATAAGGTCCACCGATTGAATTTTTTTTTATGCGCGTGGTTCAACGGGAAGTATTTATTCGCAGGGTGATTGTTCGATTACCGATTCATTTTTGTAATCTTCATCGGGCAATCCTTCTCAGGTTCTCAATCCACAGAACATTCGCTGCAACGGCGCACCGAATGCAACCAACGCCGTATGCGTGGATCAGCTGAAGAGCGCGTACCCTGTACCCCCCCAGATTATCGAAGCAGAGCCGGATATCAGGATATTCCTTCCACTTGGCTTTTACATCTATGACACCGCAGATGTCTACAGAGTTGGAACGTATAAAAAATACATAGGTACGTTACCTAGTGTAATCACTCGAACAATGTGGCGTCTTCGGTATTGAGTTTGATATTAATTACGGCAACATTTCAGTGCCAGGTTTTCAGGGATTTCACGTCGCTGGCCGGATGGCAAATATCACGAGCACGTCTCCAGTATCGCCGTTACTCACGCAACGTCGAAATATTCCCGATTCCGATTTCTGTACCATCGCCACTGCGCCGGCAAAGTGCAACGGTATCCTTCCGTGCGAGTGTTTACACGTCGAGGATATTCCTCTCAACGCCCTCGTAGAATTCGTTCTTATCGACGAAGGTACATTATCAAGAGTAGTCCGTCAAAGTTCATATTTTCATAACAAAACATTTATTTGAAATATTTAAAAATACATTGAAGATCACTTCACTGGATTGTCGCATCCGTTTCACCTGCACGGCCATTATTACTATATTATGAATGAGGCACGAGCCGAAGATTTCGGTGTTGAAAAAATGACAGTTGACATCGCGAAGGATCTTCTCGATAAAGGCTCGATAAAGAGGAATTATGATAGACCGCCTGCGAAGGATAGTCACGCGGTTCCTAATAATGGAATTGTCGTCGTCAGGATGATCGCCACAAATCCAGGTAATTATTTTCATATCATCGCGATCGATTTTTAAACGATTGTTCAATATCCAGTCTGTTAACTTTTTTATTTACTTTGTCTCTCAGGCTACTGGTTGTTCCACTGCCACTTCACGTATCACCTGATGGTAGGAATGAACTTCATTTTACATGTCGGCGAAGATACGGATCTCCCTCCGATTCCCGAAGGATTCCCAAAGTGTGGAAATTTCTTGCCAAATATAGAAAACAACTGACATGAGTGAGTAATCAGAGATTCAAAGTATGGGCGATGGACGTTGGGTCTTCCCGCCTTTTTGTTATCGCTACGTTTTTCAATTCCTGTGAAAACCTTGTTTCCATAAAAGTGTTCACTAATAGATTTTGAATAGCGAATAAATTTTATAAATATACCCGCCCGTGACTCTCTTGAAATTAACACCGAACAGACGCAAAACTGAGACGTATCGAAGATTAAAGAAGTTGTAATTAATATTAAGGATGTATCACACATACATTTCCAACCAAAAGTTTAATGCCATCAAAATTTGAGTACGTCGCGACATGCCCAAAATCCGGAGAAAATCCGTCGCATTATATATGTTAAGACTTTTGATTTTGCATAATAATAATGCCAACAAGTTATTAACAAATGACTCGAAAAATTAATTGTTTAAAAAAAATCAGACAACTTTTTACTTTCTCGTTTTAAATGAATTCCTTGATTTTTTAGAATTCATATGAAGTTTTTCAGAATTTTCTATCATTTCAAAAATTGTTTTCTGTAAAATTCAAAAATCGATGTAGAGGCATGAACTTTGGATATGTTTTAGTATCGCGATTCTATAGTATACACACAAAAAGTTTCGGGGTCATTGTGGCAACCGTTCCGTAATTACGGTGTTACGTCCTGTGCATTTTATAGGAAATTCACCGACGCAACTGGTCAGAAATCGGGAAATATTCAATAATAAAATAATAAATTTAAAGACAATTCTAGTCTAGTCAAATCAAAGTAACAAGTAACCACTGGAAGGTGATTGCACGATAAATAATTAATAGTAGCGCCTTTAAATCGCTGGATGATTCTATCAAGTGATTGACATAAGAACAATCAGATGGGTAAACATATTAAAACAATGAAGCTATTGGACCCGCTAGCAAGGATCATCGACAGTGAGAATACCTTGGCTCCATACCCATTGTCTTAACGGCGGGGCTTAAGGTTAATTCGGTGAAAAAAAGGCATGTTTTTAAGATTTTTGTTTGGCGATACAGATAGTGTTCGTTTATTCAGTAAATTTCCATATATAACATTTGAACATAATATAACATTTGAACAACATTTTCCTAAATTTTCATTGCAAAATATTCAAAATTGAGCGACTGACAATGAATCTCCGGGGGCGCCTCGAAAAAAAGTTGATTTGCGGTGTTCATCATAACTCGCAACAGAATCATCCGAAACAAAAAAATCAAAATGCATTTGTTAAAGGAGATGTTTCTCGAGGTAATGACGAGAGGATTTTTTTTTCGATTTTTCAATTTTTCGTAGCACTTGGGAGCCAAAAAACCGATTTTCGGTTAAAAAATCGGCTTATTTGTTGTTGAAAAATTAGTAATTATAAAAAAAAAAAACAAAAAAGCTCTAGACAATACCTGGTGAATTATGTGAAGAAGTACTGTGCAAAATTTCAAAACGATTGGTCCAGTAGATTTTGAGTTATCGTGAACACGGACTTCAAATATGACAAGTTTCAGACAAACGCTTTGAAAAACGCGAAGAGTTTGGTCGCTTAGCGCTCATTTCACATAAGTTTGAGAACACTTCTGGATTGTATAAAAATCTGAAAAAATTCATGTATATTAAAGGTACTTAAAAGATTAATTTTGCATAATAATAATTCCAAAATGTTATTAACAAATTGATGAAAAAAAAAATTGGTCAACAAATTTCGCCGCACCCCAATTCTTTTGGGTTGCGCTCAAATACTCATAACTTCGTTAATTTTGCTCCGATCGACTTGAAATTTTAACACAATTCTCTTGAGATATTATACATTCATTTAAAAAAAGCAAAAAAAAAAACAATTTTAATACCTTACCCTACCCTTAATTAAAACGCAAAAGTAATACGAATCTTTCTCATGTGCCGGCGTCATAAAAGAGATGACACCTTATCGCTCTAACACGCGGAGCGAGGCGACGCATGTACGCACACAGCGCTGCAGCCAAAGAATCGATGTAACAGTCTCGAAGCGATCGATTGGGAAATTTACCGGCGCTAACGAGTGCAGCACCTCTCGGAGGATAATTTATTAAAGTAATATAAAGACAAATAATAAATTATTAATAATAGGCCCATTTGAGTTGAATATTTATGGAGAAAGACCAGTAAATCGATAATTAAATATTAATTCAGTGAAATCAAGTTTGATCAATCATTTGGGTCAAATCGTCGATATTAATTATTATAAACAAAGGATAAATCGTTAATATTGTAATCAGGGAAATTACTTTATATATTAAAACAATATTTTTATTTTCAGGAGAATGGATAAAAGAGTAGTTAATAGCAGAGAATTAATTAGTATCATTCGAGATAAATATTTAGGATTTTATTGTAATTTAAGCAAAGTTAAATAATTATTTGTTGAAAATCCTAAATTTGTAAGGAATATCTAAGCAAATTCAATTAGTTAAGGGAACAACTTTTGATAGGAACAACATAGAAATTTCGTTCAAATTTCTAAGTTCTTTTAATTTAAAACAAAAATTAAGATGTGACTAAAGTTCGCAACGTTGCAGCAACGAAATGACCTCAACTGTCAATCGTATATTGAATGTAGATAACCTGCAAATTGAACTCGTATTTTAATATGAATTGAAATGGATGTAGATACAAGCCGCGTGCGTGCTCAAAATAATTATGAACCATCCTAGACAATTCACAGCTGGTTCCATACAAATGGTTGTCGTTCCATACAAATGAAACGCTGGACTTGCGTTCCCACCGGTTATTTAAAGTCGATTAATTTTTTTTCGCCAAACATTTATGAGGTAGATTGAAGTCGATAATTATTGTCAATCATCCTCGAAAATAATGACCAAGTCTTATGCGCGTCTATCGTCAGGAACCCTTTCTTGGAGGCAATAATGACGAGATTAAAAGTCAGCTGATCTTCAAAGGACCTTAATTTTTTTTGACAAACATTTATGAGCTAGATTTGACTCGATAATTATTATCAATCATCCTCGAAAATAAGGACCAAGTTTTATGCGCGTCTGTAGTCCGGAACCCTTTTTCGGTGCCAATAATGACCACATTAAAACTCAGCTGATCTTCAAAGCCCCTCAATTTTTTTCGCCAAACATTTATGAGCTAGATTTGACTCGATGATTATTGTCAATCATCCTCGAAAATATTGACCAAGTTTGATGCGCGTCTACAGTCCGGAACCCTTTCTTGGAGCCCATAATGACGAGATTAAAAGTCAACTGATCTTCAAAGGACCTTAATTTTGTTTCGCCAAACATTTACGAGCTAGATTTGACTCGCTAATTATTGTCAATCATCCTCGAAAATATTGACTGAGTTTTATGCGCGTCTATAGTCCGGAACTCTTTCTTGGAGCCAATTAAAACTTGGAAAAAAATATCCAGGATGTTCAACAATAATTATCGAGTCAAATCTAGCTCGTAAGTGTTTAGCAAAAAAAAAAAAAAATAATCGTCTTTGAAATTCCGGTTGGAAGGCAAATCCATCGTTGGTGTCCCATAGAAAATTTTCCGCACAACACACTGCACCAAAACTTGGTAAATATTTTCGAGGATGATTAACAATGCTTATCGAGTTGAATCCAACATGTAAATGATTGGCAAATAAAGAAAAATAATCGACTTTGAACATCCGGTGGGAACGCAAGTCCAGCGTTTCATTTGTGTGGAACCACAACCATTTCTATGGAACCAGCTGTGAATTGTCTAGGATGCATCGTAATTATTTTGAGCATGCACACGGCTTATATCAACATCCATTTCAATTCACATTAAAATACGAGGTCAATTTGCAGGTTATCTACATTCAATATACGATTGACAGGTGAGGTCATTTCGTTGCTGCAACGTTGCGAACTTTAGTCACATAAATAATCGACGTTTATTTAATAAATCCAGAAAAAGACGTAATAGCTCCTACCGTCTTGTTTCAAAGTAGTGAGCTCTCGGAAACAGTAATTATGATGTTGGACACAGGTGCTAGTAAAAATATTCTGAAAGAACGATGTTTGCTAACGAATTTTGAACTTTATCGGGATAAAATCTTGAGATTGAGCGGGATTACAGACGTGTTTGTATATACTTTGGGGTATGTAATAATTAATACTTTGGGAAGAGAAACGGTTTTTCACGTGGTACCAAACAGTTTTCCGACCAAGCCGGGAGCAGTAGTCCTCAACTGACTATGTTCGTGATAATTTGGCAAAAATTAGGCCGCGGAAGGGCGAAAAGAACTGAAAAACGAGCTGGGAAATCTGAAGGAAGCGATAGAAAAGGGTTGGATAGAATGTAAGGAAGGGAGGAAACAGCTAGAGGATAGAATAGAGATACTAGAGAAGGAAAAAGAGAAGAAAGAGAGAGAGGAGAGAGAAAGATGGGAACGAAAAACAGAAGAGATTGACAGAAAAGTCGAAGAAGGAGCGTGAATAGCATTTGAAGAAACGAGGAAAGCCGAAGAAAACAAAGGAAGGACGGGAAATTCTGGCGGATCGGACGACAAGGAGGCCAGAAGAAGAATCAAAGAGATAGAGAACATGTTAGAGAAGAACGAAAAGGAAAACAGGAAAAACAATGTAATAGGCAAGGGGTTGAAGATAAGAAACCCCCGACAAGCGTATGACGAGGTGTATAACTTTCTCGAGAGAGTTGCTGGCCACGACGTGGAGATAGAATATATAGAAGAGATAAACACAAGAAACAGAATCATGCACCTGGCGAGATTCAGAGACTTCGAAGATAAGCGTGATGTAATGAGCAACAAACGGAACCTAAAGAGGAACGATGCATATATAGATGAGGACCTAACGAAAAAAGAAAGGCAGATTCAAGAACGCCTGCTAGAAAGAATGAGAGCGGAGAAAGAGGCGGGGAGAAAAGCGCGGGTTGGATACAAAAAATTAGTAATAGAAAACACAGAATATAGATGGAACGATGAAAAAGAAGAACTGGAAGAGAAACAAAATTTTCGAGAAGGAAGAGCGGGAAACCCAAGAACAGAAAGGTACCCGCAGTAAAGAAACAAACCACACAAAGAGACCGAGAACAGGGGGGAGAGGACGGAAATGAGGACAAAGAGAAGCAGAAAGGAAAAAAAGAGGAAGTCGCAGGCACGAAGGTACCTGCGACTTCCTCTTTCTGTGGCCATAGTCGATGCCACAGTCATCGACTATGGCATCACAAACGAAGCGGCGTGGGAAGAAATAGAGGAGTTCAGCATAGGAGAAAGAACGGAATCAGACCATTTACCCCTGCAAGTAAGAATGAAAGGAAACAGAGGGGTGGTTGGGCGAAAACGAGAGGGAAGGATCGTGGAAAGGGAAAACTGGGCGAGCAAGGCTGCGGAGACCTACAAAGCCAAGACCGAGAGCATAAGCTATTGCGAAGAAAGACTTGAAGAAAGCATGGATGAGCTGGTGAAGAAGGTCAAGGGGGCGATAGTAATCAAGAGATTCAAGGAAAGGACGCGAAAGGAAGGAGAGAAAGCGTGGTGGAACAAAGAGTGCAGAGAGAGAGAGAGAGAGAGCAAAAAGAGAATGAAGAAGGAGCTGAGAAAATATAAGAAAGGGGAAAGCGACCGGGAAAGGTACTTGGAGCTGAAGAAAAGCCACAGAACGCTGTGCGAGAAAAGAAAGAAGGAAGAAGAGAACAAAGAATTCAGGAGGATTATGGAAATAACGGACCCAACAGAAGTGTGGAGAATAATTAAAAGAGAAAAAGGAGGAAAGATGTAAAGGAGTGAAAAAATAACAATACAGCAGTGGGAAAAATACTTTAAGGATTTGTTGGAAGGCAACGTGATAAGAGAGGAAAGGGACAAAGAGTGGAGAGCAACCGCGGAAAGCACGAACAACCGGCTGGAAGAGATAAGCGAAAGCGAATTGGAAAAAGCGATCAGGAGGCTAAAGAACAGGAAGGCAACAGGCGAAGACGGTATAAAGAATGAAGCATGGAAATACGCGGGAAGAAACACGAGAGAGAGACTGAGGAAAATACTAAACATGATCTGGGCGGGGCAAGGATGGCCAGAAAGGTGGAAAGACGGAATAATCAGCCCTATATACAAGAAGGGGGATGTGAACGAAGTGGGAAACTACAGGGGAATCACCCTCATGGATACCAGCTACAAAATATACGTCATGATCCTGGAGGAGAGATTAAAAAAGGAAATAGAGGGAAAGAATATCCTGCCGGAGACGCAAGCAGGCTTCAGGAAAGGAAGGAGCTGCATAGACAACGTAGCGATACTGAAATGGATGGCATGCCGCAGACTGGGGGAGGAGAGAGGGAAGCTCTACACCTTTTTCGCGGACCTCAAGGCAGCGTTCGACAAAGTAAATAGAAGCAAACTATGGAATTGCATGGAAGAGGGAATCGACAAGAGACTGATAGAAAGAACCAGAGAAATATATCGAGAGACAAGAAGCAAGATCCGAATAAACGGAGAGGACTCCAACTGCTTTTGGACGGAGCGAGGACTGAGACAGGGCTGTCCACTGAGCCCACTCTTATTCGTAACATTCATAGCGGGGGTGGAGATGTACCTGAGAAGAGGGCAAGAAGGGGGAATAGTAATCGGAAGAGAGAAGGTCTGCACCCTGGCGTACGCGGACGATATAGCGATGGTCGCAGGGAGCAAGAAAGAAATGCAGATGATGCTCAAAAGATTAAAAATGTACTTCGAAAGGAAAGGACTAGATTTGAGTGTGCCAAAATAAAAAATGCTGGTGTTTCGAAAAGGAAGAGAGGAAATCGACAAACCAAATTGGAGGTGGGGAACGCAAGAAATAGAAGAAGTGCACTCATTCAAATACCTGGGTTTCACTTTTTAGAAAAATAACGGAAACGGCGAACACGTGAATGACGTAACAAAGAGAGGAATGGCAGCAATGGCACAGGTATGGGGATTAGGAGAGAGGAAATTCAAAGGAAGTTATCGAAGACGAATGGCGATGTTCAACATAATGGTAAAAAGCATCTTATTCTATAGTGTGGAGGTGTGGGGAGCGACGGAGTAGGAGCAGATAGAAAAAATGCAAACCAAATACCTGAAGTGGATCCTGGGACTGGACAGGTGCACGCCAGATTACATCCTGAGGGAAGAAACAAAGGTGGAAAAGCTGAGCGTGGATGCGGGAAGAAGAGTGCTGAAATACCTGGAGAAAATGAAGAAAGAAGACAACAAGATATTACAAGAATGTAGAAGAGACATGGGCAGAGAAAAATGGAGGAGCACGACATGGGCTACGGAGATTAAGGAAATACTCAGCAAAGGAGGAATGGGAAAATGGGAATGGGAGGCCAAGGTCGAAAGAGGAGAGGATGCCACGGGAGATTGGGTCAAGCAAATACGTGCAAAAGACGGACTCGAGTGAAGAGAGAGGATTCTTAACACGAGATACTGCACAGAATACAAGACATGGGCAGTAGACAAAGTACCGAGCTACCTAGAGGAGGACGGAAAATTAGAAGAAATGAAGAAAGTGGCGCGAGTTAGATGCGGAAACGACATGAGAGCAAACCATTTCTGGCTCGAGGAGGACAAGAAGCTCTGCAGGCTCTGTAACGGCGAAGCGGAAACGCTGGACCACATGATATACAGATGCAGGGAGATAGTGACGCAGGATATAGAAAAAGGAGATATCAGTAACGAAGACGGACGAGGATTAAGGTGGATTAAAGAACTGGAAAGAACGAGAAGCAAGAAAAATAATGAAGAAGCGAGGGAATGGGGAACATAGGTCAGATCAAATTTTAAACGATCTTAAACATACGAAGAAATGTAATTTACGGAAGTTAATTTGTATCCAGAAATGGGAAAATAAACAATTTATAACACTAAAAAATTTGGCGAAAATTTATTATGAAAACAGTACACTTGAAGTTCGAGACGAAGACGGACGAGGATTAAGGTGGATTAAAGAACTGGAAAGAACGAGAAGCAAGAAAAATAATGAAGAAGCGAGGGAATGGGGAACATAGGTCAGACCAAGTTTTAAACGATCTTAAACATACGAAGAAATGTAATTTACGGAAGTTAATTTGTATCCAGAAATGGGAAAATAAACAATTTATAACACTAAAAAATTTGGCGAAAATTTATTATGAAAACAGTACACTTGAAGTTCGAGACGAAGACGGACGAGGATTAAGGTGGATTAAAGAACTGGAAAGAACGAGAAGCAAGAAAAATAATGAAGAAGCGAGGGAATGGGGAACATAGGTCAGACCAAGTTTTAAACGATCTTAAACATACGAAGAAATGTAATTTACGGAAGTTAATTTGTATCCAGAAATGGGAAAATAAACAATTTATAACCCTAAAAAATTTGGCAAAAATTTATTATGAAAACAGTACACTTGAAGTTCGAGACAAGATCGAGTTCCATACTAGAGAAAGCATGATGTTCCCACCGAAAACGACGAAGCTATTCTATGTCCGCTTGAGAAACGATAACGTTCTTGAGGGATATTTACCAAGGCTTGAAGTAGACGAAGGAATAGAAATTGAGCAAGGATTGGTGAAAAACGTTGGTGGAAAAGCTTACATCTACGTAACCAATCATCGCAACGAAAGGGTTCACATAGAGATCCCTATCCTGGAATTGACAGCAACTCCACAAGGAGAAAACAAAGAAAATTGTGAAAAGAATGTGATGACTAATTCAGTGTGTATTTCAGGTGATCCAGTCTTCAGAAAGGAAATAAAACAGGAACATTCGGAGCAGTTCGGAAAGTCGGAAAATGCGGAGCAGTTCGGAAAGTCGGAAAATTTGGAGCAGTTCGGAAAGTCGGAAAATTTGGAGAAGTTCGGAAAGTCGGAGAATTCGGAGCAGTTCGGAAGGTCGGAGAATTCGGAGCAGTTCGGAAAGTCGGAAAAGTTGGAGCAGTTCGGAGAGTCGTCGGAAAATCAGGGTAAATTCGGAAAATCGGAAAGAAATCAGGGTAAAGTTGGTGAGTCGGAGAAAAATCAGGGTAGAAACGATTCTGTGAAAAACACAGATGGTTCTGTATTCGGAAGGAAAGAAAGAAAGGTAACGGATTTAGATAAAATTTTCACTGAAGAAGAATGGAAAATCGAGATAAATAAGTCGAAAAGATCAATTCAGAGTAAAGTAGAAGAAAATAAGAGAAAAACGTTGAATAATTTTACGGTGGCGGTAAACGCAAACACCGGAGTAAATTGTCGAACGTCTGTTGGATATATACTGTTACACACGAGAGAGAGTTCGCAAAATATAGAGGAAAATCAAATTGTCAAAGAAACAGAGGAAAAACTGAAAAAGTCAGTCAGCGAAAAAGATAAAAACATTGAATCAAAAGAAATAGAAGAACTAAAACCAAGATTTATGTCAAAACAGGAAAATAAAGTAAAAAGGAAAAATAATTCTTATCAGTTTGTCGATTGTTTGATTGGAGTAAAATTCATGACGGAAAAATGTTTTGCTATAAAGGAAAGAGAAAAAGATGAGGCACGGTTCTCTAAAGTTTTGGAATTGCTACGATTAGAGCATTTGGATGGAATAGAAAAAGAAGCAGTGCATAAAATCATCGAATGTGGAGTAGATAGATTTCACATCAAAGGAGAAAAATTAGGCGCTACAGACGTGGTAATGCATAGGATCTCAATGACGGATGAATTTCCGGTAAATTCAAAGCAATATCGGTTTCCCGAGATTCACAAAGTGGAAATACGAAAACAGGTAGCTGAATTCTTAGAAGCAGGATTAATCAGGCAGTCGGAATCTCCGTATAACACACCAGTCTGGGTAGTACCAACGAAATTAGATTCTCAGGGAAATAAAAAATGGAGAGTAGTTCTTGATTTTAGACAATTAAACGAAAAAACGATAGGAGATGCTTATCCTTTGCCAAATATCGTAGATATATTAGATCAGTTGGGCGGTGCTCGGTATTTTTCGGTGTTCGATCTGGCTTCGGGGTTCTATCAGATAAAGATGCATCCAGAAGATTGTCATAAAACAGCTTTCACAACTCCATATGGACATTACGAGTACAACAGAATGCCTATGGGATTGAAAAACGCTCCTCCCACGTTTCAGCGAACAATGGATATGGTATTGATGGGACTACAAGGACAGGAATTATTCGTGTATCTCGACGACGTCGTGATTTACGCGAAAATTCTGGAAGAACACGACGAGAAGTGCAAGAAATTAATCGATCGTCTGAGGACCGCTAATTTGAGTTTGCAACCGGACAAGTGTGAATTTTTGAAACGGGAAGTGGCATATTTAGGTCACGTGATCAGTGAAGAAGGACTAAAATTAGATCCGAAGAAAGTAGAAGCAGTTCGGGAATTTCCAAGACCAGTTAATGTCAAGGGTATTCGGCACTTTTTGGGACTAACGGGATATTATCGTCGATTCATAGAGGATTATGCAAAATTGGCTAAACCACTGACAAATCTTCTCAAAAGCGAAACTCCTTTCATATGGGGAGAAAGTCAAGAGGGAAGTTCTCAAGAATTAAAAGAAAAATTATGTACAGTACCAGTTTTGATTTTTCCGGATTTTTCAAAGCCGTTTGTTGTAACTACGGATGCGTCCGACTACGCAATCGGGGGTATTCTTTCACAAGGACCCATTGGCGCAGATAGACCGGTGGCATACGCTTCACGTACATTAAATGACGCAGAATCACGATGCGATACATACGAAAAAGAGGCGTTGGCGATTGTCTACAGTGTTTTACACTTCAGGCCGTATTTATATGGCAGAGTGTTTACACTCGTGACAGATCACAAGCCCTTAGTTTGGTTTAGAACTTGCAAAGACGGAAATGCACGAGTACTTCGATGGAGATTGAAATTGGCAGAATATGAGTATGATGTAGTATACAAAGCGGGAAAAACGAATGTGAATGCAGATGCATTATCCAGAAATCCAGTAGAATCAGACAAAAGTACGGACGATATGGACCAAGAGATATTCGCAGTACGACAAAAAAACAATGATGGGTTGACAAATGAAGAAATAATGACGCTCTTGGAAAATGAAGATGATGATTTTCAATTTGAGGAAGATGAGGAATACAACGATGAAGAGGATCCTGAGGAACAGTGGCGGGAGTCCCTGACAAAGGAACAACTGGCGGAAATAATTGAAGTAACAACACCAAAGAAAACACCGAAGGAAACTTTGTATAATTTGGATGCTGATAAGGAAACAATAGTAAACCAGGATGACGAAAACATAGAAAAGGAGAAGGAAAAAGACGAAACAGAACAATCAACTAGGAAAAAGACCAAAAACAAGGATCCACCGAAACGTCATGTTATTACTACTAGACGACAGGTGAAAAACCAAAATAAACAAGGAAAACATGAAGAAACAAATACAAAAGAAAAAGCTAAAGCAACAAAGGAAACTCGAAAGACAAGGAAGAAGAAAAAGAAAATTTCAGAAACGACAGAAGAAAGCAGTACAGACGAGGAATCAGTAGTAAAAACGAGAAAAAGAAAGAAGATTCCACAAGTATCGGAATCAGACGAAGAAAAGTCCTGCAGTGAATCTGAAGAAGATGATAAGGAAGAAGATGACAATAACATGGACCACAATTCAGACAATGAGAAGCTAGAATATAAAGAAAGACAATCAGAAGAGGAAATCGAGAAAATTCCACTGGGAAATATCATACAGAGTCGTGATCTTTTCTTTACTCGTAAGGATGCACTTAGTTATTTTTTGAAAACAAAGGGAAAATCTCTTGATTCAGGATCGCGGAAGTTGGCAGATCGAAACGAATTACCGTATTTTCCGGGTCTACAGTTAGGAGAGACCAGTGCAGTAAAAAGGGAAATAGGTATCATATAGCATTGCCGGTTAGCGATAACTCAGGAGAGGGATCTTCACTGATTTTAGGTCATATCAAAAGAGTAATGAGCAGTTTGAAAAAATTAACAGAGGAATTGGAAATTCAGAGTGTAAGCTTAGCAGAGACAGATTCGGTAGAAAATGTTCCGTGGGATAGAATTGCGACGGAATTACGCTTAGGATTCTTGGGAAGTCCAACCAAAGTAATAGTTTGTCATGGGATTGTCAGATATCTTAGTAAACAGGAGCGTGAAGGAATAATACAGGAAATGCATGGATCGGCTGTAGGTCATAGAGGGGTTACGAAAATCTTTAATCGAATCAGACAACATTATTTTTGGGAAAAGATGAAAGTAGATATTCAGAATTACATACAGAGATGTTTATCATGTCAACTAAAGAAATGCTTGAGAAACAAAACGAAGCAACCAATGGTGTTAACCGATACGCCAGGGTCAGCTTTCGACAAGGTAGCTATGGATATAGTCGGACCAATACAAAAAACGAAAGACGGTAACGAGTATATCTTGACAATACAGGACCAATTGACGAAATTCTGCCTTGCTATTCCTTTACCAAACGCAACGTCAGCAACCATCGCGGACGCGATGGTCAAAAACTTTATCAGTATTTTCGGACCACCAAAGTCAATATTAACCGATCAAGGTCGAAATTTTCTCAGTGGATTAATCAGACGAGTAGCTAAAAGATTTTAAATAAAAAGAATTCGGACAACAGCCTTTCATCCGCAGTCGAACGGTTCATTGGAACGGTCACATCATGCATTAGGAGAATATTTGAAACAATACGCTGATTAGGAATTTGACTGGGACGAATGGGTGCAATTGGCAATTTTCAATTATAATACCAGTGTGCATGAGGGTACAAAGCATACTCCGGTCGAATTGGTGTTTGGAAAATTGGCAAGGGTACCATCTAGTGAACCGAGTAGACGATGAACTTCCGACGTACAGTGGTTATTTGATTAAGTTGGTAACACAATTACATGAAATTCGGAGGATGGCCAGAGAAAATCTAATAGAAGCAAAAATCAGATCTAAAGAACGACACGACAAAAGACTAAATGTAAAATCTTTCAAAATAGGTGATTATGTATTCTTGCAAAATGGACCGAAACCGAAAAAACGAGCAGATCAATATACTGGACCACATGAGGTGGTCGAAATAATGGGAAATCAAAATATAAAGATAAAAACCAAGAAAAATGTTCAAATAGTACATGCAAACCGACTGAGATTTTCACACATTACACCGGAATAAATGAGAGGAGTAGTATGCGAATAGCCGTATAAAAGGGATCAGCCAAGCGACGTGACGTCACGCCATACCCCGCTCACGGTAGCCCACGGGTGTTAAAAAAGGATGACTGTACGATGAATGAATAGCTACAATGCGCGAAGTAGTTAAATAAAAAGACAATAGTAGAATATATATTCGTAAGCTATTCAATTACAATAGAACCTCGATTATCCGAACCAATTGGGACCGAAGCTCGTTCGGATTAACGAAAATTCGAATAACAGAACAGCGAAGCTGTGCGGTATAGCTAGGTACATATCGAAAAATGTACAGTACCCATATATTTTAAATAATTATGATATATATTTGGGGAATTTGAGGAACGTGATACATATATTTTTATGATATTCAACGGTAATGTCAAACCTTCATCACGAAATTCACCGTCTTTTCGCAGCCAAAATTTTTTTTTTGTGTCAGAGATCGTCGACTTCTAAACATCACACGAGCGCGCTAACAACGTGCTGGTGTCTCCGTTATCGAGATTCGAAAGGGTTTCTAATTTTTTTTTCCACATTATGCTTACGCTTAGAAGTCGGAGGATCGGACATTGAATCCATAACGCACTAAACTACGAACACTAGTAGATTAACGAATATAAATTTTGAATACGTGTGTATTTGCTCGGGTGAGAAATTAATAAATACAGCGCATACGACTGACGTGCATTTACGGTAGTACTGTGTAAGTCTATGCGAGCTCGAGCGTTCATGAATTGGTTGTTGTTTGTAGCCCACAACAATTTATTGGCGCGCAACAATGTTAGGATACGAGAATTTCGCGCAATAGTTCGGATAACAGAAACTTTATCCGAACCAGCGGCGGTTCGGATAACAGAGGGTTCGGATAATCGAGGTTCTACTGTATTAATAATAAAAAGCCAAGGAACAAATATATATTAAAAAATATATATATATATATATATATTCATTTAATGAATCCAACATTCATAAAAAAAATAATACTAAAATTTAAAAAAACACATTTTATATGTTCCTCCTTGACTGAATTAAATATAGATATACTAGGGAAAAGGATAATAAAAAAAAATGTTTACTAGAAGACAAAAAAATATAGTAAATAGTTCTTTTGATAGAAATCAGCAGGGATAAATATAAACAAATTATTGGGAAATGTAGTTAGTTAATTAGGTAAAAATAATAACAATAATAAATAATCAGATGTTAACAAGCGAAATAATTAGGAATAAAATAAGAAAAAGAAACTTAGAAATAATGGGAAAATAGTTGGTTTAATAAAAACCAGTAGGGGAAATCATAAATAAATAACGAGTTAAGCAAATAATTAATCAAATAAACAATATTATGGTCTTGACGAGTTGGCTTAATAATTAAATTTTTTTTATGCCTCTACCGAGGTCGAGCGATGTTCTTCGAAGCAGCGCTCGTTTAAGGGGGGAGGTGTTACGTCCTGTGAATTTTCCTAGTATATTTTGGACATTTATGACAGGGAGTTGGTTAATTAACCAAATATTTGAAATATATTAAGTCGCTAAAAATAAACATTGGACAAATTGCCATTGTTTAATTTGTCGAATTCAGAGTATCGATAAATAAATAAAATACCAAATGGAGAAATCATCCATTTGGTAAAAATAATTAGCCTTCAGGTGAGATAGGTTGATGTACAGAGGTGACTGTATGAAGCAAGTGTGACGTACGGGCGTTGATTACGTCGAAATAACCCCGTCACGGGAAGCGCGACGAGTTTATATTTATTTTTGTTTCGGGATCGTTCCGGCTTCCGTTCTATACAGAACGTCCCGCAATTTCGCTCAGGCGTTGCAATGATCAGACAACGGGTTAGATTTAGTTGTTATTTATTAATTAATGATTACCCGGTAAAAGAAACAGAACAGAATGATTTCCGATTTGAGCCGGCAAGCTCTGACGCATCCGCTCACAGACACACGCACTCGTACCTACAATGCTATTCCTTCTCTCTCTTTACACTCTTCACTCCTTTTCTCTCACTCTCCCTCGTACCGTAACACACTCTTAACCTACACGACAATATTGTTCGTGGCGTGGATTATTACACTTATGAACTAACACGAACAGGCTCACCACCGCGGCGAGTAACACTTTTCAGGCTCCTTACGGCCCTCGCGATTTCTGCGCGTTCTAATGGACCGGGGTGTTCCATCAAGATTTACTTTACTCCTGCGGGTGCTGATCGAGGAGCCTACCGAAGTTCAAGCTCACGCTTTCACTGTATCTTCGGGACTGATTTCCCCGGCTCGTGCATCCGTCGATCTCTCGACCGTCGGATGTCGAGCCGGGAAGGATTTCCGCAAGACAGCGAAATTGCACCTCGTTTGAGCGGAGGCGAGAGGAGACATTCGTATGTCCCCTCGAGCCCCCGACTCTCAGGAAAAATATCGCGCGATCCGCGTTGCATAGAATAACGCCGCGGTTGGCGCGATATGCAAAGAATTAATGCGGGAAATTAAATACTGTAAAAGCAACGGAATACATCCTGTGCATTCCGATACCCTGACAGTCGATCCCGCGCTGACGAGCCCGAACGTGCCATTTCGCGAGTTCTGTCGCGAACCGCGCAGGAAAATTAAGAAATAAAAACGTTGCTGCGCGGAACGTGACACAAGTCAACCGCATAAGAGTCGGTAACCTGAGGCGCAAAAATGCAGATAAGGATATCGGCGGAGTGCTCCTCACAGTTGTCGAACATAGGCCTGCTTGTACGGCGCATGTCACGATGGGCACGATGCTGAGAGCGACCGTCGGGCGTAATGAGTGCAGCACCTCCTGGACAGCGAATATCGATGAATGCTAGATCATCGTTATAGTCCAGGAGTATCATAGTTAAATGGATATCAGGTTTAAGGGACGAATACACGGGATTGACGTAGCATTTTTGGAAATTATTAATAATAGATTCGGGAAATAAAATAGAGTCAAGAAGTAAGGGAAGAAAATTAAGTCATATCGTCATGATAACATTCAATATAAAAGTTAAATAAAATATCAAGAAAAAGGAATAAATATAAAAACAATAAATAACCAATAAATAATCAAATAGCAAATAACGAGGGAAAATATAGAAAATTACGAAAAATAGGGAAGAAATGTAAAACCATTAACATCGAAACTCAGGGAAATAATTAAATTTCAGTTATATCAGTGCGCGTTAAAATATTAGGATAGGTCGGGAGAAAACAGTGAGTGAGCGTGATAGCGAATCGTCGCGAGTCGTGCGTCGAGGGTGACGCGCGAGACAGTGAGATAGCCGCGTATCGTGTTCCATTCGATAGAAAGAGTTAGCATCCAGAATTTTCTTGTCCAGTTTTAAATCGTCACTTAAAATCTAGTAAATTCCAAATTTTAACCGTGAATAAAATTTCCTCAATATCAAATATATACACTCTAGGCTCTATCCCGAATTATTTTCCGAAAGGTTAGGTTCAAAACAGGGCCAAAACCTCGATAAAGCGTCATCTCCAAATAACGTGTAAAGGGAGGGTGTAAATTCTCCTTGACCGAGATGGAGTGAAAATTGCTGATCGGGACGTAACAGTTTTTTGGACAGACTTCCGATTCCGATTTGTTCTGATAATTTTCCTTAGGCTTCAACGAAAATTCTCAGCAAGTTTTAAGACAATCTTTCGTGCGGACAACTTTCTACAGGCTTACAACGGCGAGCTGAAAAATAGCTTGACCTTGAGAGGCCCGTAATTTGGTTTTTGGGACAGACTTCCGAGCCCAATTTGTTCTGATAATTTTCCTTAGGCTTCAATGAAAATTCTCACCAAGTTTTAAGACAATATTTCGTGCGGACAACTTTCTACAGGCTTACAACGGCGACCTGAAAAATAGCTTTACCTTGAGAAGCCCGTAATTTGTTTTTTGGGAAAGACTTCCGAGCCCAATTTGTCCTGATAATTTTCCTCAGGCTTCAACGAAAATTCTCACCAAGTTTTAGAAGAATCTTTCGTGCGGACACCTTTCTACAGGCTTACAAAGACGAGCTGAAAAATAGCTTGACCTTAAGAGGCCCGTAATTTGGTTTTTGGGACAGACTTCCGAGCCCAATTTGTTCTGATAATTTTCCTTAGGTTTCATAAAAAAATGTTCACCAAGTTTTAAGAGAATGTTTCGTGCGGACAACTTTCTACAGGCTTACAACGGCGAGCTGGAAAATAGTTTGACCTTGAGAGGCCCGTATTTTGTTTTTTGGGACAGACTTCCGAGCCCAATTTGTTCTGATAATTTTTCTTAGGCTTCAACGAAAATTCTCACCAAGTTTTAACAGAATCTTTCGTGCGGACAACTTTCTATAGGCTTACAACGGC
Organism: Exephanes ischioxanthus; assembly: GCA_958510785.1. Lineage (NCBI taxonomy): Eukaryota > Metazoa > Arthropoda > Insecta > Hymenoptera > Ichneumonidae > Exephanes > Exephanes ischioxanthus. The sequence continues at coordinate 18,645,041 of OY294015.1, forward strand.
GGGCTGGAAAATAGTTTGACCTTGAAGCGTCCGTCATTTCTTTTTGGAACCCACTTCCGAGCCAATTTTATATGGATAATTTTTCTTACTCATCCTTGACAATGTTCACCAAATCTTAGGAGAATCGCATGTGCGGACAACTTTCTACGGCCAAACAAGTATGAAGTCAGAAATCGATTGGTCTTGTAAGGTCCATAATTTTTTTTAGAACCTTCTTCGGAGCCACATTTTCCTCGGAATTTTCTCCATAATTTCGAGGCACAGGAAGGTCCGTATTTTTCCATACTGTTCCTCGAAAATGTTCACCAAGTTTTAAGCGAATCTGTCATGCAGAGAACTTTCTACAGGCAAACAACGATGAGCTCACAAGTCGTTTAAGCTTGAACGACCTGCAAGATCCTTTTTCGATACATCTACGAGCCTAATTCGACTCAATAATTGAATAACAATAACAGTATGTATGTATTATTATTATTTTATATTTTTAATATTATATAATAATACTAATAATTCGAATGAAATAACTTTGTAACACGTGCACGAAACGTCCCGCTTTTCGTACCTATAAAGTGTGGCGAAAGTGACGCTTTCTAGCGGAGGATGTGCGAAAAATGCTGTAGATACTAATTTTACACGCTAATTCGTTTTCCGCACACTTTTTTCACACGCTAGTTCCTGTTCCCACATTTTTTTCACACTCTAACTACTTTTCGCGCACACTTATTTGGCACTGTAGTTATTTTTCCGAACGCACTTTACAGGGACAAAAAACGGGAATTTTCGTGCACTTGTCAACACAGGAAATATGCGAAACTTCTACGAAAAACCGGTCTCTTGACGGCGGTTGGGAAGCAGGCAGCACTCGCCTCCTCTCGAGCAGCCAACTTCACAACTTTCGTCGAAGACCGCTTTTCCGTACTACTATCGCAAAGTACTATTCTTTAATCATACTCGAAGCTCTTCATCACGTTTTATGTGTATCTGGTGTGTGAGCAACTTCATATACGTGAGTAACGATGAGACTCAGTTGGCCGTGAAAAAGTTCTAGAATTTTATCTCGAGTTCTGCATTTGTTTTCGATACGAAGTCATTCCTGTCTTACTTGCTGGTGCTGAACGTCACCGAAAAGTCTGTGTCGATAGTGCCGTCGAAATGGCATCGAAAAAACGGAAAAAAAGGCAAAAAGAAAAAGGGGGTGAATATTGATAACCTTGGCAAAAGTATCGCGAGGTTCGTCTGGAGTACTAGAGACATAAGCTTCAATGATTACGCTGAAGGATCCCTCTGCGTAATTAATACGTACCGTGTGAAGCTACACTGTAAAAAAAATCTGACTTAAAATTACTATACCGGTACTGGAAGCTTTTATGCATAAACTGTGTATTAAATTTCATAGACATTTATCTTCAATTTCCAAAGTAGCAAAATTAAAAATAAAACACAGTGCTCGGTTATGTTAGTGTTCTAGGAGATTGACAATTTATTACTCGTGCGAATTATTTTTGCAAATCACATACATCAAAGTTCATGTACATTTTAAAATCTATTGTATGTAACCACAGTATTAACTTTCATGTATTTCGATATCTTATATTCTAATTGACTGTATATGAAAAAAAAAATTCCAATATTGCTTAACTCATTGGCAAGTGTAAAACGATTTCCACAATCATGTCTAGTAAATTTCACAGTCAATTTGAATACAAATCAATCGACGTGTATGAAAATTTATTTATTGCTCGTGCACAATAAATTACAACGGGTTTATGAAGTTTAACGCATATTATTTGCAAAAACAGTTAACACGCTTAGTAACTTGTCAATCGCGTAGAACAGTAATATAACCGAACACAGTATTTTATTTTTCATTTCGCTACTTTGGAGATTGCAGAGAAATGTCTATGAAATTTAATACACGGTTTATGCATAAAGACTTCCAATACCAGTACATTAATTTTAATGAAACTATTTTTTACATGTTTTCCAGACGTATATGAATTTCCAGTGACTACTATTCATAATGTATAAAATAAATGTGTCTAGATTTCAAACTATGTACACATTACAATTCACACCATGGTTGAAAAATATTCATATACTTTCGTATATTAAACGGAACGGACTGCGTTTAAAAAAAATTCAAGGATTTGGAATTTTGAATACGCTTGGCTTCATTCTTTTCAGGACACATACTTTAAAATTCAAATACGCATCTCCACTTTTTAGAATCGATATTTGAAAATTAACATACGACAGTTTCTTTTTTTAAAGTATTTATTTGAAAATTGATTTTACGGGTTATGTTTCATTCGGTGAAATAAGACTTCCTTATTCGTCATTGCTAAGTGCTGTGGACAAATCTTTCTTATACAGGCATAAAAAACATCAATGAAACCTTACAACTAATGAGAAAACGCGATGGTGGTTGGATTCACATCGACTTGGTTATCGTCAAATAATTATAACAAATATTCAGGCTTAATACAATTTATAAAATCCTTACATATACATACATATCCTTACATAATCCTTACAATGACCAAGCTATTAGTTCCAGCTTAATCGACTTGGAGGTCTTTTTCAAAAATTTCTATCTCCCTTGTACTCATATCATACCCAGTCTGAAAACTTTCGGGTCAAAAGAAACGCTCTTCCTTTGCTTTCCCGCCCGCTTGTGGCCAGTCTTTGGATTTATCTTCAGGAGTACTCTGCAACACAAAAATTAATTCCATTAATTGATCATGCATATTGCCTTTCCGCAGTTCTCTCTGCTTGTATTGCTAGCATATACAAATTAAAATGCATTTGGATTTACATTAAAAATTTTGCTAAAAAGCGCAAAACAATGATTAATATCTCGTTTTCCATGTATGGGATGGAGATTATGGTTTATCATATTTATCTTTCGTGAATCCCTCGTTCAAGTTATCAATTCATTTACTCTATTAGATGAACAGCTTTTTATTGTGAAGACTTGTCTGAGAATATCCTGCATCTGCATTTACAAGAAGAAATGTAATTATATCATACCTAATAATGATGAAAATATCCTCGATAATGTAACAATAAAACATTAGCGAATTCCAAATTTTTTATACTCTAATACAGAATTAATTGTACGTAGTATTCGAATATTTAAGTTGTTCACAATTAACAGCGTGTATATTTAGATTCTCAATTGACTATAACACGAACGCCTGACATGCTTCAAGGGTTATATGCAAATCATGTATTTTAGAAAAAATGTTATTTACGATCCGAATGGATGAATAAAAATTATGCAATTGTACTAAAAATTGCACTGTATTAAAGTTGTATTTTATATATTAGAAGTGGCGAATGGGGTCATAATATTGTGCATGCAAAATAGAAAAACATATAAGACCTTTGAATGAACTCCAAGGATCTGCAAACATCGAATTGATATGCATATCCGAAGACGTAGTATGCCAGTATAACTGTCAATATCCCATCCGACAGACTTCGTGCATGAATCAAACATCCTTCTACGGCGACAACGTATCGCGCATCTTCATCATAGAAAGATTTGCCTGCGAAGATATGTGTCGTGTAGGTTGGAAGAATTTTGGTGCTCAGGGAAGAACGAATGATGCTCATGTTAACATACGAACATATAGCGTGACTTAAACCAAAATGGCGTCTTACATCCTTATACAAACAATACACACCCTTCTGATTTTAGTCACGCGATATGAGTACAAAAAATAAAACACGAGATAGCAAAAAACAACATTTAATAAGCATGCTTAAAATTGACCTATTGAGAAAATGTTGTCCAAAACATGAGTAGAAATAGTTTCGAGAATAAGAAAATGGAATTTGCCGAAAGATCCAATCATGCAAACATTCGTTTATATTTAATATAGATTATTTTACTTGAGAACGTGAGCAACCTGACAATAATGTTAAAGGAATTAATTAAAAATATTCTACTCCTGTTTCATATTATGTGAAAGTAAATAGCCACAATGAGGATATGAAGATAGCTTTCATTCCAGTTCATTAAGGTAATGTGAAATACCGCCATCATTAACAAAAAAGGTACTGAATGCCGTTTTGAGATCACAGTCCACCGCAGAAAAATTAAATCGTCGTTCCCTGGGGAATCGGCAGACGCAGGGATTTTTTTTTTCTTCGTCCTCGGCGGTCTGCGGTGTCAAAACGGCATTAAGTATATTTTTTGTTAACAACTGTTACCAACGGGTTATACTACATCATCTTAAGAGCCATTGCCGAAAGGTACTATACCATGTATAATCAGAACGGAATACGGACCAAGTTCTTGTGTCAATTTGTCGTACTCCGTCGAGTCCTGAAAAAAATGAGGCGAAAATATACATTACAATGGAAATCTTGCGACATTTAGAGAATTTAAAATGTTGATACTAACAGCGTCTACTTTAAACATTTTGTCCTCTGTCTCCTGGAAATGATTGACGAGAAGTCGAAACATTACCGAAGTTGCTGGGATGACACTGCGCGTTCTGTAGTGATTGATTGTTTGCAATCCGCCAAAATCTCGAGTCCTTTGATTGCTACAGTATCTAGCGGTGTGGGAGTTTTGTCAGACTTGCGTTTTCGTTCCCTCCGCTTATACGTTGATTTAAATAAGCGACAATAGATTTGCCATTCTTTTCAACCGTCCCATTCTTCCTGAATCGGTGTCCCAAGCAAACGACCAGCGTGTTTAATCAAATAGAGACTTTTCCCAAAGCACGGCCTATCCATAAACAACTTTGATAGATCTCGTTTTTTAACATTTATCACCAGCCTTTGAGTAGGATACGTGCAGTCTAGTATCGCCAAAATTTGATCCTGATTGGTTTTCTCGGAAGCGTACAACTCTTGAAGCTTTAGACGGCTGTTCTGTTGCGTTAGGGTCGATTCGGTTTCAGGCAACAGTGGCTGATAATCTGAGCATCCATATTCGTCGCGCTTTCGGCAAACATTAGATGACGGACCTGCATCTTCGTCGCTGTTATCATCAGAGACCACGTCGTAATGTTTTCCTTTGCTTGTGTCCTTTCTGTACTGCATAGCATTGTACAGCTGCGCTCTAAGGGTTTCAGACCCTACTCCCATAACTTCACCATTTATTGTATCTCCAAATGTCTTCGGATATTTTGATACAATATGTTTCGCGATTCTCGTTGCAGCACTCCTTGTTGGATCTTGCAACTCGTTCAGCACGTAGTCCGCGAGCATCGAAATCATCAGGCGATGGTCTGTGGGGTCAGCCGGGGTACCTGCTATGCAATTCGTCAATAGTCGTTTGGAAAACCGATTCCACACATTCAATCCAATATCCAACTCCGGTAGATTGGCGTTAGCTGGAGACTGCACGTGTTGATTTCCTTCATCATTAGGGAGATCTGTACTAATTCGAAATTTAGGTAAATTTATATGGTTATTCATTTATGCAAACAGTGCAGTGTTTCGATACGGAGTGGACAACAGTTCGATAAAGTGAGGGCGCAAAGTTTAAGAAACAAGGCAAAGGATGGCTGTATCTATTCGAGGAAGTTCTGTTGGATAAAAACTCTTAGACGTACAATAAGGAAATCTTATGCATATACATATGGAATATTGTATATGGGTGATGGGTACAAACAAAATGAAAAGGTATGGGTGGGTTGGGTATACGTTCAGATGGAACGATGACATGTAAGGTATGGTTGAAGGTAAGTCATATCCCTCATGCAAAACAAAATTGTGGCAATCTAGATCATTTATGACTAAATTGGTATCTTACTTCGAGCCCCGAATACTCAAGTATTATATTGACTGCCCGATCAAGACATGTAATATTGCTTAGTTCCTCTGATAAGCTCTTACTTGCATTTGATTGATGTGAAGAATTTTGTCGCGATGCTACTGGCAATGAGATAGGACTTTGCCATGTCTGTCCATCACCCAATAACATCAGAGTAACTGTTGGAGAACTCGTTCCGACTTCCAAAAGGACTTCATCTTCATCTAGCTCGGTTCCGTCTTCATCCAAAACTAACTAGATTTTATCATACACGCAAAGAAACAGCATTATGACCAAACCAAAAATAATGCCAACAAAGTGTATCGTATGACATTATGTATTTGTAAACCATGCAATGTGTAGTAAAATATTAAACAAATAATTTTTTACCTTATGAGACTCGTCAGCAAGTTCTAATTTCAATCTTCCTTTGTCAATAACCTGCTGGAAGTTGGAACCGGTAACCAATACCTTTTTTTTCCTGACCACCCTCATGAAAATGAACCATTGGTCGTCAAATAGTTACCATTGAATCTGAATGGTGTACTGAATGGTGTATTAGTGGTAACCATTCGCTCGGAATGGTATGAATGGTGAACGATTGACACTTTCAATGGTTACGATTGGTCTTTTGACCATTGGCGAATGGTAACCATTCAAAGTGTAAATATTGGCGTCTTGTAACCATTCGGAGCGTAACCATTAGTGAATGGTAACCCCTCCAGCCATTACCATTGATCAACTGTAACTATTGAGAACGTAATTTTTAAGCAATTGTAATCGTTTGAAGTATTACCATTGACAAATTGTGACTATTTCGAACCCTACAATTGATGAATAGTACCTATTTGGAGCATTACCATTGACTAATAGTAACTGTTAGAGAAATTGCCATTGACTAGTTCCAACTATTCGGGGCACAAGGATTGATCAATATTTACTATTTCGATCTTTACTTTTAACAAATTAAACACTTACCTTGTAATGAACAGATTAATGAGAGCATTTAGATTACACCAAACATTACATTTCATTCAACTCAAAACGATAAACAGAATCCAACATCTCTTGTGAACATTTCTTATGAATATCAGAACGACTTTTGCACTGACCAAAGAACGCTTTAGAAATTTCGTCGGTTTTCTGGTATTTCCTATGATTATAAATACCCACGAATTAAAAATGATTATGCATTGTCACATGTTACTGGCGACTCAGCCATTAAAATACCAAATCAACTTTTATGTCATTCGGGTCAGAAAAATATAAAATTGATCGGTGGTGCAGTGGCAGAGCTCTTGTCTGGTATGACGAAGGTCGTCGGTTCGATCCCAACATCAGTCGAAAGTTTTTCCGAACATAATTAGATCGAGATTTGGCTGATAAGCAATACTAACAAGGCAGAAAGACTCTAATACAAGAACAAAATATGGATTTTTTTTCTTCGTATTATTTGCTTTAAAATAATAACCAATGGTGACTATTAAAAAATTGTATGGATACCATTGGGTAATTTAATGGCTACCATTGGGAAATTGATTGGTTGCCCGAATAGTCCGCCAATTTACTATTAGACATATTCCAATCGTTATACCAATGGTTTTTCTTAATGGTGACCAATGGTTCATTTTCATGAGGGCAGCGCTGCTATTTTAAATACCGGCATGATCCTATGGAAATCATACAAAAACTATTATCAACAAATTGCTTGAAATAACATTACACAAAGCTAGGCAACAAATATTTGTAACACTGCCCTCATGAAAATGAACCATTGGTCACCATTAAGAAAAACTATTGGGATAACGATTGGAATATGCCTAATGGTAAATTGGCGGACTATTCGGACAACCATTCAATATCTCAACGGTAACCATTCAATTTCTCAATGGTAACCATTCAATTTCCCAATGGTAACCATTCAATTTCCTAATGGTAGCCATTAAATTACCCAATGGTAACCAATCAATTTTTTAATGGTCACCATTGGTTATTATTTTAAAGCAAATAATATGAAGAAAAAAAAATCCATATTGTATTCTTGTATTAGAGACTTTCTGCCTTGTTACTATTGCTTACGAGCCAAATCTCGATCTAATTATGTTGGGAAAAACTTTCGACTGATGTTGGGATCGAACCGCCGACCTTCGTCATACCAGACAAGAGCTCTGCCACTGCACTATCGATCAATTTTGTATTTTTCCGACCTGGATGACATAAAAGTTGATTTGGTATTTGAATGGCTCAGTCGCCAGTAACATGTGACAATGCATAATCATTTTTATTCGTGGGTACAGTAGAACCTCGATTATCCGAACACCCATTATCCGAACCCTCTGTTATCCGAACCGCCGCTGGTTCGGATAAAGTTTCTGTTATCCGAACTATTGCGCGAAATTCTCGTATCCTAACATTGTTGCGCGCCAATAAATTGTTGTGGGCTACAAACAACAACCAATTCATGAACGCTCGAGCTCGCATAGACTTACACAGTACTACCGTAAATGCACGTCAGTCGTATGCGCTGTATTTATTAATTTCTCACCCGAGCAAATACACACGTATTCAAAATTTATATTCGTTAATCTACTGGTTTTCGTAGTTTAGTGCGTTATGGATTCAATGTCCGATCCTCCGACTTCTAAGCGTAAGCATAATGTGGAATAAAAATTAGAAACCCTTTCGAATCTCGATAACGGAGAGACCAGCACGTTGTTAGCGCGCTCGTGTGATGTTTAGAAATCAACGATCTCTGACATAAAAAAAAAAATTTGGCTGCGAAAAGACGGTGAATTTCGTGATGAAGGTTTGACATTACCGTTGAATATCATAAAAATATATGTATCACGTTCCTCAAATTCCCCAAATATATATCATAATTATTTAAAATATATGGGTACTGTACATTTTTCGATATGTACCTAGCTATACCGCACAGCTTCGCTGTTCTGTTATCCGAATTTTCGTTAATCCGAACGAGCTTCGGTCCCAATTGGTTCGGATAATCGAGGTTCTACTGTATTTATAATCGTAGGAAATACCAGAAAATCGACGAAATTTCTAAAGCGATCTTTGGTCAGTGCAAAAGTCGTTCTGATTTTCATAAGAAATGTTCACAAGAGATGTTCGATTCTGTTTATCGTTTTGAGTTTAATGAAATGTAATGTTTGCTGTAATCTGAAACAATGCTCTCATTAATCCGTTTATTACAAGTTAAGTGTTTAATTTGTTAATAGTAAAGATCGAAATAGCAAATATTGATGAATCCTTGTGCGCCGAATAGTTATATCTAGTCAATGGCAATTTTTCTAAGTTACAATTAGTCAATGGTAATGCTCCAAATAGGTACTATTCATCACTTGTATGGTTCTAAATAGTAACAATTGGTCAATTGTAATACTTCAAAAGATTACAATTGCTTAGTAGTTACGTTCTCAATAGTTACAATTGATCAATGGTAATGTCTCGAGTGGTTACCATTCACTAATGGTTGCGCTCCGAATGGTTATAATACACCAATCTTTACATTCCGAATGGTTACTATTCGTCAATGGTCAAAGGATGAAGCGTAATCATTGAAAGTGTCAATCGTTCACCATTCATACCCACATGGAAAAAAAGTGTATTTGGAGTATATTGAAAAATAGATTTAAAATATAGAAAATATATTTTGTTCCAAAAGTTACGTATGTCGAATATATTTTGAATTGTACGTCAATTATATACCAAGTATATAACAAAATATATTCGAGATGTATGATTATTACTTTCAAACTGTACAATGAATGTAGATTCCATACATTTTTCGATGTACCTATAAATATATTCGAATGTATGATGCCAAATACATTAAAAGTATATGAGAAATATATTCCACATATATTGTAAATGTGAGTTTCATATAATCGAAGTATACCTGGTACATATATGAAATATATATAATTTACATTTCGGAATATATTCCGAGTATACATGCAATATATACTTGGAATATATGTTTGATATACTTTGGAGAATACCTAAAATGTATGTTTCATATACTTTGGGGTAACGGATTTTTAACTGTTAACTTATTCATAATCTGACAGTATGTATAATTAATCAAGGACAGTTAATTGACTGTCTACTCATAGTAGAAAATAATTATGGACTATAGTAGACTTACAAATGTGCCTCACTGTATACGAATATAAAAAATGCTTTGCGCCCTGTGCATACGTTCATAAACCTTATTATTATCGCTATTCGGATCGAAAAAAATCATTGTCGATACATATAATTAATCGAGGTATTGAATTACCCGGGGTACAATAATGACATCGAGCCTTTAACATTAACATTAACAATTAAATTAACATTAATGTATATGCGTCTAACATAGGGCCATCACATGCCTACGACGCTTTAACTTTCAAATTAAAATTAAAATTTTCCAACATCTGGATAGCCGAGTTGGTTAAGGCACAACGGTCGTACGGTTACGACCCAGGGTCGACGGTTCGATCCCCTGCGAGTGACAAAATTATCAGCGTTTTTCCGGGATATTCTTGTGTCTGTCGATAGACTAAGTTCATATATATAATTAAACGTGAAAATCACTTAACTTTCAAATTTTTAAGCTGAGATTCAATACGTAGGACATACTTAGGATATATGACACTTGTATCTAACTTATGTCCGGAATACATCTGGAGCTACATTTGACATAAACGTAGAATATACAATATATATACCTAAATTATATATTGAATATATGTTTCGAATACATTTTTTGTTCCAAATAGTACGTATGGCGAATACATTTTGAATATATTTCTGATACAACTCGTGTACAGTTTGAATATATTGGAAATACATGCACATATACCGCAAATATATTCGACATATATTTTTAATACATCGAAAAATGTATTTTTCGATATACTTTATTTCCATGTGGGTACCACCATTCAGAGCGAATGGTTACCACTAATGCACCATTCAGTACACCATTCAGATTCTATGGTAACCATTTGACGACGAATGGTTCATTTTCATGAGGGTGAGGTTGCATAATTATAGAATACCACGTTGAAGTGTATCTCCAGCTATAGAATTCTGATTATTATTTGTATATTTGTCGTTTGAGATAAATGAGTAGGATTTTAACTATTGTCATTAGTTTAATTTTTTAAACTGTAGAAGTTGTGATATTCACACTCGCGAAGGTCCGAGTTAAAGATGAGTGATAGTAAAGTATTGATTTCTATAAAATACATTTATTGGTTTTCTTCTTTTTGTTTCTCGACGTTAGCCTCCCAATATATGGTATACTATATAAGGCATTCCATACCATTTCGACTTAGGTCTACCTCTTCACATCTTGGATTGGGAACTAACTCTTAAAAATGTGATTTTTCGACGTTTTGAAACATTGTGAACATATTTCATTGAAATCTCAGATTTTTTTTTAACAAAACAATGTTTCCTCCATGAGGAAGGAAAAGCACTCAGATTTCTAATTAGATTTTTCAAAATAATTTATAATTATTTATGGTTAAAAAGTAACTTGTTGAGCGACAAAATTTAAAAATCTGAAAAAATTCTGAAAAATCTTGTATAAAAATTTTAAGACTTGACGTGGAGTCGACCGACGTCATCTTCGATTGTTTTCGATTTTTATTCAAAAAAAGTAAAGAAAAAAAATAAATAGAAAAAAAAATCGGTCGATTATGGGTTATCGCTTGACGATTTTTATATGACTGAATTTTTGGGAATTTTTAAGATTTGTTTTTTTTTTTTAACATAAACGTTTTTTAAGAAAAGTTTTTTTTTAACTTAAAAAAAAATAAAAACTAGAAAAATCTTATCGGCTGATTTTTTTCATCTAATTTCTTTAAGTTTTTTCGAAAAAATAAATTAAAAATAGACGGTGACACCAGCTCACTCCGGTTCATGTCGTAAAATTTTTTATATATGACAAGATTTTTGTAAAAAAATTCCGATTTTTTAAATTGTGGCGATTACTAAGTTCATTTTGTTAACGTGAAGTGAAATCGCAGCAAAAAAGCTCCGAAAAGAAGTAACATTTTTACTTCTTATTCTATCGAGGTTTCATGTTGTGCTAAAAACGCACGTTTTACACGTGACTGTAATTATGCTTTCTCTTGGCAATACCAGACGCAGAATAATGCAAATACATCACCTTAAAATCATGATGCATCATGATGCATCATGATGAGTCACAAGAGGTATTTTACGAATCCATAGTTCTTCTTGATACAGAGCATGTTTCCAATTTTGTAGATATGAAGCGGTTCAGTGCTCGGTAGTACAGTAAAAGGCAAACACTCGTACCGGGTGCATCGTCCAATTTCGTAGGCGCGAATATATGGTCGAAAGACAGTTTTCAATACTTCAACAAGTACGAATATGGCTTTTGCTGGAAAATTGCTGGAAGCACCGAAACATTGCTTCCAGCAATTTCTGTTGGTTCAATAGGATTTGTCCTCACAGTGGCGGCATAGATACAATGTATCTGTTCTTGAACATTCCTGATCAGTCCTTTTTCGATCTGAAAAATGAGATCTATCAAGGATTCTTATACGTCATATCAAAGGTGCAAACGGCGTACACCACATTAAAGTACATATGCACAACATTCTTTTTACAATTAACTAATAGAGCTCCATAAGTAATTCAGGGCAAAGTAACGAAAATGGTATATTGCGAAAAAATTATAGTGACGGAAAAATTTGAAGAGAGAGTGGAACGGAAACTAAATGTTAAGACAGCTAGAGGTTTTGAAACAAAAGTGATGGGGGGATGCGCCACGCTTAACCCATTTGTCGATACAATAGGTATGGAGCAGAAAAACAAAAAAATTTGAGTCAAATTTAGAAGATCGGCTTCAACAGAAACGAAAATATAGACAGATTTTATTTTGCATTTCAAATGTAATATATTATCAAATGAAACGCCCGCTTATAAATGAAAATTAAAGAAAAGTAGTTCTTTCCTGACAAGGCCGAAGTTCTGTAATTTTGTCAGAATATATAGATATATATGAAAATGAATATATTGAAGTCATTTTGACACACACAAGCGAGCTAGGAAAATACAAATATAAAGAAAAAAGTTAAAAGCGAACATACGGTATTACATGTTTTACAGTTAGGTTTACGACACAGAATAATTTACACGTAACGAATGATCGTTTGTTTTTCTTACATGCTAGTACATGGTATGATATTAGATTTAAACAATAAAGAACGGTTAAGTGATAAAAAAAACATCAATTAATGATATGAAAGATAACTCCGTGACATAAAGTGCTTACATGCTCGCATGCTCAGGATTTGCGTCGTCTCCGAAGGAAGTACAGAAATTTGCGGCATTCGGCAATTTACCGGTAACGGTATCGAGCGGATCAGGAGTGGACTCGCCGAAGTTGACAGTTTTAGTGCACCTCGATTTGTTGCATTGGATTTCGCATGACCACTTAGTGTGAATATTCACATCATTTGGAAGATCGATCCAATATGTCCATCTTGGTACCGAATGAATATTGGATTACCATCATCGGTGCATGAAGGAATGACTCCCAGGCCGAATGAATTTCCACGAATGCCGTTCAAACATCGTACGTCATACAGGATACTGTGAGGCTTAACATCATTCCCGTATGATGGGAAATAAAAGGATCGCGAATCATCGTGGTATTCGATTTTGAGCAATAATTTTGCGTTACAAACTATTTCGCTAATCACGTAACCTTAATTTAGAGGATCAAACAGGTCGGGATCTTGTATCTCCGGCAACAGATAGTTGCGCAAAGACTCTCGGTCCTCGTACGATTCTGATACAGCATGCGAGTATTTTGATATAATACAAGAATAATATGTAACTCTTACAGAGTTATAATCACTGTCGAGGTTAGATGTGTAGAAGAACGGATCATCGTCAAAGAGTTTTTTAATCTCCAGAATCTCCTTCAAGGACAGTTCGCGCGCGTTAATCTTGTCATTCGTGAGCTCTTCGATAGTGACTGTAGGCGTCTTCAAAAGCTGAACTTCTTCCATGTCCTTGTGAACACGCTTTGAGTGAGAATCAGCTTCACTAATATTCATTCCGGTCTCGCGATTATCGTCCATTGTGGTAGTTGGCAAGCCGAACGAATAGCTTCGAAATTTCTGAACAAAATCGATTCGCTCTTATTAGAAACGATTGGTACTTTAAAGGCATTTTGTTTTATCTCAATTGATGATTTCACCTCCTCCGAAATTCAAACTTGAAAATCAACGTCGTTCAAATTATCGGATCGCAATTATCAAGAGGGATCGAGGTACGTAAAAACTATGATGTTTATTGCGGTACGGTGGTTCGACAAGGGCAAGCGCCCTAGTGTAATCAAAAGACTAGAGGGTGTTCCGGGTTCAATTCCCAGTGCCAGTCTAGCTGGTGAAAAGCAAGGAACAATGACGAAGTCCCAGATATAGAACGTGCGAACCACGACTATAGCCTGAAGTTAACCAATGTTAACTTGAGGCGGAGCGCGAGAGACCTTCAGTTCCGAGAGGCAAAATAGGAAGGAAATGCGATAAAAGCCATAAGACGATCAGATCTAATAACACATACCAACTAACGGACGATTCACTTCACAGTCACACACCATCGAGTAGCAATGATTTTTAAACGCAATTGATAGATTCGAGGATAATTTTTAAAAACATGATTAGAAGCTATATTGAGAGTTACTTTTTGGTGCTCCGGAGAAGTGCTGTTACTTGAATATTTTTGCCATTGCGAAATTAAGCCACTGCGATAAAACAAATCTGTGTGCAATAATGCCTCTGCGATGAAAAAAATCTCAAATATAGTTATGAAAAAATCACAATAAAAATATTTCTATTCACAACGTGCACAAATATGGTAGACAGCGAAATAATGTGGAATATATTTAAATGACGCCGGTTGCCAGATGCTCGAGTCAATCGATCGCGATCTCGAAATATCGGCTCAATTATACAAGGCCCACAGTCACGAAAATAATATCCACTAACGTGGACATTAAATTTATTGTATTTTTCGTAAAAATAATAAATTACTTGCTTCAATTTACCTTTTTTCCAGTAGTGCGTTCTTGTGCTTTCACGTCCTCGCCAATTTTCGTATCCAATGGATAATGGCCGACTTCCTGTATGGAGGCGCTGCTGTAGCTTCCCGTCGCGTTTCGTGTGCGTTTCGTGTGTACGCGTCAGCCGCGCCAAATTTGAAAGATATGTCTGAATATTTTGGCTTTTTTAGAATTGCGTAGTCAGATCCAAATGTTCTCAATGCAATGGGAAAACATCCACGAAAAACATTTGATTAAAAATAATTATGAACGAGACGAGTCAATTCTCCAAACATTATTGACCGGAAACAGTGCATAAAAAACCTAGATACTCTCAACGCGTTCGTGCATTGGCGCGAGATATTTCAAAAGACTTTTCGTTCTCCTGTAATTCGACGAACGGTTCATCGAGTGCGTTTTTTCCGCGATAATCCGAGCCTCAAGTCTACCTCGACAATCGTTGATGATTAGAAGAATTTCTGTAATATTCCTGGGTAAAATGACTAAAAAAAAATGTCGAGCGTAGAACATGGGAAAAATGACTATTGCTTATGCTTTGATGGGAGGCTAAAGGCGTATGAGTGCGAGAGGGACAAAGATTTAATTGTGAATTGATTTTTCTGCGAAATGATTCTATAATCAGAAGACAGAATTGCGGGTGTTCAATGCATATTTCCTTAACGCAGTGGGCCACACAATTCCTTTTTTTTATGAAACCATTATCTTGAAAAATGAATTCAACATTTTTGAGATTATTTTGATGTTTAGTTTGGCCCCACCTTAAAGGAAACTGTATCCGAATGCAAGCGAACGAAGTACTGGATGTATTGTTGACGAGGAGAACCGTGACAATTGTCACGATTCTCCTCCTTGAATCGACCAATTGCGTTTTAATATAATTATATTAAAACGCAATTGGTCGATTCAAGGATTCATTTTTGGTCAAAAACCTCTGTGCGCAATCATGCCCCTACAATGAAAAAATATCTATGGTCAACCATGCCTCTATGGTAAAAAAAAATGGGTGTGCGATAATGCCTCTGTGATGAGAAAAGTCTTTGTCCGCCTCTGCACAGAAAAAAAAACTCAGTGCACAATCATGCCTCGGCAATGCAAAAAATCTGTGTACGCAGTCATGTCCCATCAATGAAAAAATTCTTTGTGCGCAATCATGCCTCATCGATGAAAGAAATGTTTGTGCGCAATCATGCCTCACCGATGAAAGAAATGTTTGTGCGCAGTCATGCCTCAATGATGAAAAAAAATCTTTGTGCCTGAACAACCTAGCCTGAACAATAAAAAAAGTTTCTATGCACAGTCATGCCTCTGAGATGAAAAAAAATCTCAAATATAAATATGAAAAAATCTCAATAAATATATGAAAAAAATCTTAATAAAAATATTTCTATTCGCAACGTGCAAGAATATGGTAGACAGGAAAATAATGTGGAATATATTTCAACGACGCCGGTTGCTAAATGCTTGTGTCAATCGATCGCGATCTCGAAATATCAGGTCAATTATACGAGGCCCATAGTCACCATTGTCGTATATCCGTAACGTGGATATTATTTTTATTGTATTTTTCACGAAATTTATTGATTAATTGCTTCAATTTACCTTTCTTCCAGATGTTCGTCCTCGTTCTTTCACGTGCTTGCTAATTGTCGTATCTAATGAATAACAGCCAACTTCCTGTATGGAGGCGCTGCTGCAGCTTTCCGCCCGAGTATTTCGCGGCAGTGTAACGTGCGCGAGTTTCGTATTTACAATATGATCGCTATAAATAATAAAAATGGCGTTAACATTAACCCAATATTTTAATTCACAATTTATGATGGAATTATTTTATCGTATGTTTAGAGGACGTTTTAGTAATGTATTCACCTTCGAACTCTTAACCTCTGGTCGCACTATTTCCGCATTTGGCATTGTTTCCGCGGCGTAAGACATCGAGCAGTTGTAGAGCTTGTAATTTTCACATGTGAAACGAATAATCATTTCTGTTCAAACCACTTTTGTTAATTGATACCGTCTGCGTCACGCGATTGGAAAACCATTTTATTTTCTTACTTTGCGCGAGGACAATAATATTAACAATTTTGCTGATTTAACTCTCTTGTAAATGCTATTGTAGTACTTCGCGTGATGATTATGCATCTTAAAAAATAATGAACAAAAGTGACGACGTTAATTCAACTTTCAATTTACAAGTAGTAACGAATTGCTTTGTTGCACGTTTCGAGCGCGCTTTGGCAATGTAGGCGAAAAGTGGAAATGATTAATATCCAGTATTGTCCCCGCGACGTACGAAGCTAAGGTCTGTCCATAGGTGCTTTCGATTTAGCGTTTTTTCGTTATTATACTATGACTGATATTGTATAAGAAATCTGGCACGAGACCGTCATTCTCTGCTCGACCCGTGAGGGTCTCTCGCCCATTAAGAGCAAACGCAACGAACATCCGATCTACTTTCTCTTTATGCAATGCAGTATGCCCCCCTAGAAACCGCCTCTTGCAGAGGTCTTGACAATCAGACATCGTTCGAAGACTGATCGTCACCTCCCCTAGGGTCCAATAACTGACTAGTGGTACAAGCCACTGTTTTAAGTCTCACGAGTGGTTCGGTAGCCACCCGGGGTAGACCAAAGCGAGAGCCCTCCACTTCTCGACGGCCTCAACCTCCTGGTTCGTCCACCTATGGTCTCCTTTTACTGCATTTACCTACGACGGAGCCATAATCAATGCACCTGGGAATGAGCACCCAGAGCATCTCACGGGATGAACTTGCCAGAGGTCTCTTGACCGGGTCTGCTTTTTCGTCCTGACCAAGCAACGGGAAGACTACGCGGTATAGCATGAGAATTCGCGAGCCGGGTCGGTGGACTTTCGCAAGCGCCGCAGTAGCTCTTGCGAGCCACCGCGGGTAATCCCGGCCATCCCGCTTGGGCGAACAAGCGGTACGCGAGAGCTGCACGGGGGCAGTTTCCCGCCCCCGCATGAACGCACTCTCACGAGATGGCCATGGATCTTTGGCACCGGCCGAAACAGTGCTCGTTCGAACAGGTTGCTGGTTGACCAGGACCATTTGCAAAGCAAAGGCCCCGGACCCCCTTACGAGTCTCCTGCGTGACCCGAGCTCGTTTACCGCGGGGTCGCCACTCCCCGGTGGTTCGAGCGGCGACAAGCATATGACTGATAGATCATCCCACAGCTCTGTGCACCCCCCCCATCCACCCCTGCGGGTTATTATACTATGACTGCGCTTGCGCACGGACATTGTTGACAGAAATTTGTATCAGAAAACGACCGTGCGCATGTGCAATCGGGTTACAATAACGAAAAGCGCCAAATCGAAAGGACCTCATGTTCGCACAAAATAGCCATGTTGTTTATATTGCGGACCGAACATTTTTAGTCGGGATGACGTACTTGCGACGGATTAATGCTGTTGGAATCTTGAAACAGTCCGAATACTAACAAAAATTAATCGAAAAAGTCAGAAAAAAGTATATAATAGTATGTTATATCACCATTATACTTTTATTATGGTGATATGATGAATGAACGATATTACGAAAAATTATGACATTACTTTTAAAGAAAGGTTTCATTTATTGTTAAATTGCTAACCAAGTTGTGAAACGTGTATGTAGTTTTTCAAGCGTGTATAATATTATATTTTTAAAGACCTGGTTTATTAATCGATAAATTAGTAAACACGTTTTGAGATGCGCAGACAAATGTCGTAAATTTGTTATCTTAAAACTTAAATTACAGAACGCGTTTTCATTTTTCCAATACTAGTGTTTTAATTTTCAAGAACAAGTGTGGAGCGAATGCCAGTGACACATGTGCTCGAATTTTTTAGGCTCTCCGACTGATATTTACGTCACCATGCACACGTAATTTCATCGCATTTTTCAAGGTCAAGTATATCAATTTTCTGTTCGACAAATTAAATTTCAAAACTGTTTATTAATTTTAACGAACTTGTTCGTTACTCCTGAAGTTAGTGAACACGTTTTAAATTTTATAGCAAAATGTTGTAATTTTACTATCCCAGATCTTTAAATGCCCGAAAATGTTACGATTTTTCCAATACTAGTGTATGAATTTCAAAGCACGTCTCTGAATTTTTCAATTTCTTTGCAATTTTCGACGACAAGTGTGTAACAAATGTTAGTGACATACGTACTCGGATTTGTGGGCTCGCTGATTGAAATTTACATTACGCTGTACACGTAATTTCATCGTGTTTTTCAAAGTCGTGTATATTAATTTTGCGTTCGATGAATGAATTTTCAAGACGGTACATTAATTTTTATAAATTTTCTCATTGCTCAACACATTAGTAAACCAGTTGCGTAATTTTCAGATATGACGTATCTTAAATTCACAAACGTTTGGTAAGAATACATTACCACGTATATTAAATCGTCATTTCATTTACAGGTTGGGTGAATTTAATATTATTCGGTGTAGTACATTCACAATCCTTTCTTTCTCATACACTATGTATGTATGAGAGTATCGCGGTACGAAATCATCAGCGTGTTGCAAAAAAAGCTAGAGATCTCGTTTTCCGCGTACCTCTTAATCACTAGACGGTGAATGCTTATAAATCTGCCAGTTAATTCAGTTTATTATTTTTTTTTGTATAATCAAATATTAGAATGGATTTTATTTACATTTTTTAATAATAATAGAAGTAGAATTTTGTGGAAAATATTACGTAAAAATTTGTGATCAATTTTCATTAAAAAATTGCGTGACCGAACTTTTTTTCAAATTGCCGCCATTTCGTCAAGGATTTATTTATTTATGTTTTCCCCTCGTCAAGGACCGCGATAGATATAATTTGTTTACAGATAATTCATTTTTTTCTGATACAATGACAAGTTGAAATCAGGGATACCGCAAAGGAACTTTTAAAAAATTGTTTGCGTCGACGGATAAAAAAATCCATAATAACAATAAAATTGAATGTACTTTAATATATTCTCCTTCCACTGAAAAAATAAAAAATAAATCGATAAAGGGTATACTTATCGAGAAAAAAAACCACAAAATATGCATGCGATTTACCTATTTACTATGGCGTAAGCCCTTAAATTATGCGCCTATATCCATCAGAGCTGAGCAATATTTGGTACTGCTCAGATCAGTTCCGATACAAGTACGAGGCACTTGTTTGGGACTTCAAGTACATTTTTTATAATTTCAAATACCAAGTACAAGTACTTTTTGAGTAGAAATCATTTCTGATTTGAGAATCCCATTTTCACCGGAAGGCACGTCATCTAGGGGAAATGTTCCAGTTTGAAAATCTGATTTTTCGAATTGAAAGTAATGTCATCTAGGGGAAATGTCACTTCCGATTTGAAAATCTCTTTGTTCGGCAAATTTTATTTCCGATAAATAATGCGGTAAATTGCACTGTTTTTTAAATAGCTTAACGATATGAACCTAATTGCGAAAAGTACTTGAAAAATACTTCAAGTACTTCGTAGTATGTACTTGAAATATTTTCCGGTATTTTCCCTAGTTCTCTATATGTATAAATATAAAGTGATTAATTTGAAATTGATTGCGTGTAGATATGTTCTGAACAGAAGCGCGACGGTAGTCAAAAAATGATGGCGAACTTCCGGTACATTTGGAATGATAATTGCGGAGGAATAAGAACTATCGTCGAAAAAAATATTCAGCAGAATACAAATCCCGAAGAAACAGCGATGAATGAACAGACCCAGAAAAACTCCGATTCCGGAATCGATGGAGTTAGTAACTGATCTGATTAATGTCGCATTTTAGTTTTATTTTAAATTTGTTTCATCTATTGCTTCCTCATAGAGGAAGCTTTGTTTTGGGTAAAAAAAAAAATTCGGGATTTTAATGAAAACATGTTCAGAATGTTCCAAAATGTCGAAAAATCACATTAAGAAAAAATGTCCGGATGTGTGTGTGTGTGTACGTGCGTGCGTGCGTGCGTGCGTGCGTGCGTGCGTGCGTGCGTGCGTGCGTGCGTGCGTGCGTGCGTGTGTGAAATGGACGTGCAAAATTCAAACCGCTACAACTCGAGAACGCCTTGACCGATCAAGCTGAAATTCGGCACACATCATGTATGATCAGTAGTCAATGTTTGGTCAAAATTTCATCAAAAAATGGTCAGTTGTTTTTTTTGTACGCCATTTTTAATTTCTTCAAAAATGGCTGTTCGCGCTGTAGCGCTCGCAATTTTTTAGCTATCGGGCTAAAAACGTGTACATAGATGGAATATGATCACCCGACGATCCCATTAAAATTTCAAGAGAATCGGTCGAATCGTTTAAATTGTATGTCATTTTGAATTTATCGAATTTCATGATTTTTTTTTTTTTTTTGAGACCCATTTTTCCGGATCAAGTATTCATCTACGAATAAAATAAGTGTCAGATTCGTGATCAGCGTGAAAAAATACATGGAATTACAGTCCCGGAGCGACAACTAACGAAAAAGTTTCCCAGGTATTTTTATAGCCAAAATTGCAAAAATGAGTGATTTTAGGTATTTGTAAACAACGATTTCTTTGCTTTCCGATGGCATCGCGGAAAAACCCAGGTGCCTATCGTGATCTACAGCAAGACATACACAAGACGATGGATATGACGGGATTAAAAAGCTAGATAAAGAGATATCATTAGGAATTCTGGAATAAAAATCGAAAAGGCAAAAAAAAATTCTGGAGCGCATACTTCCATGTATTTTTTCGCGCCAAACGCAGATTCGACAAAGTGAAACGTGACGATGGAATATTTTTTTACGCGCTGAACCTGAATCGGTCAACCGTTTTGCATAAAACTCTAAGACGTTGACGTTGAAAAAAGTTGAAAATTGAAATTTTCATATCGCTTCCTCATAAAGTTGAAAATTGACATTTTCATATCGCTTCCTCATAAAAGCTGAAAATTGACATTTTCATATCGCTTCTTCATAAAAGTTAAAGATTGAAATTTTTATATCGCTTTCTCATCAAAGTTAGAAGTTGAAATTTTCATATCGCTTTCTCATAAGGTTCCTTTATTTGCGTAGCTTCCTCTATGAGGAAGCCAAAAATACAGACAATGCTTCCTCATAAAAGAAGCTTCGCAAATAAAGGAACCTTATGAGAAAGCGATATGAAAATTTCAACTTCTAACTTTGATGAGAAAGCGATATAAAAATTTCAATCTTTAACTTTTATGAAGAAGCGATATGAAAATTTCAATTTTCAGCTTTTATGAGAAAGCGATATGAAAATGTCAATTTTCAACTTTTTTTCTTCTTCTTTCTTTCTTTGGTTATGGAAGACAGTTTATTTTTACTTGTCATTACCAATCTCCATTCATCCTAATTATGTAAGTGTGTATTCGCGCAAAACAAGGAACCGCTATAGTTGGATGCAATGTTGTAAATTTGAGATGGTAGAATGCAAAATTCTATTAAAATGCGAGGACCCTATTTGCCCGTGTGAATTTTGTTAGGGGATTTTGGTATTCTTTGAACTGCTTGAAGGTTGCATACATGAAGGGTTAATTATTATCGCTATGTCCGTCCTCTTCTAAGGTATAAGAAATTTAATTCGAGGCATTATTAGCATCTTTAATTAACATAGAATTCTGACTCGATGATACTCACGTAATTAACGTTATTGTTTGTGTCTACGTATGCATAATATCATCCTGAATTTGAGGAATTGTTCAGGACTCAGTTGACTCACTAAAATATGATAATCATTGTTGTAAGAAATAAAAAATAGGACTCGGAAAATTAATTTCTCTACTATTTTTCTGTTCCACTTTTTTCAGTACTTGTTACAATTGTGTTCATTAAAATCTATCTCTTTTAAGTGCGGTACCTGCGCGTTGTTTCTCTCTTATTAATCCATGTGGTGAAGCGTGAGAGATTTACGATATCAAAATGAATGAGAGATTAGCAAATGAACCAGTTAAAATGAAAATTTGCGAACCCAAAGTGTCCATTAATGGAAATTCCATTCGTAAAAGTCGCGTCAAGGTTTACATTTTTACTGGCAAATCCAGTCGGCGATATAAGATCTTCCCGTATTTCTACATTGCAGCCTCTATGTTCCGTGCCGAAGTCTCCTCTGAGGGGTGATTCTAGCGATGTAAGCGAGGACGAAATATCGTTTGAAGCAGCACAGTACCCACATGTCCCTTCCGTTCATGATCCAAGAGGCTGCGGATTGAGTGTCGAGCTTGACACCAAAGGTAAAAATATCGATATATTCGCAATCGCTCAGGGAAGCTCGCCATCAGATAAGAAAAGTTGTGTGAATTATCCGGAAGAGGCTGGAAACGCCGAGACTTTATCACTTCCATTAGAAGACGTAGCTGAACTGGACACAGAAAATACTCTTACGGCGGTGCAAAGACGCGAAAAGACCGCTGATACTTCACCACTTCTATAAGAAGACATACCTGAAGTGCATCTACAAAGCGCTCCAATGGTAACCCCGCCGCTCAAAACGACACGAGAAGTTTTAAATGATTGCGTGTCCGCTGACAATACCTTGGTATGTAAAATTCGGTTGGATGCCGATAAACTGACATGATCGAAACGCGCAGTCATGTACAGTCATCGACACACTCTCCCAGCGATAATGCGAGGAATGTTACTGAGAAAAAAAATATCACATAAGCCTGCTCAGTTCCCACGTGTCGCCACAATTCACGATCTAACAGACTGTGAATTGAGTGACCAGTTTGGCATCGAAGATAAACATATCGGTATATTCATCGTCGATAGTGAAGGCAATTTGATATCCGATGAGGAAAGCTGCATGAATTACGTTGAGCAATCTGGTAACGCTGATACTTCATTTTACCTCTATCAGCAGCCATAAATGAACAGGGAATACAAAGTACCCTTAAGACAGCTCTATCACTCGAAAAAGTGCTATCCCAGAAGAACTTCCGATCGATTGCGTGTCTGATTGCGATACGTTATCATGTACAACTGAACACATAGGTAATTCACTGAATGGCTCCGAAAAGCTCAGCGAAGTAGAGTCTTCGACACGCTGCCGAGTGGGTGGCAAAATGAGCTCCAGCGTATTCGTCGAGCCCGATGGTGAATCGGAAAGTGATCACACATCGAGTGACGAATATGTTCCCGAAAAGACGCGGATAGATGTGTCCTTAATAAAGTTCGATAGCGACGGTCACTTCCTTACGGAAAAATTGGATATTCCAGCACGTCTACCACCGCTCAAGAAAGAGAAAGATCAGTTTCATTTTGTCAGCAAACAATTTTTGATCGAATCAGCAATGTTCTACCGTACAACTGGCGGGAAAATAGTTTATGATCAAGCAAAAAAGAAGTTTGTTGCGTGTTATACGGATATGACACAAGAAGACTGCTTAAACCACGGCGTCATCCGAACTTTTATGAAGACATTAACAAAAATCGCGCGAAAACCGCTGAACCTTTGCACCGGTTATTAGACGATAAAAAAAAGTTGAAAATTGAAATTTTCATATCGCTTCCTCATAAAGTTGAAAATTGAAATTTTCATATCGCTTCCTCATAAAAGCTGAAAATTTAAATTTTCATATCGCTTTTTCATCAAAGTTAGAAGTTGAAATTTTCATATCACTTTCTCATAAGGTTCCTTTATTCCCGAAGCTTCTTCTATGAGAAAGCATTGTCTGTATTTTTGGCTTCCTGTGTTTGTCTGTATTTTTGGCTTCCTGTGTTTGTCTGTATTTTTGGCACGCGCACGCGCACGCGCACGCGCACACACACACACACACACACACACACACACACACACACACACACACACACACACACACACACACACACACACACACACACACACACACACATAGCGTATAAAGCGTCAAGTGAAGACGAAACTGAGAGGAAAGAAGAGTTACTCAGACTTGGTAGTAACCTCACGAAGCTTATGGAGTTCATCAAGGGCAAAACGAATGTCCATGGCGAAATTAGAAGGTTGGTCAACTCGATGAAGACCTCATATAATAGAGTGCTTCAAAGTGAAGAGGATCCCAACAAGAACCTTGCGGAGACGAGGCCACCACCCCGCATGAATACGGTGACAACACAGACGTCACCAAAGACTGGTAGCGAAATAGTCGCCATCGAATCAGGCAGAGGGTCACCGCATCCAGATTGCAACAACAAGAGGAAAGAAATCTCTCCCCTACAAGAGCGACGGAGGGCGAAAAAGGCCCGACGGAGAAAAGATAAAGTCGAGGCGTTGCCCACCCAACACGAGACAACCCAACCGAACGTGACAGAGAAGGGATGGAAGCAGGCGCCGACGAGGAAAAAGCGAAAGACGCGTAGTCAGCCTGTACGACCGGACGCGCTGATAATAGAGAAAAAAGGGCAACTTACCTATGCCGAGATCCTCGGTAAGGTGAAGAGAGATGATAGCCTGGCCGAAGTTGGGCAGAACGTCATCAACGTACGCAGGACGGTCGACGGAGACATCATCCTCATCCTTGGCAAGGCCAACGAAGAAAAGACGACACAATACTGCACAGCTATTAGAAGAGTCTTAGGCGAGGAGGCCGCAGTTAAGTGCCGAATCCAGCAAACTTCGATCGAAATCAAGGATCTCGACGAAGTTACCACGAAGGAGGAAATCCGAGAGGCACTTCAGAATGTCATCGGAGATAAATATGATGTTAATATGGAGGACATCAGATCCATCCGCAAGGCATATGGCAATACCCAGACTGCGGTAGTACTATTGCCCACGGAGGAGGCAAAACAAAGTCACTGAATCGGGTAAGATTCGTGTTGGCTGGGTCATCTGCCGAGTGCGTCAGTCCATGAAGCCAACCAAGTGCTTCAAGTGTTGGCAGTACGGACACGTGGCGAGATACTGTAAATCAGGAGTTGACAGGACGAACTGCTGCATCAACTGCGGCGTCGACGGACACAAAATCAGTAAGTGTACAGCAGAACCCCACTGTGTACTATGTAGTGGAAACGTGAATGAGGAAGCTAGCAAACACGTCGCTGGAAGCAGCAAGTGCGGTGCTTACAAGCAGGCCTACCAGGCGCTCATCCAAAAACGGAAATGAGAATAGTCCAAATAAACCTGAACCATTGCGAGATAGCACAAGACCTGCTTATGCAGACGGTGCGGGAACAGAAGATTGACGTAGCGATAATCGCGGAACCATACCG
This sequence comes from Exephanes ischioxanthus, assembly GCA_958510785.1. NCBI lineage: Eukaryota > Metazoa > Arthropoda > Insecta > Hymenoptera > Ichneumonidae > Exephanes > Exephanes ischioxanthus. The sequence continues at coordinate 18,671,116 of OY294015.1, forward strand.
GAACCTCGACTACCAAACGTGGGAAGCAGACGCGTCGGGTAAAGCTGCCATCTGGTCTTGCTCCAAATACCCCTACCAGGAGATCATGGAGACGCGACAAGTTGAATTCGTTAGGGCCAAAATCAACGGCGTATACATTTACAGCTGTTACATGCCCCCAAGCATGACGTAAGAGGATTTCGAAGATGCTTTGGACCGACTAGTAAGTGATGCTAAAGATCGAAACCCACGAACGGTGGCGGGAGATTTCAACGCATGGGCAGTGGACTGGGGTAGCAGGGTAACGGGCCCAAGAGGGCGGGCACTCCTGAAAACTTTATCTGTGCTGAACTTGGTTCTACTCAATGACGGAAAGTCACCCACCTTCGTAAAAGGCCAGGCGAGCTCATTCATAGATCTCACCATGGTTAGTGAGGGCCTCATAAATGGAGACACATACTGGCACGTGTCTGATACTTATCTGCACAGTGATCACCGAACCATTACATGGACCATCGCGAGAGAGAAAAAAAACGGCCGCCATCTACTGCGCAGGCCAAAGACCAGTGGCTGGAAGGCAACCATGTTTGACGAAGACGTGTTTCGTTTGACCATGGAAAAGGATGAAATCCTGGGATACCCTGTGGAGGAGATAGTGGACGACGTAATTGGCAGAGTGACTAGAGCTTGCGATGCCACGATGCCAAGACGGGAAGGCAGCAATCGTCATTCCCCAGTTTACTGGTGGAATCCTGAAATAGCCAGACTACGAAAGGAGAGCAACCGGACTAGGAGGATTGCCCAACGAGCCAAAGGGAAACCCATATATTCTGCCCTAGAGAACCTACATAAAGAGACACGAGCCAGGCTCACCAAGGCAATCAAACGCAGCAAGCGCCGAACTTGGATCGAGTTACAAAATGAAGTCGACCAGGATCCATGGGGCAGACCGTATAGGGTAGTCATGACTCGACTAAAAAGTCAGCCAAGACAACAGTCTACCTGCCCCGACCAACTCCAGAACATAGTCGCAACACTGTTTCCAGAGCAACAGCCAACGAACTACGAGGTGGACCACGGGAATGGAAACGCCATACCTCCTATCACACATGAGGAACTGATTCGAGCGTGCAGCAAGGTGGGAAACAAAAAGACGCCGGGAATGGACAGTATTCCAAATATTGCCCTGAAAACAGCCATCAAGGCAGCTCCGAATATATTCTTGCACATGTACAACGCATGCCTCAGAGAAGGAGTCTTCCCGGAACGCTGGAAATGGCAGAAACTAGTCCTGCTGCCGAAGGGGAAAAAACCGCCAGACGATCCATCGGCATATCGTCCCCTATGCATGCTCGACACCGCCGGGAAAATCTTGGAGCGCATTATCCACGATCGAATTGAGGCCGCTATTGGAAATGCCCTAGCGGACAACCAGTATGGCTTCAGAAAGTCTCGGTCAACGCTAGACGCTATCGAAAAAGTCGTCAATAAAGCGAGAGAGGCTACGGCGGGAAAACGATGGAAAAGGGGATCCAAGAAATATTGCTTGGTTGGCGCCCTCGACGTCAAAAACGCCTTTAACTCAGCCAAGTGGGACACCATTTGTCTCGCACTCGATAGACTCGAGGTACCAACGTACTTAAAAAAGATTGTGTAAAGTTTCCTCAGTGATAGATTCCTTAAGTATGAAACAGAAAGTGGTTCAAAAGATTACCGCGTTACCGGAGGGGTGCCCCAGGGCTCGGTATTGGGGCCACTTCTGTGGAACATAATGTATGATGGGTTATTGAAGCTGGAACTACCAATAGAAGCTGAATTAACTGCATTCGCGGACGATGCTATGGTGGTCATTATAGCGAAGTTCCTGAAAGAAACTTCTCGGATCTTCGAAGACACGTTTCATCGGATCCAACGCTGGATGAGTGCAGCGGGACTCCAACTAGCGGAGCACAAAACAGAAGCCCTGTTTATTACTAGTCGCAAGAAGATGGAAACGCTCGACCTAACAGTCGGAAAGCACACAATCACTTCCCAGCCACGTATCAAATACCTGGGGGTGATACTAGATTCACGACTCAGCTTTAAACCACAAGTAGAGCACGTGGTGGAGAAGGCTGCGAAGGTTGCGTCGGCGCTAGCACGGCTTATGCCGAATGTCGGTGGCCCACGACAGGATAGGAGGAAATTGCTAGCAACAGTAGTGACGTCTATCCTTACATATGCGATTGCTATCTGGGGAGATGCCCTGAAAATCGCAGAAAATCAGCGCAAGATGGAAGCAGTGTACCGGCTCAGTGCTCTAAGGGTCTCCAGCGCATACCGCACAGTGTCGACAGATGCCGTGTGTGTCATAGCGGGGATGACGCCTATAAGAATACTGGCGGAAGAAAGGAGGACTCTCTATGAACAGAGGAAGTCGCCACGGGAACATCGGAGAGAGCAACGAAAGGCGGCCCACATGGAAAGTTTGATAAAGTGGCAAGTGGAATGGGATACGTCGACGAAGGGAAGATGGACTCACCGCCTCATACCCCAAGTCGACAGGTGGGTGAACCGCAAGCACGGTCATGTCAACTATTACCTGACACAGATGCTCACAGGACACGGCTGCTACCGAGCGTATCTCCATCGCTTCAGCCATGACGAGTCGCCGGACTGCACAATGGGGTGCGGACAGCCAGATGACGCAGAACACGTATTTTTCCAGTGTCCGCGCTTCCAGCAGGAACGTATGGACTTGGAAGAAATACTAGGAGAAGTCATAGCACCCGTCAACCTGGTGAAACACATGCTGATATCGGAAGCGAGCTGGGATGCAACAAGCAGTTTCGCTGCGGCAGTTCTGAAAGCTGTGCGCGGCGAGGAGCAGGAGAGAAGGAAGACTGCGGTAAATGGACCACCCCGTCTACAATAGTAGGATGACGTGAAGTCACGAAAATTGAGGAAAAGCTACGGCTAGACCACCCCCGCGAAGTAATGCTTAGCGGCGGTGCCGCGGAGGAATGAGAAGGTCAATGGCGAAAGGAGGTTAGGGTTTTAGTCGGTAGAGCGAACTGCGAGTCCGACACACGGGTTGCATCAGCAGCCTAAGGTGCATAAAGCATTTCCCCCCTCCATGCAAAAAAAAAAAAAAACACGCACGCACGCACGCACGCACGCACGCACGCACGCACGCACGCACGCACGCACGCACGCACGCACGCACGCACGCACGCACGCACGCACGCACGCACGCACGCACGCACGCACGCACGCACGCACGCACGCACGCACGCACGCACGCACGCACGCACGCACGCACGCACGCACGCACGCACGCACGCACGCACGCACGCACGCACGCACGCACGCACGCACGCACGCACGCACGCACGCACGCACGCACGCACGCACGCACGCACGCACGCACGCACGCACGCACGCACGCACGCACGCACGCACGCACGCACGCACGCACGCACGCACGCACGCACGCACGCACGCACGCACGCACGCACGCACGCACGCACGCACGCACGCACGCACGCACGCACGCACGCACGCACGCACGCACGCACGCACGCACGCACGCACGCACGCACGCACGCACGCACGCACGCACGCACGCACGCACGCACGCACGCACGCACGCACGCACGCACGCACGCACGCACGCACGCACGCACGCACGCACACACACACACACACACACACACACACACACACACACACACACACACACATCCGGACATTTTTTCTAAATGTGATTTTTCGATGTTTTGGAACATTCTGAACACGTTTTCATTAAAATCTCGAAATTTTTTTTTTCACCATCGCAAACCTTCCTCTATGAGGAAGCAAAAATGGATTGAATCTCCGACGCTGTGTCTTATCATATGATGGGAAAATCCGCGAAAATAGTTTGTCCGTTGTGATCTACGCGAGATGTAAATATTCAAGTCACGACCAACGGTTCAAATTTGAGATGAATAACATTCACGAGACTCTGACAACGGTCTCTGTGTACGCAACAGAACACCCAGGAGACATTATCCACGATGGACTTCCAATTATGGAGCAGTTACGAGGTGAAGAGCGCGACGATATCAAGCGCGTCGTCGAGTATATAAGTCCAACTGAGTATTGCGATGAAGTTACCAAGAGAACGGATATAAACCTAATCCGCGAAGGAGACTACGGAAAAATCAGAAATCTTCCCGTTTATCGTCAGCACAATTCAGAAAAGAAGAATGATAAAAAAGGTACATCACGTCAATGGATGTTTCCGACATGATGCAACGATGTAAACAGGACCAGATGGTAGCTGACCCGTATATTCGCCGGGTGGGTGAACCGTTTCACGTTCATCTGTTTTCTCGAGAACAACTGAACACCGTAATAAAAATCGACAAGGTAGTCTACTTCGACTCGACTGGATCTGTCGTCCGAAGGCCTGACGATAACTTGAATACGAAAAAATGCGAACCGGGTTTATACAAACGCATTTTTTATTGCGCTACGGTCATCCTCAAAAAGCACATGGAAGCGAGGAGCCAAAGCATGGACATTCAGAACCACTCCAACAACGTGCCATTGAAGGTCAAGCCAACGCCGGGTATACAAATACCTTTGGTCGAGATGGTCACTTGCGAACAGGACATTGCATCCATCAGTCTGCTATTAGCAAAATACATGATCTACGTTCACTCGGAAAAACTAAAATGGCCATTATTTCGAGTGGTCGTCGTGCACTGGAGCTGGGCTTTGATAAGCGCTGTTCTCAACGAATGGACGGGAATGGCAATTGGCATGTATCTAAGAATGGCGTACAATGTTGTTAGTGGTAATGGCAGTCTACCGTCAGATTTAGTAGCTATTCACAATTGCTGTGCCCACTTCCAAAACCGCGTTTCAAAGACGATAACCCGAAAGTTCAACAAATACGAAAAAATCAAGACGTTTATCTTAGAAGCTACGGGTTTTCTGCTTCAGTGCCAAACAATGGGCGTTCTCGATGTTGCATATGAAAACTTCATGATCTTGTTGGTATCAAAATCACGGGCCCAAGTCCAAAATGCTATGATGCGGTTGAACAGTATGAGGGCAAACGATCCGGACGAAGAAAAAGATTATGCTGATACCGACGAAGATGAAGAAGACGAATTGGAATTGATCGAGGATGGTGACGAGCATGGAGCAATTTTCGCTGAATCACCATTCTACCGTCGTTATTTCGCGAAACTCATCACAATTGAAGAGTCCGTCTCAGAAGAAGAATGTGACGACGGTTGGAACGAATATTATGCTCCGGAAATAGCACAGTATGTAACGAAAACGTACATGCCCCACGCGCCTATATGGTCAGGCCTACTATTATCCAAAGTGCTACCAGGTATTCGGAAACTGAGTAATGCTCCTATCGAAGGGTACTTCAGAATACTTAAACACGATGTGTTGAAGTGCGAAAAAAGGCTCGGTATTGGCGAATTCGTGCCATTAGACGATGCAGTAAGAAACAGAGACTTTCCCTGAATCCTGAGTCTGGTGTATCTGAGGCGAAGAAACATGGTTATTCAGAGACACGAAGTGGAATATCGAAAACCACGATGAAGCGCGCTCATGACCAACGGCAAACGTCGAATGACACACAGCCTGCGAAGAAAAGTAAAGTGTCTACGGAGTGTTTAACATCAGTCGAATCAGTTTCTCGTCCTGAAGGTTTAAACCGTGATTCGGCAGAATTTCCGACAGATTTTCTGATGATTGACAAGCCAAACATATCACAGTCTACTATATCGAGCATCAATTCGATTAACGAAAACGCACTGACGAATTCTCTCTTTCCCGATCCCGAATACTATATGCAAAAAATAGTTGTTGCTGGCGAAGCGATGCAACATAATAACAAGGAGGACGGCCAAAGAGACGCAAAAAAGAAAGAAAGTAAACACGAGAAAGGTAGAAAAAAGATTCCATGGAAAAAATGGCAGAAACCACAGAGAATCTCTTCTATTACATGGCTCAATATTGGTGCAATGATACGACGCCTGTAATCGGAGATGCGTGCGTGAATCTATGCTCTGAAGATTACCTGTCCTTGAAAGGCTCTCGTTACATAAACGGTTCGATTATTGATAGCTATGCGATCGGAAAACTCAGTAGAGGAGAGTGGACAAATATTACATATGTACCCACCACGACGACGATGTATTTGTTGGGTGATGATTCGAAAGGCAATAAGCTGAAAAGAGGTCCTAAGTGGGCTATGTATCACATAAAAACCGAAGTCAAAGGCATCGTACTCTTCCCATACACGTGGAAACTACATTGGCGTCTTCTAATTCTCAATGTAGATAACAGTACGATGCATGTGCTCAATCCACTAAGCATGAAAGCTAAAGACGCAAAAAGAGCTGCGGATGAGATAAAAAAATATCTTGCCGAGTGCAAAGATCGCAAAGATTTCGAGACTAACAACTTATGTCATATGCAATGGAAGGTAATTGACTCAAAAGAAAGACGACCACTATAAAGGGACGGGTACAATTGTGGAGCGTACGTGATGTATTATTTGGATTGCATTGCAACTGGACAATTAACGGAGAACCGCGATTTCGATCCTGTTGCCTTCCTCGAACAAGTTTCTCGGGAATTACTGGAAATGTCGCACTCCATGCGGCATGTGTGCTATTTATGCGCCGGTGATTCAAGCTCGTGGTCCGTCCAATGTGACACCTGTAAGCGTTGGACACATCTCTGGTCCACGCGTCAGTGTGAACGAGATGAAACGGATTATGTCGTCGACAAAACAGCAATGTATATATGTATGTTATGCAAAAACGTTGGTCGGCCCTAGATGTATGATTGACGTGGGTCACTATATTGAATCCTCGGACAAACGAGATTCATTGAAAACTCAAAAGGAAAGATTCTTGTCTTGGAGGAAATAATATTAACCCATAGCAGAAATTCAAACTTTTTGAGTCACCAGATTCTCAAGAAGTGTTGTTTCCTTTTTACATTAGTTAGAACGGTTGATGCTGAGCCTAACTTGTATTTTTTGTGCACGAGATATATTGCTATACGAAGCGTTCCTTACACATGGCTTCATATTCGCCGACAAAAATGTTTCCATACCATACATAGTTATTGTTCAATTGTGATTTCGAATGGATATAGGTCGAGGTTCCCGATGCCCACAGGGGAAATGCTCTTACAGATAGTTCGTTACCTGCATTGGTGATTGGAAACAATTATTAATTTTTTATCTGAGTCGTAGATAATAAATCCAGAACCTATAGCGTTCCATAGGCTTGAACACTTAGTCCAGGCTAGATAATATAGTTTCATTGGCGTCCCAGTTTCGGGTAAACAGAGCCTTAAGTATGTTCATTACACGTTTGCATTAATATTTAAGTGTTTCGAGATAAGTGGTCCAAGTTGGATTCCGATCGAAAATCAGGCCGACGATCTTAAGACAAGGCTGACAAAGTTATGTTGCATATTTTCCAAGCGACAGGTTTAGTTTTTCGTTTTTCGGAGCTGACGATAGTCCATGTTACAATTTCGTTGGCAAACTTTATTGTGCATAATAATATGAAAAAGAGAAAACAGAAACTCATAGAAGCTAGTACGAAAGTTACTCTTTGATTGCGAATCGGCCGAGGTAAAGCCGCGCGCAGTGTGGTTATTTTCGAATACATAACTTAAATGTACAAAGTAAATGAGTAGAGAACAATCGCTAGCGCACGCGAATATCAGATATAGCAGACTGTCCATTCTTCCCCAGATATTCCGGATTCTCCACCAGATATTTAATTCCGACCGAAATCGGCAATAATATCGTAGAGAAGAAAATCATGCCTTATTTCTTTAATAGATTGGCTGTCCCTCTGCAGTGGTACCAATATCTGGCTAATTCAATGATTGTATTGCAACTTTTGCAGCGAAAAGATTGAAAATTATGGTATTATAACATTTCCAGTGAAAAGAATAAAGATTATGCTACTGCAACTTTTGCAGCGGAACAAATAAAAATAATGCTACTGCAACTTTTGCAGCAAACCGAAGAAAAATAGTGCAACTGCAACTTTGCAGCAAAACGAACGAAAATAGTGCTGCTGCAACTTTCGCATCAATGAATCCCTGTTGTACTCGTACCTTCAAAATCGATCTCCTGAACATCTGCTAGGGCCCGCTCGAGCTCTGCACACTCACCGAGATCACCACGAAGATGCGCGGGGGCCGCCGCGATCTCACCAAATGGCTCGTCAAAATCTGCTTCCTGCACGTCTGCTAGAGCCCGCATATCGTTAATACGGTCAGTCTCCGCAGCTTGTCTTAGGACCTCTAGCCTTCGAACCTCTGGAAAACGAAAATATAAGACATTTTTTTTAACTGTGATTTTCCGACTATTTGAAACATTTTGTGTTTGATTTGCGGGCCACAACCCGCAAAAGGTCGAAATTTTTTTCTTAAAAACTAAGGAAGCAATCCGCATATATTCGCTAACAACATCAAGAGACGCGGTAGCATCTTGACGACAAGTAAGAAAATAAATGTTATATATTTAAGAAAGTTTACTCACCATACGTCGCTAGCCCTTCACGGAGAGCAACAGCATCCCTCGAAGAACGAAGCGAGGATCCACTCAACACCGCACAAACAATTGTTTAAACTTCAAAATCACCACTGAATGTTCCACCGCTATAAAGTTTTACCACACTGGTGAGAGGTAGATAGCTCAAAAGACGCTTGAACCGTCTTGTTAACGCGTTGTAACGCAAACACCTTAACGATCTCTCGGTAGAAGTCTTCAAAAGATTTTCCGATGAACTTGAAGCGAACTGGCGCAGGACATTCACCACTTGAGTAATAATTCCGCGTAGCACTTGTTCGGACATTTTTATTTAATTTGTGATATCGCGAATACAAATTAAATATACACCGAATAAAAAATAACCAGACGCAACCACGATGAGTCTGGAAAGACCAAACGGAACAAGGTGATTTTTCGTTGAAACTACCAAACTTATAGTTTTTCCTCCCACTATTGCACAATTACTGGAAGATGGCCATTGGACGGTGAAAGAGCCTTTTCCAATTTTGGGAATTCCGCATACTCTAAGACCCTCCCAGACAACATAAAAAATTGCCAGGAGCCGTAAGGACAGCGAATGAACGCGAAAGGACTCGTTTAAAACCCTTTACAATACATCCTTTAAAAATTATCTTTATTCTAGGCAGCCAGCGCTCGGACGGCGACAGTGTTTAATTGTTTTATTACTCCTGGACAGAGTCTGCTTCTGCTGTAAAACGTGAGGGGGCCTTGCTTACTATACACTCATTGTCTTCTCCAACTACCCGCAGGGGTGTATGGGGGGGTGCACAGAGCTGTGGGATGATCTATCAGTCATATGCTTGTCGCCGCTCGAACCACCGGGGAGTGGCGACCCCGCGGTAACTGAGCTCGGGTCACGCAGGAGACTCGTAAGGGGGTCCGGGGCCTTTGCTTTGCAAATGGTCCTGGTCAACCAGCAACCTGTTCGAACGAGCACTGTTTCGGCCCGTGCCAAAGATCCATGGCCATCTCGTGAGAGTGCGTTCATGCGGGGGCGGGAAACTGCCCCCGTGCAGCTCTCGCGTACCGCTTGTTCGCCCAAGCGGGATGGCCGGGATTACCCGCGGTGGCTCGCAAGAGCTACTGCGGCGCTTGCGAAAGTCCACCGACCCGGCTCGCGATTTCTCATGCTATACCGCGTAGTCTTCCCGTTGCTTGGTCAGGACGAAAAAGCAGACCCGGTCAAGAGACCTCTGGCAAGTTCATCCCGTGAGATGCTCTGGGTGCTCATTCCCAGGTGCATTGATTATGGCTCCGTCGCTGGTAAATGCAGTAAAAGGAGACCATAGGTGGACGAACCAGGAGGTTGAGGCCGTCGAGAAGTGGAGGGCTCTCGCTTTGGTCTACCCCGGGTGGCTACCGAACCACTCGTGAGACTTAAAACAGTGGCTTGTACCACTAGTCAGTTATTGGACCCTAGGGGAGGTGACGATCAGTCTTCGAACGGTGTCTGATTGTCAAGACCTCTGCAAGAGGCGGTTTTCTAGGGGGGCATACTGCATTGCATAAAGAGAAAGTAGATCGGATGTTCGTTGCGTTTGCTCTTAATGGGCGAGAGACCCTCACGGGACGAGCAGAGAATGACGGTCTCGTGCCAGATTTCTTATACAATATCTGTCTTCTCCAACTTTCACGTCCTTTTTTTATTTTTCATCTTCCTGACGAAGGGTCACCGTCATCACTCCCCCCCCCCCTGCTTGACCATCGAGTTTCGCGAGGAGCTGTAAATTTTCAGTTTTTTTTCCACAAGCGTTTGTGTATTTACACACACCTGTATTGAAATGCAGCAGTCTTAGGAAGAGATGTGGCACTTAGGAAAAGGCTAGCCAAAGAGTGATTCGGCGCGGGTGGTCTACACAGCCTCCAAAGTCCAATGCAGCGCGCGCACCCCCCATCTTAGAGAACAGCATCCTTGAGGTGTGTCTTAACCCCTTCTCCCGGAAAATTGCATCACTTTCTCCGTCACCGAGATTAACTCCCTCTCTCTCCCTCTCTCTCCCTCTCTCTCTCTCTCTCTCCCTCTCTCTCCCTCTCTCTCCCTCTCTCTCCCTCTCTCTCCCTCTCTCTCCCTCTCTCTCCCTCTCTCTCCCTCTCTCTCCCTCTCTCTCCCTCTCTCTCCCTCTCTCTCCCTCTCTCCCCCTCTCTCTCCCTCTCTCTCCCTCTCTCTCCCTCTCTCTCCCTCTCTCTCCCTCTCTCTCCCTCTCTCTCCCTCTCTCTCCCTCTCTCTCCCTCTCTCTCCCTCTCTCTCCCTCTCTCTCTCTCTCTCTCTCTCTGTGAGTACAACAACGTCGCAGCTAATTCGCCTCCTCCATATTCGAGAGTATCCTCCTGCTGTATTCTGCCTACGGGCGTCTGTTACAGATCATTTGCAAGCCTAAACGTTGCATTCCATTTCTACCATCGTTGTTCGACAGTCGAGCGGCCCGTTTCAGCTTTTAACGAGAAAGGAGTAGCGTCAAAAAGGATAACCTCACTTTTCTACACCTGGCTTACCTCACCCCCGCTTGTCTACATCTTCACTGACGCATGCGCGCTACCTCACCACTAGCTATCAACATCGTGGCTCAGCAGCGCTATCTCCCTCAACTACTTGGCACCTGCAAATGAAACACATCTCTACTGTGGCATTGCGCATGCTCTGCAACACACCATCGATTCGCATTGATCGAACGTCACGCACCATCGCCGCTCGTCCAACTCGCTAACTCGTTACTACTCTAGAGTCGGTAAAGTAGCAATCTGCATGCATGTCGGCGCTTTGCTTCAAATGCAAAAGCAAACGTGATATTGTTGGAAAGAAACTCACATGTCCCGATTGCAGTCACTCATTTCACCCAGGCTGCTTTGCATATTATTCTAAGCAAAAATCCGCGAGCGCGTGTTGCAAAGCTAATCTCATCAATATGACTGATAATACTAACCATTTCTTCAGTCCGATAAACTCGCCACAACCCTCACCGGGAGTACAACCGCCGTCTAATGCGTCGTGGGAGGCTTTTTGCGCACAAAACGCAGCGACCAACGCGAAAATTACTGCCTTTATTGATCACCAACAAAAAATGAACACTGACATATGCAATAAACTCGACTGTCTTCCGCAAATCATGCAAGCCGTTCAAGATCATAACACCCGACTAGCGACCCTTGAGCAATCTAATACCAATCTTATACGAGAAGTCGAGTCCCTTAAGACAAATTCAGCCACTAATTCGTTTACGAGTAGCGGTACTCCCACACCTTCTAGTTCGTCTAGCGAGCTGACATTATCCGGTATACCCTCTCTTGTCGTTGACACGCCCGATGTCATAACGTGCAAGGTCTTGTCTGCTCTGGGTGCTCCGGAATTGAGTAATTATGTTCTCGCTACTCGGCTGCTAGTCAAGAAAAATCAACCGACTACCACTCAAAATCGCAACACATATATCGTCTCTCTCATATCTGACCCCGTCCGCGATCACATTATAGCATTAAAACGCTCGAAAGGTATACTCAAAGTCAGGGAGGTTTTGGGGATTAACACGGACGACAATCTCTACATTAGTGAACTTTTACCGTCCCACATTTATTCTCTCTATCGCTCAACAAAAGCTAAAGCTTCGCTGACGTCCTACAAACATGTATGGGTACGGCGTGGCCAGATCTGTGTGCGCAAAGACAACGGTCAACCCATTATTCACATCAACAACTCGAACGATTTATCTAAACTTCTATGACTCGATACAAGCGCTGTGAACCAACATCTGCCCCACAATAACAACATCGCTACAAATCCATCGACTAAAATGCATCTCCAAGTAGCGCAATTCAATGCGAATTCGCTTCTGGCGCACATCGACTTATTGCGACTGCACATACAAACCCATTTCTACCACATAATTTCGATATCTGAGACCTGGCTTCACTCTCATATCAGTGACGAATTAATTTCCTTGCACAACTACTTCATCATTAGAAATGATAGAGAGGGTAAACAAGGGGGCGGAATAGCATGCTACATTCACTCTTCCCTAAAAATCAAAACGTTATTATCGACACCCAGCATGTTTTCGAACTCGCCAGAATTCATCATGTTTGAATTACGATCACCCCAGAATGAGTCTCTATTATACACTTCGATTTACCGGCGCCCAAAAGGTCTATTCTTTGACGACTTCTACCAAGCTTTCATTCGCTTCTCACACGCTTATAAAAACATAATCATTTCTGGTGACGTAAATTGCGCTCTACACACAACTAACCACGAATCACGATACCTTCTTGACTTGATCTACTCGTTATCGCTCCATTTAATACCCTATGGCGCAACCTACCATACAGCAACGTGCAATTCCTGGCTTGACATAATTATAACTGATTCACCAGACAAAGTACTTTGGTACAGTAAATCTGAGGTCCCATTTATAGCCGGCCATGACTTGCTCGAACTAACGTACGAATTTGACACTTCAACCACCGAAAATCACGAATTAACACGGCGAAACTTCCGATCATTCAGCGAAATACATTTTTGTAACACGATAAGTGCCGGTCTTCTCGATGAATTATCTTCACCATCCATTCTCACTAATGCTAGTCTAGATAATGCATTGGTCAGTCTGAAAAGTCTGGTTAGCTCGACACTTGATGTCTTCGCCCCCCTAAGCTCATTCACAGTCTCAAAACCACGAACACCTTGGTTAACAGTCGAACTCCGAAATCGAATCAAAGAACGTAATCGTCTCTACAAGCGTGCCACCAGAGCTGGTAACCTATTAACGTTCGCCGTTTTTCGCGATTTTCGTGACAAGCTCACACTAGACTTAAGACATGCTAGGAATAATTATCAACTCGAAAGACTTAACGCGGTTCAAAATTCAAGTGCAATGTGGAAAGAACTTCGTAACCTTGGTCTAATTAAGCAAAATCTTCCCTCCCCTCTCCATTTTTTCCAGCCAGACGAATTGAACTTGTATTATTCATCAATATCCAATACTACTCCCCCGTGCACTTTCGACGATTTCTCATTCGCTATTTCCGAAACTCAATCGAGCGGACCCACTTTTACCTTCCAACCTATTACACCGAGCGCTATTGAAAAGCAAATCAAGTTGCTCCCGGCTGGTTCTCACATAGCAGGTCCCGATGGTCTATCTCCTTTCTGTCTCCAAAAATCATTACCAGCTATTCTAAATACTATTTGCAACATCCTAAATCATTCGATCAATCTTTCTTACTATCCTCGACTCTGGAAAAAGGCGTTTATCCGACCATTGTCTAAAATAAGATCACCTAAAACACCTTCCGACACTCGACCAATCGCAAATTTATCGGAACTATCCAAGGTTTTTGAAAGAATTATTCACGCACAAATCATTGAATTCGTAAACAGGCATCAGCTATTTGATCCAAGACAATCAGGCTATCGACCAGGCTTTAGCACGCAGACAGCCTTGTTGCGCATTTACCACGATATAAAGCAAGGCATAGACGACCGATTAATTACTATCCTGGTTTTATTCGACTTCAGTAAAGCGTTCGATACAATATCGCACATCCTCCTGTTAACCAAACTGATGAAAATTGGGTTTTCTATCCCAGTCTTAACCTGGCTTTATTATTATCTAACGGGACGCACGCAGACAGTATTGGACCTTAGCGGACGTGAAACTTCCTGGCATAACACGACAGCAGGAGTACCTCAAGGCTCAGTTTTAGGGCCTCTACTCTTTTCACTTTTCGTCAATGACATAAGCGCCCATCTTCGTTACTCAGAGCACATGGTATTCGCGGATGACACCCAAATATATCTGCGTTGTCTACCTTCTCAACTCAATACAGGACTTGCCAAGATTGCACATGATTGTAACGTTATCTCCAACTTTGCTATCGACAACGGCTTAACTCTAAACGTCGCAAAGTCTAAAATCTTAATTCTAGGCAGTAACGCATATGTGAGTCAAATCGACCTTAATTTACTACCCGACGTCACTGTTAATGCAATAAGTTTACCTTATACGAACGAAGCACGGAACTTGGGCGTCATCATGCAAAATAACTTGTCATGGAATAGGCATGTTTCTTCTATTTCGCATAAAGTCCATGGAATTTTACACAAATTAAAATATCGGAAAAACGCGCTTTCGACAGAGGTCCGTATCAAATTGGTAACCGCGCTCATTCAGCCTCACATCGACTATTGCTGTCTTGTCTATCATGGATTGACTGATGAATTAAGCAACAAACTCCAGCTACTTATCAATTCTTGTATTCGCTTCATCTACGGAGTTCGCAGAGATGAACATATTACGCCATTCAGACATCGTCTGCGTTGGTTATCCGTAAAAAACAGAAGACTCTATTTCCTCGGCATAGCTACATATAAGCTTCTCAAGCTAAATTGTCCATCCTACCTGCGTGAAATTTTTCAACATCCACCAGCTGAACTAAGGCACTCTTCAAGATTGCGCAACGCCACCTGCATATTTCACATACCCATCCACAGAACTGCAACTTATCATAACTCTTTCCATCTCTCATCGATTTATTTCTGGCAATCTCTTCCACCCCAAATTACGACCGCCCAGACGATCGAAGTGTTTAAATCTCGGCTATACGACCATCTTTTCACCGTCGAATTGTCCGCATAATTCGAATTATAATCATTCCTTCAAACCATCCGGTTTCGTACTTTTGAGCGCGTGTAAATCACACGCAGCATTTCTCGGAGCTAAGTTTAGTGTATTTTATTTTATTTTATTTTATTTTACTTTCTAAGTCTATTTCTTAAGTTTATTTTCTAAGTTTATTCCAGTTATTTTTGCTCTATCCTAATGTAGGTAATTTGATTTTGCTCTTATATAAAATTCATATTGCGCTATTTTTCCTTATCAAGATGGCACCACGAAATGAGTAGCACACTATGATTAAGACGATTGTTACTTTGTCACCGCATTAATTGTATTTTTATTTCTTATTTTTTGTTCACTTTCCTTACCTCACACCTATAGCAGTACATAGACATATTATCCGCAAACCTACTACACTATTCTGTTCTACGCGCCATCCGCAAAACTTACTATACTATACTGTTCTAGCACTAGCAACATCATGTGTTACATCCAATGTTGTACAACCATACCTTATGCAATTGAGTATTCTAACTTTGTAACATTTTGCCCCATAGTTTACTAGGGCATAATAAAATATTCAATCAATCTCTCTCTCTCTCTGAGTGAAGACGTGTTTGAGAAGCGCTCCGTGTTAGAGCTAATTATACAGTGGAAAACGTGTGCGAAAATGTGTGAAAAGTAGAACAGTGTGATCGGTTTTCGGTGGGGAACATTTTGATCTATCGAATGGATTGATAGCTATCGGATTATCGGTGCTAGCAACATATTCGTTCTTCAAAATTTTTTCACTTGGCAAGTGCGATACGGCGGCCATTATTGCTGCCACAGTGACACGTAATTAGCGACTCGCGGAATCACTAATCAACCACGGTGAAAGTTTTCGGTCGATATGAATCGGTATATGCGTTGGTAAGTTACCAGCTATACCAGGTAATATGGACAGCACGGGAGACTACGACGAGTATAAGTGCTCCGCTTGCAAAAAGGCGATCAAGAGTCAGGTAGTGCGATGTAAGGCGTGCCCGAAACTTTTTTACCATCCGGGATGTGTGAGTAAACATAAAGTGTACGACAGGAATCATGAGCTAGTACCATGTAATGGTCCGTTCGAAAAGTTCAATGTGGAGGAAGAAGTACTGAAGACAACAACATCGGCATCAGGAGGTATGAGAAGTCGCTTGCCATCAACGGGATCGATCGGTGCAAACAGAAGTTCGGGTTCTTCGACAGCTGTTGATACAAAAATTGACTGGTTGATTCAAACAGTAAAGGAAATGAAGGATGAAATCGCGTGCAAGAACGAAGTCAAGCAGATGATACAAGAAATAGTTGGGGCAGAAATGATGGGTGTAAAACAGCAGATTGAAGAATTGAAGAGAATGATAGAAGGAGAAGGTACGAGCGCTGCGAGGGCAACCTACAGCGAAGCTGTGAAGGAAAGAAAGAAAGAAATGGTGATTATTGTCAAACCGAAGGTACAACAGGAAAGTGAAGTCACGAAAAAGGCGATTAAAGAGAAAGTGGATATCAAGAATATGGCAGTGGGAATCACGAAACTCAAAAAAGGCAGCAAAGGAACAGTGATACTGGGATGTGATTCGGGAGAAGAAATTGAAACTCTGAAGGCAGCAGTTCAAGATAAAATGGGCGACGATTTTAAAGTGACTGAGTCAGCACAGATGAAGCCGAAGGTGAAAATAGTAAATGTGGAAGAAGAAAAACTTAACCTAAACGATGAAGAGCTAGTTGACACAATTAAAACTCAGAATGGTATAGAGGAAAACGAAGGAAGAGGGATGAAAATTGTGAAAAGGCTAACCAGGAGAGGGGAACAAGGACGACAGGGAAGAGGAACCGGAGAAGGATCTATAATACTGGAGGTGGATGAAGCAACTCACGAGGAGCTCCTAAGTAAGGGTAAGCTCAGTGTGGGCTGGAGGAAATGTCCAGTTTACAATCACGTCAACGTAAAGCGATGCTTTAAATGCTGGGGCTATTATCATATAGCGAAGAATTGTACCAGAGAAGAAACCTGCTACAAATGTGCAGGAAACCATAACGCAAGAGAGTGTACAGTGAACAAGAGTAAGTGTGTAAACTGTACGTTTAAAAACCAAACGTACAATCTGAAGATAAATGTCGAACATAGTGCACTCGATCGGGAATGTCCAACATATAAAAGAGCTATGCAAGAGGAAAAGAAGAGAGCGGGATGGGTAGAGTAGCAACCACAGAAGGAAGAGACGATATGGTACACAAATGCGCAAAGTCTTTTAGCACATTTTGATGAAATCCGACACCAGGTGGTGAACAGAGCGAAGCCTGCAATTATCGCGTTATTGGAGACGCGGGTGACTGCTGAAATTGGAGACAGTGAAGTATGTATGCCGGGTTATAGTGTAATCAGGTGTGATGCAGAGAATAGGAATACAGGAGGGGCCATATTATACGTAAGAGACGGTATTAAATATGAATTACTAATGAAGAATAAAATAGAGTCAAACTGCTGGAGTGTAGCAATAGAGGTCAATGACAAAATATATAAGGGAATTCTAATAGTGGTGTACCATTCACCGAGTGCATCAGATGCGGAATTTATAAGATATATAGAGGAAATAACTGAAGAACTAACAATAAGAGGAGATTGTTTAATAATAGGAGATTTTAATATAGATGTCACGGGAAATTCGTTCTATAAAAAGCAATTAATATCAGGAATGTTAAGCTTAGGGATGAAACAGTATGTCAGCGAGCCAACGAGAATAACGCAGGACAGTCGAACAATTATAGATCTTGTATTTGGAAACATAAGTGTGCAAGTGCAGGTGGAACATGAACCGAAAATAACAGATCATGCATGGATAAAAGTAGAACTAGGAAAGAGCAGTACAGAGAGTAGTCAAAAAGAATATAAGACGAGAAACTACAATAAAATTGACGGGAAAGAGTTTACAGCAATGTTGAAAAATTCCGTGCGGCAATGGACAGATGGGGATATAAACTGGAAAGCAAAGATGCTTGTGGATAGTATAGTAGGAACTTTGGACATAGTAGCACCAAAAAAGGCAGTTAAGATTCCAAGTGTATGGGAGGGGAAAAAATGGTATTCAGAGGAGGTAAAAAGGGCAGCGGGCAGAAGGGATAATGCGTACAGAGAAGCTATTTATGCGGGAACGGATAATAATTGGGAACAGTTTAAAGTAGAAAGAAATGCAGTAGTTAAGTTGATAAGGAATAAGAAAAAAGAATATTACGAGAATAGGATAGACTGTAACAAGAACGATCCTACAAAAATGTGGAAAACCTTAAAGGAATTAATTAGAGGAGAACCAGAAAGAACGAAAGAAATCGGAAATATAAATTTTGAAATATTGGATGATGCGATAGAGGGAAATATGGCCGACAAATTTAACATGTTTTATGTTGAAAGTATTAATAACATAGTAAACTCAATAGATAGGGATACATCTGGAAGTCCAGGAAGAAAAAGAATCTTGATTGGTGACGGCGGGGGAAATGAAAGAAGTATAGAGAATTTTGAGAATATCGGAGTAGAGGAACTCGAGAAAGTTGTCAACGGACTTCCGAAGAAGAAAGGTACAGAAGAAGGAATATCAAGTGAAATAATAAAGCTGGCGTTCAGTGCAATAAGACAGGAGTTTGCTGATGTAATTAACGAGTCCTTGAGGGGGGGCTGTTGCCCTAATAGCTGGAAAACGTCCACGATTATACCAATACCTAAGATAGAGAAAGCAAAAAACGCGAAGGATTTTCGGCCAATTAATATGCTACCACTGTACGAGAAGGTTCTGGAGTTAGTAGTAAAGAGTCAAATCGAAAAATATTTGGAAGTAAATGAGATTATAACAGAACATCAATCGGGTTTTAGGAAGCAATATTCGTGTGAAACCGCGATTCAAACCGTGATTGACGAATGGAAAGTAAACATTAGCGAAGGGAAATTAGTTGGAGTAATCTTTATGGATTTAAAGCGAGCATTCGAGACAGTGGATAGAGAATTGCTAATAGAAAAAATGTTACAATACGGAATTAGGGGTAAAGTGTTAGAATGGTTTAGATCGTATTTGAACAACAGGACGCAACAGGTGCTGTTTAATGAGGAATTTTCGAAAATTATTGCAACGAAATACGGGGTACCGCAAGGATCAGTATTAGGACCTCTGCTGTTTATTATATATATAAACGATATAGTCGACATATGCCCGGAAGACTGTGCAATAAAAATGTTTGCTGATGATACACTAATATATGTTACTGGCGATAGTAGTGAGGAGGTGGAAAGAAAGATGAACGGGGCATTAAGTATAGTAGACGGATGGATGAATAGAAACAAACTGATTATGAATGCGGAAAAAACCAAATTTATGATTGTGAGGAGTGTGAGAAAAGAACTGAGAGGGAATATAGTACTGAAATGCATGGACGGAACCGAATTAGAGCGAGTGGAAGTAATGAAATACTTAGGTGTAATGATAGATGACAAGATTCGATTCAAGGACCACTGTGAGTACATATTGAAAAAGATAGGTAAAAAAACGAGTTTTCTGAACAGGATAGGGCAATATTTATCGGCATACACCAGATGTGTTGTATATAAGGCAATCATAGCACCACACTTTGAGTATTGTGCAACACTGTTAGTGGGTATGGGTGAGACAGAGTTGAATAAACTGCAGATAGCGCAGAACAGAGCGATGAGAGTCATATTGCAATGCAGCAGGTATACGAGGGTAGACAACATGTTACAAGCGGTTCAGTTTATGAGTGTGAAACAGAGACTCTATTATAATGTGTGTATATTTATTTTTAAGGCCATCAAGAAACTGTTACCGAAAGAAGTAACAAGTAAATTTGAAGTTGTAAAATTAAGAACGGGTCGGGTAACACGGCAAGCGGAAAATATTGCAATCCAGTTCAGGAGAACAAGAAGTGCGCAAAAGAGTATGTTTTATGACGGAGTAAAAATGTATAATGCGTTGCCAATAGAGATAAAGGGCTGTGAAAAATTAGTTCAATACAAGAGTATGTTAAAAGCATTCATTGTAAGTGAATTTAAATAGGTGTAATGTAGACGTAAGATGAATATGTAATATTGTGTACAACAAATAGCTGAGAAAGCTAATAAACATCAATCAATCAATCAATCTCTCCCTCTCTCTCCCTCTCTCTCCCTCTCTCTCCCTCTCTCTCCCTCTCTCTCCCTCTCTCTCCCTCTCTCTCCCTCTCTCTCCCTCTCTCTCCCTCTCTCTCCCTCTCTCTCCCTCTCTCTCCCTCTCTCTCCCTCTCTCTCCCTCTCTCTCCCTCTCTCTCCCTCTCTCTCCCTCTCTCTCCCTCTCTCTCCCTCTCTCTCCCTCTCTCTCCCTCTCTCTCCCTCTCTCTCCCTCTCTCTCCCTCTCTCTCCCTCTCTCTCCCTCTCTCTCCCTCTCTCTCCCTCTCTCTCCCTCTCTCTCCCTCTCTCTCTCCCTCTCTCTCCCTCTCTCTCCCTCTCTCTCCCTCTCTCTCCCTCTCTCTCCCTCTCTCTCCCTCTCTCTCCCTCTCTCTCCCTCTCTCTCCCTCTCTCTCCCTCTCTCTCCCTCTCTCTCCCTCTCTCTCTCTCTCTGTGTGTGTGTGCAGACGTGTCACGTATCGCTCTGTCTATTACAACCCTGGCTCTGACTCTTACAAGTGTCTGGTCCAAGATAATAGTGAGTATTGGGCATTGGGCTCAGTGCAGCGAACACTGGGAGTGACCGAGGACGTCGGGCTGTGCTGGAAAAGTTTTTGAACAGCCAAAACAGGAAAGCCGAAATTGAGGTGAGAAGCGAATAGTGAGCGGACATATTGATACCCGAACAGTGGATATCATCTTGCGGAATCCTGTTGTCGCCAGCGACAATCAACCGGTGGATCCAAGCCAGCGCGGTCACGTTCGGGAATATGACCGGTCAGTTGAAAGAGAGTGATGAGATTGAAATATAATGTCTGCAAAAAAACCGAAGTTTCAATGTTTCAAGTGTAAGTCGTACGTAAAAACTATCATGCATAAATGTAAAAAGTGCATTAAGTACTTTCATCCAGGATGTGCTGCGATACACACATCATATGATGCGCACAATAAATTAGTGCCATGTTGTGGTAATATTGAAATCATCGATCTCATTCGAATAACCGGACAGGACTTGACCTACGATGATGAAGCAGGAAGGGATAAAGAACCAAAAGATGGAAACGACAGACCGCAGGAAGAAGAAAGAACTGAAAATTGCAATGAAGAAAACGAGGAAAACACTCCGAGGTCGGTGAAACGAAAAAGAAGAAGCAATAGCGGAAGCGAAGAAAATAATTTAGAAAATATGAGCGTCGATGATAAAGTGAATATATTGATAGGGATAGTGCAGGGTATTGATAAGAAAGCGGAAGGGATCGAAAAAATTAAAATCGAAATAGGAGATATCATAAGATCGGAAACAGAAAAAGTTAGGAGGCAAATGAGACAAGAAATGAAACAAACTGAGAACGAACTTAAAGAAAGCATGAAAAAGGCGATTCGGGACGAAGTTAGCAAAGAAATAGCAAAAATAACTAGACAATCTGAAACAGGTGAAAAAAACGGTGATGATAGGCAGGTAGACATAAACGAATATCTATATACAATTAGAGGAGGAAACCCAAGGGAAACAAGTAAAACGAGCATCGCGAGAGAAACGTATGCTGAAAAAGCCAAAAAATACGGAAAAGAAATGGTTATAGTTGAGCCAGCACAAGCACAAACAAGTGGGAAAACGGAAAATGAAATAAAAGAAAAGGTTGATATTATGGAGTTAGGTATTGGTGTAGATAGAATAGCAAAAGGTACTAGAGGTAGAATAATTTGAGACTGTCAGGGAAAGGAAGATCGAGAAGCGTTAAGTGAGCAACTAATAAAAAAAAGGGAGAACAATACAGAGTCAGAGTTCCAAAGTTAAAACCTCCAAAGATTAAGGTTGTAGGAGTGGAGGAATCTATGAATGAATTGAATGACGAATCGTTTGTGAACAAAATCAGTACACAAAATAAATTAGATACAACCAAAGACGGATTCAAAATGAAATTAATCAAGAAAATACACGTAGAAGGAAAAGACGGTATGATGATTATGGAAGTGGATCCGTATACCCACAAACAGTTAGTAGAAAAAAGGAGAATGATTGTCGGATGGAAAAACTGCTGGGTCAGTGACTATGTTAGTATGTTAAGATGCTTTAAGTGCTGCGGATTTAATCATTTTGCAAGAGACTGTAAGAACGAAATGCGTTGCTGCAAGTGTGCCGGAAAACTTGACGGAAGGGAATGTGAAGTAAGTGTTAAGAAGTGCATTAACTGTGTAAGAATGTTAGAACGATACAATCTGACTGATATACGAACCGATCACGAGGCAAGAGACAGTAAGTGTCAAACATTCAAAAAAGCAATAGAAAAAGCTAGTAGAAACATAAATTATTGGACTGAATAGCAACCACAGACAGAGGGGGACGATAGGAAAAAAAGACCATTTATACTTGTTTTGAACACACAAGGATTTTTGAAACATAAAGATGAGATAGAGAGAATGATAAATCGATACAAGCCAGAAATCGTTTGTTTAAGTGAAACTCATATTGTAGAAGATATACATGACTTTGAAATTAGTATAGATAATTATGAGGTAATCAGATGTGATACAAAAAATAGTAGAACAGGGGGATTATTAACGTATGTTAAAAATAAACTACAGTTCGAGGTCATTACAAATGAAAATATAGAACAAAATGTATGGATAAGTACGGTAAAATTTAGAGGTAACTTCGAAGAAATGGTAATCTGTAATGTATATCACTCTCCGAGCACAAGTGATGGCCAGTTCATAAGTTATATAACGGACGAATGCGAAAAACTTCTAGATAAGGGACATATATTTATTGTAGGGGATTTTAACATTGACGTTACTAAAAGAAATTGTTATACTGAAAGACTTAATAGAAGTTTTTTAAATATGGGACTAAAACAATATGTCAAACAACCAACGAGAGTAACTGAAACGTCGGAGACAATAATAGACTTAGTTTTTTCGAATTTCTACATAGACACCGAGGTACTTGCGGTACCAAAAATCACTGATCACAATATTGTAAGAATAGACATTACGGCAAGTAAAAACAATATAAATAACGAAATAGAAACTGTAACTAGGGACTATACTGGATACACCGAACAAAAATTTATTGAAGCTCTACGTAATAGAATGAATGAAAGTGGAATTGAAAGTATTAACAACACAAATGAAATGGCAGATAAAATAGTGACTGTGATTACGGAAACGATTAATGAAGTTACACCTTTAGTAAAAAGAGTTATTAGAGCTAAGTGGAAGAATAAACCATGGGTTACAGTAGAGGTTAGAAAAGCAATAGAAAATAGAGATACAGCGTATAAGGTAAAAGACTGGGATAGATATAGACAAAACAGAAATATAGTGATGCAAAAATTAAGACAAAGTAAAAAAGAATTCTACGAAAAAAAACATAGACAAGTACAAAACAAACTCTAAGAAAATGTGGACTACGATGAAAGAAATTATAGGGACAAAAAAACAAGTTAAATGTACAGACGGTATATTTTTTGATGGAACTAAAAGTAATCGGGAAAAAGAAATAGCAGAAAAGTTTAATTATTTTTTCATAAAAAGTGTTGAGGATATAGTTGCGGATATTGGAATGACAATAGAAAATGATATAGAGGATGTAAATTGTGATATAATATTTGAAACATTTAACAAAGTCAATTATACTACAGGAAATGAAATAATAAATAATCTAGAAAATAGGAAAGGAACCGACGAGCGAATAACAACCGAGATTATGAAGGTAGTTTGGAAAGCAAATAGTGAGGTCATACTGAAATTGGTAAATACATCCTTAGAACAAGGAATATTCCCAGAAAAGTGGAAAACCTCTACGGTGGTTTCAATACAAAAAGTTATAGGGAGTAAACGAGCGGAAGAGTATAGGCCAATCAACATATTACCTATATATGAAAAAATTATTGAAGTAATAGTAAAAAAAGAAATAATAGCTTTTCTAGAAAATAATAACATATTGGCCGAACAACAATCAGGATTTAGAACAGGTTTGTCATGTGAGACTGCGATACAGAAAACCGTTATAGAATGGAGAGAGAATATGAATGAATGTGAAACGATAGGAGTAGTATATATAGATTTCAAAAGAGCATTGGAAACGGTTAATACACAAAAACTGATTGAAAAATTAAGGAAAGATGGTATAGGAGGAGTGGCATTGAAATGGCTGCAGTCATACTTAACAAACCGAAAGCAAAAAACAGCATATATGGGAGAAATGTCAAATGAAAGAGTTGTGCAACATGGAGTACCTCAAGGGTCAGTCCTTGGGCCATTACTGTTCATTGTATATATAAATGATGTTGTGAAAGAACTAGAATTCTGTATGTTACGTCTCAGAGGTCTATTTAAATACGAGACATGTGCTCGTCGAGTCGCGGCGAACGGGATACTTGTCTGCAGCGATAAGAGGTACCTTTAAACGTTATCGCGCGCAGCTCAGAGGTGAGAGCCGGATCGCGAGCCTGAGAGGTCGAGGAAAAGGAAGGACGTGTACGTAACGTGATTTGAGACGGGTCCGTTCTCCGTACGGAATAACTATTCTGTTCCGTCCACAGATGGTGATTAAATTTGCAGATTTATTAAATGACACTTGCGGTTTTACACTCGAAGATTTAACGTTACCGTGCGTAAATAGTATTTAATAAAGTTAATTTTAATCGAGCTTGTCTCGATATTAACACTTTGAATTTATTTCAAGTCGGTTCGAGATGAGGTTTCTTTAAGTTTATTCTAAGTCCGTTGACTGTTATCGTGGACTGGTGGAAGACCAGTCCGACTGTTCGCTTCGAAGTTGGAATTAAGACTGTTAAATATTGGACTGCCGATAGAAGACCGGTCAGACCAAGAGTTCGGTAGAGACTGACTAATTTCTGTAAGACTAATTGCCGTGAAGCGGCCAAAAATGCTGAGCTCGCACGCCACGCGCGAGCACAGAAAGGGCTCGAAAAAAGTTAAATAAAATAAAGCGAACGCTCGCGTCTGGCGCGAGCGGATATGGATCGCAGAAATTTGATATTAGCGTCC